>OZ038382.1:26463412-26848074 GCA_964036045.1 Eutreptiella sp. 'Long Island Sound 2002'
CAGCCACCAGCCACAAGACACAAGACACCAGCCACCAGCCACAAGACACAAGACACCAACCACCAGTCACCAGCCACAAGACACCAGCCACCAACCACAAGACACAAGGCACCAGCCACCAGCCACAAGACACAAGACACCAGCCAGCAGCCACAAGACACTAGCCACCAGCCACAAGACACCACTCACCAGCCACCAGCCACCGGCCACAAGACACCAGCCGCCAGCCACAAGACACAAGACACCAGCCGCAAGACACCAGCCACCAGCCACGAGGCACAAGACACCAGCCACCAGCCACGAGCCACAAGACACCAGCCACGAGCCGCAAGACACAAGACACCAGCCACCAGCCACAAGACACAAGACACCAGCCACAAGACACCAGCCACCAACCACAAGACACAAGACACCAGCCACCAGCCACAAGACACGAGCCACAAGACACAAGACACCAGCCACCAGCCACAAGTGACAAGACACCAGCCACGAGCCACAAGACACAAGACATCAGCCACCAGTCACCAGCCACAAGACACCAGCCACCAGGCACTAGCCGCAACACACCGGCCACCAGCGACAAGACACAAGACAGCAGCCACGAGCCACAAGACACAAGACACCAGCCACCAGCCACAAGACACAAGACACCAGCCACGGGCCATCAGCCACCAGACACCAGCCACCAGCCACAAGACACAAGACACCAGCCACAAGACACCAGCCACCAGCCACCAGCCACAAGACACCAGCTGCCAGCCACCAGCCACAAGACACCAACCATCAGCCACAAGACACAAGACACCAGCCACCAGCCACCAGGCACCAGCCACCACCCACCAGCCATAAGCCACCAGCCACCAGCCACAAGACACCAGCCACCAGCCACAAGACACAAGACACCCGCCACAAGACACGAGCCACCAGCCACGAGCCACAAGACACCAGCCACCACCCACCAGCCACAAGACACAAGACACTAGCCACCAGCCACAAGACACAAGACACCAGCCACCAGCCACAAGACACAAGACACCAGCCACCAGCCACAAGACACAAGACACCAACCACCAGTCACTGGCCACAAGACACCAGCCACCAACCACAAGACACAAGGCACCAGCCACCAGCCACAAGACACAAGACACTAGCCAGCAGCCACAAGACACTAGCCACCAGCCACAAGACACCACACACCAGCCACCAGCCACCAGCCACAAGACACCAGCCGCCAGCCACAAGACACAAGACACCAGCCACAAGACACCAGCCACCAGCCGCGAGGCACAAGACACCAGCCACCAGCCACGAGCCACAAGACACCAGCCACGAGCCGACAGACACAAGACACCGGCCACAAGACACCAGCCACAAGACACCAGCCACCAACCACAAGACACAAGACACCAGCCACCAGCCACAAGACACGAGCCACAAGACACAAGACACCAGCCACCAGCCACAAGTGACAAGACACCAGCCACGAGCCACAAGACACAAGACATCAGCCACCAGTCACCAGCCACAAGACACCAGCCACCACACACTAGCCACAACACACCGGCCACCAGCGACAAGACACAAGACAGCAGCCACGAGCCACAAGACACAAGACACCAGCCACCAGCCACAAGACACAAGACACCAGCCACGGGCCATCAGCCACGAGACAGCAGCCACCAGCCACAAGACACAAGACACCAGCCACAAGACACCAGCCACAAGACACCAGCTGCCAGCCACCAGCCACAAGACACCAACCATCAGCCACAAGACACAAGACACCAGCCACCAGCCACCAGGCACCAGCCACCACCCACCAGCCATAAGCCACCAGCCACCAGCCACAAGACACCAGCCACCAGCCACAAGACACAAGACACCCGCCACAAGACACGAGCCACCAGCCACGAGCCACAAGACACCAGCCACCAGCCACGAGCCACAAGACACAAGACACCATCCATAAGACACCAGCCACGAGCCACAAGACACAAGACACCAGCCACCAGCCACAAGACACCAGCCACCAGCGACAAGCCACAAGACACCAGCCACCAGCCACAAGACACAAGACACCCGCCACAAGACACGAGCCACCAGCCACCAGCCACAAGACACCAGCCACCAGCCACCAGCCACAAGAAAACAACCACCAGCCACAAGACACAAGACACCAGCCACCAGCCACCAGCCACCACCCACCAGCCACCACCCACCAGCCACAAGCCACCAGCCACCAGCCACAAGACACCAGCCACCAGCCACAAGACACAAGACACCCGCCACAAGACAGGAGCCACCAGCCACGAGCCACAAGACACCAGCCACCAGCCACCAGCCACAAGACACCAGCCACCAGCCACCAGCCACAAGACACCACCCGCCAGCCACCAGCCACAAGACACCAGCCACTAGCCACAAGACACAAGACACCCTCCATAAGACACCAGCCACGAGCCACGAGACACAAGACACCAGCCACCAGCCACCAGCCACAAGCCACCAGCCACCAGCGACAAGCCACAAGACACCAGCCACCAGCCACAAGACACAAGACACCCGCCACAAGACGGCAGCCACCAGCCACAAGACACCAGCCACCAGCCACCAGCCACAAGACACCAGCCACCAGCCACAAGACACAAGACACCAGCCACAAGACACAAGACACCAGCCACAAGACACAAGACACCAGCCACAAGACACAAGACACCAGCCACGAGTCACTAGCCACAAGACACCAGCCACCGGCCACCAGCCACAAGACACCAGCCACCAGCCACCAGCCACCAGCCACAAGACACCAGCCACCAGCCACCAGCCACAAGACACAAGACACCAGCCACCAGTCACCAGCCACAAGACTCCAGCCACCAGCCACAAGACACAAGACACCAGCCACCAGACACCAGCCACAAGACACCGGCCACCAGCCACCACCCACAATCCACCAGCCACCAGCCACAAGACACAAGACACCAGGCACCAACCACCAGCCACGAGCCACGAGCCACAAGACACCAGCCACAAGACACCAGCCACCAGCCACCAGCCACCAGCCACCAGCCGGCAGCCACCATCCGGCAGCCACCAGCCACCAGCCACCAACCACACGACACCAGCCCCCAGCCAGGGGGGGGGGGGTTTCCACAAGACACCAAACACCAGACATCAGCCACCAGCCACCAGCCCCACGACACCAGCCACTAGCCACAAGACATCAGCCACCAGCCACAAGACACAAGACACCAGCCACAAGACACCAGCCACCAGCAACAAGACACCAGCCACCAGCCAGGGGGGGGGGGGTTTCTGAGAAATCCGATACCGTGGGGGGTTTCGAAACCGACTGCTACCCCAGTAACAGGAGTTGTGCTCTTATATTGTTTTGTGACTGCAGTGTGCTATTCTCCCATCACAGAACTTTTTATATTATAACGGGGCCTTCAGTGAAGGTTCTGTTCTTTTGCTGCACAGGCCGAGTAGCTGTCCTCCCTTGAACTCATTGAGAGCTGCTCATTCTTGACCTGAAGTTTGACCAGTTGGCCAACCAGCAATTACCATGGCGGAGAACACCCTGTCCTTCGACGACTACCTGGGGGGAGGCGTCCACTGCGAGTTCAAGCAGGGCTCGGATGCACGAACATGGGCCCGCAAGCGCCTGGCCCTGATAAAGGAGCTCAAGGGTCTTGACCATGGCGGCGAGGCCTGGGTACGCGATTTTGCAGCTTCTGTATCGTTCACGGGTGCCCAGGACGATTTTGTCGACAGGATCGTGGGCTACATGCTTCTTGAGGACGTCACGCTGGACATGGGGACCAGGGCCTTCCGGAAGCCCGCACCGCCATCTTCAGCCCCGCAGCAGCCGCCTCACGTCGACCCTTCCATCCTGAAACTGCTGGAGGATCAGGGGAAGCTTATCGAGTCACTGGCGAGCAAGGTACAGGGCATCACTGAGGCACCGGCTAAGGAGCAGCTGCGGATCCCGGACCTGTCACTAAAAGCCCTCCACGAGATCAATGCTGCCACGAACCACCCGCAATGGATCAATCGGGCCCTGTTCCTCTTGGCGAGTTTTCTCAAGTTTGAGACACCCCAGCTGGCGGCTCTGGTCATGATCCCAAAGATGACGGACGAGGCCATGAAGGCCATCCATCTCTGTCTCTCCGACGCCCACAAACAGGACGACACGACTTGGCAGAACCGCAAGCCAGCTGGGGACGACGTCAATATGGAGGCTTCCGACCCGGATCACCTACAGCGTCGGCTTCAATGCCTGGTGGAGGGCCTTTGGTCCCTGGTTTACTCATCGGCCAACACGTACAAGCGGAGATACGAGGGGAAGTCCGGAACGTCTTCAACTTCGGGGCCGCAGTCGGGAGACGATATTCGCCTCGAGCCTGGGCTGAGCGAGGCGGGAATGCGGCTGAAGAAGGTCATGCGGCGGCGCTTTAAGTACATCGATGGGGCCGAACCCTTCGAGATCCAGAAGGGGGAGTGGGTTAACACGACGGAAGACCCTGTGGGCCCCTGTAAGACGTGCCGCGCCAAGGGGGAGGTAGTCCGCCACTGGATCTGGCGCTGCCCGTTTCTGGAGTGACGGGATTCCCTGGGGTCTGCTACGCCCATTTCTGCGGAGGCAGCGCTGGTCGTTCTGTCACAGTCGTTATCCCCGTGGGCCGGGAAGTTCGTCGACTGGGGATCCATCGCCGCGGTCTGGCGGGACTTGGGATTTGCCGACCCCGCCGACAGTGTGCAAGCCTGCCTCGTCAGCACGTGGAAGCCGGGGACCAGGTCCACCTACGGGTCCCACCTCCGGAGGTTTGCCTTCTTCCACAACAAGACGCCTGCCGAGGACACACAACGACTGGCCGAGGAAGTCCTCTGCTCTTATTCCGCTCGGGGTACAGGCCCGCGACGCTCAGGGGCTGCGTCGCCGCCTTGCACGCTGTCTGGCTCCTGGACTGGTTACCGCCTCTCCGTTGGGAACGCCTCTGGCGCTTGGCCAAATCGCCGGTGGCTGCCCCGGGGGACAGACCCTATGCAGGCCCACACGTCCTCCAAGTCATGGCCGAGGCCTGCCGGTCACCAGAGGATTGGGGTGTCCTTGCCGCCGCCGTCATGTCCTTCAGCAGCCTCGCACGGGTTAGCGAAATCGCCACTAGTAAGGGTCTCCCGTGATCTGGGGAAGTTAGCTGGTGAATGGGCCCACTGGTTGCGGAAAAAGTTCCCTAGAAGGGAGGTCCTGGTCCCGTCCTCGGCGATTCTGGAGGAGGGCATGGCCCGCCTGCTCCACAGCAGCCCCTACGCCACCTACCGTTGGCATTCCTGGCGCCGAGCAGGGGCCTCCTTCCTCCGCTTCCTTGGCCTGCTCTAGCGGTACCTCTGCTGGTGGGGCAGGTGTGCGGGGGTGCGGATGGCGCACTTCTACGCGGCCGCGCTGGACGACTTCGTCTTCCACCACCACCTCCGGCTCCCTTGGCCCATAGCTCGGGCGTCCGGTGGCTGGACACCTCAGTCCGCGAGTTCTGGCCTGAATCGCTGCTGGCCCTTTGCTCTGACGACGAGAAGCCGGCCCGCCTGCCGGCCACCGGATCCAAGCGAACGCGGGGGGAGGAGTTCTGGGAGGAGGCGGACGACTCCGGGGACGCAATGCAGCCCCCTCCAAAGACCGACAGGCCATCGACTTCAGCGAAGCCCTCCCGTCTGCGGGCCAGCAACCCCCCGAAACCCAAGCTGCCGCGCCGCTCTTCCCTGGGGCATTCCCCCCCATCGGGATCACCGCCCTCCCGTTTGCGAGCCCCTGGCTCCCCCAAACCCCCTGCTCCGAGCAGCTCTTCATCGGGACCCCCCCGCCCCTCGGAGCAACCACCTGCCCCCCCCCCCCCAGCCCCGCCCCTGCCCCAGTGCCCCCAGGACTGTCGTCGCCAGCGTTTCTGCCGCGTCCAAGTTCAGCAGTCGGCCAAGACAACCCCCCCCCCCCCCAGCCGCCGTCGTGCGTGGGAACGGGGGGGGGGGGTCCAAGCCATTGCGCCTCCGACGTTTCGGAAGACACGGTCAACTCGCTACTGAACTCCCCCCGAGGCCAGCTCTGGCTGGATCACGTTGGCGCAGGCTTGCGCGTGGCCCCGAGGGACAGGGGTATGGTGAGGGCGCGGATTCGGCTATTGTTGTTGAGGGGTAATTCTGTCGCAGCGGACCTTGGGGTGCTTGATTTCATTCCGGCCGTTCTCTTGGCTCTGGACGCTTTGGTTCCTGAAGTTTGGGCGGCGGTTTTCCGTGAATCTACCTCCCCAAAACCGATTTTGGTGGGTCTCTCTCTGGAGGTTTTAGACAGGGGGATCGGCGATATAGGTCATATAAATATACCGAGTTTCATCTGGCATGCCGTGGCCCCGGATGACACACTCGAGATTGCCAGCCGACAGCTGCGCAATATCAGGGGCATTTGCTCTGAGGGCCTGGTGATGGCTCGGGCTCTGGTTCGAGATGGGGTGCTGGCTCCCTGTTAGGCCGCACTTCCCCCCAATGGCTGGCTGTTCCCCGTCCCGAAGAATTCTGATAAAGCTTCTATGATCGTTCATCTGGTTGAATTCAACAGACAGCACTCCAGCAAACCCCCGTCCTTTTCCCTGCCCGTGGTTGAGGACCTTGCGTCCCTGATCCAGTTGCATTTCCTGCATGAATCGCGGGGATTTTTCCACCTGCCCCGTGGTGCGGACGCGTACCTGAACGATCCTTTTTTGCGCGCCTTGCGCAGCCTTAAACTGTCGGCATCCCCTGGTGATGAACTGCTGGCTTGCCATGTCGATTTGAAAAATGCGTTTTGGTCCCTGCGTTTGCCTGAAGAGTTCCGTCAGACTTTCCGCGTGTCTATAGATGGACAGTCCTACGCCTTCAACTGCCTTCCCTTCGGTTGGCAATATTCTCCTGTACTGTGCCAGACGGTATTGGGGTACCTCCTGCAGAAGTTGACTTTTGTCACTGTCATGGTTCTCCATTACCTTGACGATTTTGTGGTGATAGGTTTTGGTGCGTCCAATGTTCGATGTGCGGCGCGACGCCTGAGTGATTTGCTGCGCGAGGAGGGGGCCATCATCAGCCCCAAGAGTATTTTAGACCCGGTCCCGTCCATCGTGTGGTTGGGGAAAAGGCTGGTGCTTTCGGGGCCCAGCAGGGGGGTTTTCGTCCTTGAAGATCAGTGGGTGGTTCTGGTGGGCCTGTGGCTTAGAATTGCTCTGATGCCCCTGTCCCGGAAGTTTGCGAGAAGGGTTCTTGGACGCCTTTCTTGGGCCCTTTGCCCCCAGGTGTGCGTTTGCCCCTTTCTGGCTGGCTGGTGGTCACACGTCGCCTGGGGACTAACTTTCCTGCCCTGGACCCCCCTCAAACTGGTCTTCAGCTCTCTCCACTGCCTGGTTATGGCGCGGCGCGGGTGGTCCCCCCGCCCCATTCTGCCGCCGTCGCAATCGGGCAGGGGTCTGCTCTTTGTGGATGCCGCCTTCGACCGAGACCGATTTAAAGTAGGGGTTTGGGGTCCAGGTCTGGGGGGGCGGGTTTTTCACTGCCCCCCGGATGTCGCCACGCAGCAAGAGGCTGAGCTGGACTCTCTGGTACAGGGCCTGAGATTAATTGTCAACATGGGCTGGCCAGTGTTCCGCCTCGTCGGCGACAATGAATCTGCGGTAGGACAAATGTCTAGTATGCGCGCTAAGTCAGGGCTCTATAGACATAATCGGAATTTGCGCCGGGCTTTTTATCTTTTACAGAGGGCGCCGTCGACTGTTTTTCTTGAATGGGTGCCAGGGGATTTGAATCCTGCTGATTGCTTCTCGCGTATTGACAGCGACTTTGCGGGAAATTTTCCGGCTGCAGGGGCCGCGGCTTGGGATCGGTTCATGGCGCTTCAGGCTTTCCCTTCCCTGCCCTGCCCTGTGTGGTTACTTAACTTCCCGAAGGGTCGAGGGGCAGCTGCCTCTCAGATCGCGTCTTGTCCAGTCGGAGCCGCTTCGTGATTTCCTCGGACGACTGACATCGTGGCGTACCACAGTCATCCGTGCGCGTGACGTGAACGCCCGCCGCGTCACAGTGCCGAGAGACGGTCTGTGATGGCGAGAGCCGCCAGACTATTATGGACGAGTCGGGTAATCCCGCCGTCCTCAGCAGCGGTGCCTGGAACACACCACAATGCCAGTATTCACTGTCACTGCTACCTCGGAGCTTCTCTTCCTGACCCCTCTCAGATCGCGTCTTGTCCAGTCGGGGCCGCTTCGTGACTTCCTGGGACGACTGACATCGTGGCGTACCACAGTCATCCCTTGCGCTGCAGGCTCCAGCTTGAACAAAGGAGCGCGCACCTGGAGTCATATGGCCTGAATTTGTTTTGTTTTGCATGCACAACCACTGTTACCCCAGTAACAGGAGTTGTGCTCTTATTTTGTTTTGTGACTGCAGTGTGCTATTCTCCCATCACAGAACTTTTTATATTATAACGGGGCCCACCCTCCCACCCAATGGGGGCGCCCCGCCCACCCACCAAGAACTGCTTCTCGAGTTTCTATGGAGGCACACGCCTCTTATGTCACTGCGGTTCTCGCACCTGGAGTCATATGGCCTGAATTTGTTTTGTTTTGCATGTACAACCCCCCCCTTTTTTAAAAATGCTCCGAGGGGGGGTTTTGAGGGTGATTTTCGACGCACACACATCATTTGCGCGATTTTTTTTCTGGTGTTGTTCTTTTTGACTGCACATCCAGAGTTTTGTCCTTGCTCCCAATTCAGCCCCTTAGCTAAGGACCCCCCACAATGCAAGGGAGACGTTGCATTTCCGGTCTTTTTTTGGACATTTCTGATTTTTGCCCCCCGCTTTGAAGCGGCGGGGATACCCGAGGCGGCAGGGGTGAGGTAGCCAATTTGTCCACTTGTGGGCCACTTCTGTTTTTGCCCCCCGCTCTGAAGCCGCGGGGATCCCCGATACGGCAGGGGTGAGGTAGCCACTTTGCCCACTTGTGGGCCACTTCTGATTTTGCCCCCCGCTCTGAAGCGGCGCGGATCCCCGATACGGCACGGGTGAGGTAGCTAATTTGCCCACTTGTGGGCCACTTCTAATTTTGCCCCCCGCTCTGCAGCGGCGGGGATCCCCGATACGGCAGGGGTGAGGTAGCCAATTTGCCCACTTGTGGGCCACTTCTGATTTTGCCCCCCGCTCTGAAGCGGCGGGGATCCCCGATACGGCAGGGGTGAGGTAGCCACTTTGCCCACTTGTGGGCCACTTCTGATTTTGCCCCCCGCTCTGAAGCGGCGGGGATCCCCGATACGGCAGGGGTGAGGTAGCCACTTTGCCCACTTGTGGGCCACTTCTGATTTTGCCCCCCGCTTCGCAGCGGCGGGGATCCCCGATACGGTAGGGGTGAGGTAGCCACTTTGCCCACTTGTGGGCCACTTCTGATTTTGCCCCCCGCTCTGAAGCGGCGCGGATCCCCGATACGGCACGGGTGAGGTAGCTAATTTGCCCACTTGTGGGCCACTTCTGATTTTGCCCCCCGCTTTGCAGCGGCGGGGATCCCCGATACGGCAGGGGTGAGGTAGCCAATTTGCCCACTTGTGGGCCACTTCTGATTTTGCCCCCCGCTCTCAAGCGGCGGGGATCCCCGATACGGCAAGGGTGAGGTAGCCACTTTGCCCACTTGTGGGCCACTTCTGATTTTGCCCCCTGCTCTGAAGCGGCGCGGATCCCCGATACGGCACGGGTGAGGTAGCTAATTTGCCCACTTGTGGGCCACTTCTGATTTTGCCCCCCGCTCTGCAGCGGCGGGGATCCCCGATACGGCAGGGGTGAGGTACCCAATTTGCCCACTTGTGGGCCACCTCTGATTTTGCCCCCCGCTCTGAAGCGGCGGGGATCCCCGATACGGCAGGGGTGAGGTAGCCACTTTGCCCACTTGTGGGCCACTTCTGATTTTGCCCCCCGCTCTGAAGCGGCGGGGATCCCCGATACGGCAGGGGTGAGGTAGCCACTTTGCCCACTTGTGGGCCACTTCTGATTTTGCTCCCCGCTCAGCAGCGGCGGGCATCCCCGATACGGCAGGGGTGAGGTAGCCACTTTGCCCACTTGTGGGCCACTTCTGATTCTGCCCCCCACTCTGAAGCGGCGGGGATCCCCGATACGACAGGGTTGAGGTAGCCAATTTGCCCGCTTGCGGGCCACTTCTGATTTTGCCCCCCGCTCTGCAGCGGCGGGGATCCCCGATACGGCAGGGGTGAGGTAGCCACTTTGCCCACTTGTGGGCCACTTCTGATTTTGCCCCCCGCTCTGAAGCGGCGGGGATCCCCGATACGGCAGGGGTGAGGTAGCCACTTTGCCCACTTGTGGGCCACTTCTGATTTTGCCCCCCGCTCTGCAGCGGCGGGGATCCCCGATACGGCAGGGGTGAGGTAGCCACTTTGCCCACTAGTGGGCCACTTCTGATTTTGCCCCCCGCCCTGCAGCGGCGGGGATCCCTGATACGGCAGGGGTGAGGTAGCCACTTTGCCCACTTGTGGGCCACTTCTGATTCTGCCCCCCGCTTTGAAGCGGCGGGGATCCCCGATACGACAGGGTTGAGGTAGCAAATTTGCCCGCTTGCGGGCCACTTCTGATTTTGCCCCCCGCTCTGCAGCGGCGGGGATCCCCGATACGGCAGGGGTGAGGTAGCCACTTTGCCCACTTGTGGGCCACTTCTGATTTTGCCCCCCGCTCTGAAGCGGCGGGGATCCCCGATACGGCAGGGGTGAGGTAGCCACTTTGCCCACTTGTGGGCCACTTCTGATTTTGCCCCCCGCTCTGCAGCGGCGGGGATCCCCGATACGGCAGGGGTGAGGTAGCCACTTTGCCCACTAGTGGGCCACTTCTGATTTTGCCCCCCGCCCTGCAGCGGCGGGGATCCCTGATACGGCAGGGGTGAGGTAGCCACTTTGCCCACTTGTGGGCCACTTCTGATTCTGCCCCCCACTCTGAAGCGGCGGGGATCCCCGATACGGCAGGGGCGAGGTAGCCAGTTTGCCCACTTGTGGGCCACTTCTGATTTTGCCCCCCACTCTGAACCGGCGGGGATCCCCGATACGACAGGGGTGAGGTAGCCACTTTGCCCACTTGTGGGCCACTTCTCATTTTGCTCCCCGCTCTGAAGCGGCGGGGATCCCCGATACGGCAGGGGTGAGGTAGCCACTTTGCCCACTTGTGGGCCACTTCTGATTTTGCCCCCCGCTCTGCAGCGGCGGGGATCCCCGATACGGCAGGGGTGAGGTAGCCACTTTGCCCAACAGTGGGCCACTTCTGATTTTGCCCCCCGCCCTGCAGCGGCGGGGATCCCTGATACGGCAGGGGTGAGGTAGCCACTTTGCCCACTTGTGGGCCACTTCTGATTCTGCCCCCCGCTTTGAAGCGGCGGGGATCCCCGATACGACAGGGGTGAGGTAGCCAATTTGCCCGCTTGCGGGCCACTTCTGATTTTGCCCCCCGCTCTGCAGCGGCGGGGATCCCCGATACGGCAGGGGTGAGGTAGCCACTTTGCCCACTTGTGGGCCACTTCTGATTTTGCCCCCCGCTCTGAAGCGGCGGGGATCCCCGATACGGCAGGGGTGAGGTAGCCACTTTGCCCACTTGTGGGCCACTTCTGATTTTGCCCCCCGCTCTGCAGCGGCGCGGATCCCCGATACGGCAGGGGTGAGGTAGCCACTTTGCCCACTAGTGGGCCACTTCTGATTTTGCCCCCCGCCCTGCAGCGGCGGGGATCCCTGATACGGCAGGGGTGAGGTAGCCACTTTGCCCACTTGTGGGCCACTTCTGATTCTGCCCCCCACTCTGAAGCGGCGGGGATCCCCGATACGGCAGGGGCGAGGTAGCCAGTTTGCCCACTTGTGGGCCACTTCTGATTTTGCCCCCCACTCTGAACCGGCGGGGATCCCCGATACGACAGGGGTGAGGTAGCCACTTTGCCCACTTGTGGGCCACTTCTCATTTTGCTCCCCGCTTTGCAGCGGCGGGGATCCCCGATACGGCAGGGGTGAGGTAGCCACTTTGCCCACTTGTGGGCCACTTCTCATTTTGCTCCCCGCTTTGCAGCGGCGAGGATCCCCGATACGGCAGGGGTGAGGTAGCCACTTTGCCCACTTGTGGGCCACTTCTCATTTTGCTCCCCGCTCTGCAGCGGCGGGGATCTGCGATACGGCAGGGGTGAGGTAGCCACTTTGCCCACTTGCGGGCCGCTTCTGATTTTGCCCCCCGCTCTGCAGCGGCAGGGATCCCCGATACGGCAGGGGTGAGGTAGCCAATTTGCCCACTTGTGGGCCACTTCTGATTTTGCCCCCCGCTCCGCAGCGGCGGGGATCCCCGATACAGCAGGGGTGAGGTAGCCACTTTGCCCACTTGTGGGCCACTTCTGATTTTGCCCCCTGCTCTGCAGCGGCGGGGATCCCCGATACGGCAGGGGTGAGGTAGCCACTTTGCCCTCTTGTGGGCCACTTCTGATTTTGCCCCCTGCGCTAGAGCGGTGGGGATCCCCGAAACGGCAGGGGTGAGGTAGCCACTTTGCCCTCTTGTGGGCCACTTCTGATTTTGCCCCCGGCTCTGAAGCGGTGGGGATCCCCGATACGGCAGGGGTGAGGTAACCAATTTGCCCACTTGTGGGCCACTTCTAATTTTGCCCCCCGCTCTGAACATGCGTCAACCGATCGGCTGCGGCGCACGGCACAAACCGCCCGGTTTGGTCAAACCCCCACGAATGTAAACAATGTTGCAATTTGCCGCATGGCAATCGCAATTTTGATGAGGACGCGGTCACGGTGGGTGCTATCTTTCTTGCACTTGTGACCTTCATATGGGGCTCGCACCGGACGTGTTCCGTGGGCACATTTGGTTTCTCATGGTGCACCGTTGACGGTGCACGGGTTTATGGTACCACAAAGGAGGCGCTTGCGACGGGACATACCATCCCTGTAACGGGTCAATTTTTGCTCTTTGTCGCCACGACCAGTGATCCAACCTTGTTGCGGTGGACGGGGCGGTTTGGTCCGGAATGTGAGTTTCGGAATGGGCATGTGGTTTTTTTGGATGCCCAAATGGATGCCGATGGTCGTTGGCTGATTCCAGTGGGCACCCTGTCTGCCTTTGTGAAAACTGCACAGGTACCCAATTGTCCTCAGTTGCGTGCAGAGCCGTACGCTGGTGTGGCACATACTAGCGTGCGGCCCGCGGCAGCAACAGAATTTTGTTTGTTTTGTGGAATGCCCGTTGCTTTCGCAAGGATGCTTCATCATGTGGGAGTGCACTTGCAGAAAGGAGAGGTGGTAACGGACCCAAGGATGCATGGTGAGGCCGAACCTTGTGGTTTTTGTGGACGCACAACAGGCACGTGTACCACAAGTATTGTGGGCAAGAAAATCAGTAGCACATGCCCGTGTGTGGGCCCATTGAAGCTCGCAATGGCCACGCGCAAAAAAGAAAACATGCCCCGTGAATGTCCTATTCCCGGGTGCAGTGCCACCCCGTGGGTTTTGAACATCAAAACTCACTTGCCTCGGTGCCATCCAACCGTGCCCCCCCAACACCGTTGATTTGACGGAATGGGTTGTAGTTGGGCAGGACGATGAGAAAAAAAGGGGGCGAGCCAAAAAAATCCCCATGGTGATGAAGCCCAAGATCACTTTGAAAGTGGCAAAGGCGGTGGACAACCAGAGTGCGTCCTTCTCTGAAGCCTCTCTTGGACGCTCCGATCGGGACTGGAAACCGGAGGAGGATGCAAGCTCCGTGGAATCTAGGTCTTCCGCAGATAACGATTCGTCTAGCGGTAACGAGAGTGCCGCAACTTCACAGGCTGGCAATAGCTCCTCTTCTTCCTCATCTTCTTCCTCTTCCACCTCTTCTTCCGGGGTGGAAGTTGTCCCGCAAACGAAAGCCGCTCCTGGCAAGGGCACAAAGCGGTCCATCAGCGCTACCAAGCAAAATGGCAGGGGTGAGGTAGCCACTTTGCCCAACAGTGGGCCACTTCTGATTTTGCCCCCCGCCCTGCAGCGGCGGGGATCCCTGATACGGCAGGGGTGAGGTAGCCACTTTGCCCACTTGTGGGCCACTTCTGATTCTGCCCCCCGCTTTGAAGCGGCGGGGATCCCCGATACGACAGGGGTGAGGTAGCCAATTTGCCCGCTTGCGGGCCACTTCTGATTTTGCCCCCCGCTCTGCAGCGGCGGGGATCCCCGATACGGCAGGGGTGAGGTAGCCACTTTGCCCACTTGTGGGCCACTTCTGATTTTGCCCCCCGCTCTGAACTGGCGGGGATCCCCGATACGGCAGGGGTGAGGTAGCCACTTTGCCCACTTGTGGGCCACTTCTGATTTTGCCCCCCGCTCTGCAGCGGCGGGGATCCCCGATACGGCAGGGGTGAGGTAGCCACTTTGCCCACTAGTGGGCCACTTCTGATTTTGCCCCCCGCCCTGCAGCGGCGGGGATCCCTGATACGGCAGGGGTGAGGTAGCCACTTTGCCCACTTGTGGGCCACTTCTGATTCTGCCCCCCACTCTGAAGCGGCGGGGATCCCCGATACGGCAGGGGCGAGGTAGCCAGTTTGCCCACTTGTGGGCCACTTCTGATTTTGCCCCCCACTCTGAACCGGCGGGGATCCCCGATACGACAGGGGTGAGGTAGCCACTTTGCCCACTTGTGGGCCACTTCTCATTTTGCTCCCCGCTTTGCAGCGGCGGGGATCCCCGATACGGCAGGGGTGAGGTAGCCACTTTGCCCACTTGTGGGCCACTTCTCATTTTGCTCCCCGCTTTGCAGCGGCGAGGATCCCCGATACGGCAGGGGTGAGGTAGCCACTTTGCCCACTTGTGGGCCACTTCTCATTTTGCTCCCCGCTCTGCAGCGGCGGGGATCTGCGATACGGCAGGGGTGAGGTAGCCACTTTGCCCACTTGCGGGCCGCTTCTGATTTTGCCCCCCGCTCTGCAGCGGCAGGGATCCCCGATACGGCAGGGGTGAGGTAGCCAATTTGCCCACTTGTGGGCCACTTCTGATTTTGCCCCCCGCTCCGCAGCGGCGGGGATCCCCGATACAGCAGGGGTGAGGTAGCCACTTTGCCCACTTGTGGGCCACTTCTGATTTTGCCCCCTGCTCTGCAGCGGCGGGGATCCCCGATACGGCAGGGGTGAGGTAGCCACTTTGCCCTCTTGTGGGCCACTTCTGATTTTGCCCCCTGCGCTAGAGCGGTGGGGATCCCCGAAACGGCAGGGGTGAGGTAGCCACTTTGCCCTCTTGTGGGCCACTTCTGATTTTGCCCCCGGCTCTGAAGCGGTGGGGATCCCCGATACGGCAGGGGTGAGGTAACCAATTTGCCCACTTGTGGGCCACTTCTAATTTTGCCCCCCGCTCTGAACATGCGTCAACCGATCGGCTGCGGCGCACGGCACAAACCGCCCGGTTTGGTCAAACCCCCACGAATGTAAACAATGTTGCAATTTGCCGCATGGCAATCGCAATTTTGATGAGGACGCGGTCACGGTGGGTGCTATCTTTCTTGCACTTGTGACCTTCATATGGGGCTCGCACCGGACGTGTTCCGTGGGCACATTTGGTTTCTCATGGTGCACCGTTGACGGTGCACGGGTTTATGGTACCACAAAGGAGGCGCTTGCGACGGGACATACCATCCCTGTAACGGGTCAATTTTTGCTCTTTGTCGCCACGACCAGTGATCCAACCTTGTTGCGGTGGACGGGGCGGTTTGGTCCGGAATGTGAGTTTCGGAATGGGCATGTGGTTTTTTTGGATGCCCAAATGGATGCCGATGGTCGTTGGCTGATTCCAGTGGGCACCCTGTCTGCCTTTGTGAAAACTGCACAGGTACCCAATTGTCCTCAGTTGCGTGCAGAGCCGTACGCTGGTGTGGCACATACTAGCGTGCGGCCCGCGGCAGCAACAGAATTTTGTTTGTTTTGTGGAATGCCCGTTGCTTTCGCAAGGATGCTTCATCATGTGGGAGTGCACTTGCAGAAAGGAGAGGTGGTAACGGACCCAAGGATGCATGGTGAGGCCGAACCTTGTGGTTTTTGTGGACGCACAACAGGCACGTGTACCACAAGTATTGTGGGCAAGAAAATCAGTAGCACATGCCCGTGTGTGGGCCCATTGAAGCTCGCAATGGCCACGCGCAAAAAAGAAAACATGCCCCGTGAATGTCCTATTCCCGGGTGCAGTGCCACCCCGTGGGTTTTGAACATCAAAACTCACTTGCCTCGGTGCCATCCAACCGTGCCCCCCCAACACCGTTGATTTGACGGAATGGGTTGTAGTTGGGCAGGACGATGAGAAAAAAAGGGGGCGAGCCAAAAAAATCCCCATGGTGATGAAGCCCAAGATCACTTTGAAAGTGGCAAAGGCGGTGGACAACCAGAGTGCGTCCTTCTCTGAAGCCTCTCTTGGACGCTCCGATCGGGACTGGAAACCGGAGGAGGATGCAAGCTCCGTGGAATCTAGGTCTTCCGCAGATAACGATTCGTCTAGCGGTAACGAGAGTGCCGCAACTTCACAGGCTGGCAATAGCTCCTCTTCTTCCTCATCTTCTTCCTCTTCCACCTCTTCTTCCGGGGTGGAAGTTGTCCCGCAAACGAAAGCCGCTCCTGGCAAGGGCACAAAGCGGTCCATCAGCGCTACCAAGCAAAATGCAAAGAAGCGTTGCACGGTGAAGACGTCAGGGCGGAAGAAGTAGGCGGAGCTACATGCACACACACACACACACACACACACACACACACACACACACACACACACACACACACACACACACGGATACCTCCCCCACCCTCTACACCTCCTCGCTCTCGCTCTCCTTCCCTTGTGGTTGCATGCACACCAGGACTGGAAGGCCCACACAATGGCGCGGGGAGGGAGGCCTGGCCAGCCATAGCCTTAAGGGCCTCCCGAGTTGTGTCGGCCGACCAGTACAGCCACACACACACAGCCCTTCTTTTAGGCCCTCCCCTTGACGCATTTCCCACCCCATGGTGTATTTCTAACCCCATGATGCATTCCGAACCCCATGACAGACCTTGATGCGGGTCAACCCCCATGCTGCAATTCTAACCCCATGGTGTACTTCGAACCCCATGACCGCCTCGGAGACCCACAGTCCCGAGGTTTCTGGTACCCACGGCCAGAAATACCCAAGCCGATGAAACCCTACCATAGACGTTGGTAGGGGCGGTGCGAATTGTCCGATCACACCTGGGCCGCATCCCCAACTGTTCGGAGGTGCCCGACACTATGTTCTTCATTGGGGGGGGGGGGGGGGGGGCTAAGATTGCCATGCTGAAGAAAGCCCTTGATGGTGTCGGCGACCTGAAAATTCAAGTTGGATCGTTGTCCGACCGTGTTGCTGCTTTGGAATCATGGAAAAATCAGGCTATACCACACTTGGACGTCATGCAACAGAGGACATCAGACTTTCAAGACATGCTGCGCGATTTTCCAGATTGGAAAAAGAAAATTGAAAGTTCTCAAAAGCGACAGGTCTCACGCTTTGACGCATTTCTGGAAAAGGAGTGGAAACCGCTGAAATTCAACTTTGAGACATTGCTAGACGAGCAGGTACGTGAGAAGCGCCAACGGTCCGATTCTGATGACATCATCGTCCAGTCTGATGACGAGGCCCACCTGGATGATGCCCGTAATGACAACATTGCTCTCCCCATGGCTGATGACAGTGTTGGCAAATTACCACCGGAGACACCCAAAAAATCAAAGAAACATCGTTCTGAGCCGTCGCGCCTTGAGCCATCACGTGCTGAACAAAGCAAGCCTGGTCCTGACGCTCCATGGTTGGATATTCCACCCCAGTCCGTTGGGGATGCAGCGTGGACGGAGGAGCTACTTGACGCTCTTATGGACGACTTGCAGCCTGAATACCACGACCGTCTCTCACGTTGGTTACAAGTTCATTCAACTCAGGAAATGGTGGAGACTGTACAAGGGCTGGTCACTGCGGAGACCATCCGAGTACGTAATGGTGGGCTGAAAACTGTCCTCAAAGGAGCACGAGTGAACCCCCTGGTTTTTTCCAACAAGCCGAGACACCGATGATCGACGCAATCGCTGGTGTCTCCAGGGAGCTCCAACAGTTGAAGAGTGATTTGTCTTTCGCTGCTTTCATTGTCGAAAGTACCCGAGTTGCACAGCCAATGCCGCAACGTTACTACCAGCCATTTTCCATCCCCCATAGCACACAAGAGTACATGCGTACCACATACAAATTGACACACACTTGTGCACGCGCGTACTTGATCTTACATGGGTCTGTCCTCAATGACCGAGCTCTTTATGACTTGGAAATCGCAAAGGATATACTTGCCAATGGGTATAATTCTCAGTCTGCACTTTGGGACTTGTGTGCCAACCTTCCAGATGTGCCAGTCGACAGGCCCCCATGTTACGCTGTGAGGTCAGTGAACTCGTGTCTGCACACACACACACTGTGGCACTCACTGCATTGTCTTCTGGACACCCGTCACATCAGTCTAAATCCGGATTTCCTTGAATATAACGACGCGAGTGACCAAATCCGTACCACGGTATGTTTCTGGTCGGTGATGGATAAAAGAGGGTATCACAGTGCACGTGCCACTCAGCACTGGGTCTGGTGTCGCCCAGAGGAGGCGAACACAGTCTTGTTAGCACACCCGCATATGACGCCTGTACTGCAGGCTGAGTTTCAAGGTAGTGTCTGGAGTCTGTGTACAGACGCTTCTTTGCTGGGACAGTTGTCTCATACCACGCGCATGAGGCTTGTATGTTTCTTTAAATGCCACAAGCGATGTGTCATTCATTCTATTTTTTCTGATTTCTTGCCCTCGGCTTTCACCCAGTGTTTCAAACTATGCACCCACCATATTCAGTCGCACCTCAATGACAAGAATTTGGCCAATTGGGCTGCATGCATGCAGAAACGAGTGCACTACGTTGCTTGGGACCAACACAAAACTGTGTGCCTCGTCAGGGGAAAATCTAAGGTCCATGAGTGGCAGATGTACCCCCAGCATTCGAGTTCATTTATGCAGTTTTGCACTGTCACATGCTGTGTATTTACGTCGGTCGCACGTCACTGGCTCTTATTCAGAATTGCGCAAGCATATTACAACAGCTTTAGCTCATGCAGAGGACAGTAGGTTTCACCAGCTTTTACGTACCACTGATTTGGCTGATTGGATGATTGTGCCCTTGGAGATAGTGTGGGACGACTGGAGTGCAGCTTTGGCTGAACGTTACTGGTGGGATAAGTTCCGTCGCTGGTGTGTAAATGATATGCCCCCCGGTGTACCGCGCACACATGAGAAACCATCCAAACTGATCCCTAAGAAAGCCACTGAACTTTTGCGCTCTTTGGCTGTAGCACGAACTGACAGAGATTTCCCGCGTATTAATGCTTTAAAGAAGCAAATTGCTGCTGTGTCCGCCGAGTTGCAACTGGTTACCTTATCCCCGCTGTTGTCAAGGTTCCTTATCTGACAGGCGATCAGAAAATTGCTGTTTCAAGGGTAGTGAACAACATGCTGCGCAAGGTACATTGTAACTCTTGGGAACGACAGGCTATGCGTGGCCGCATAAGAATTGTGCGCACAGTGCCACATTCTGTGCAGCGCTGTTTTGAGTTCCACGCCAACAGGGCTGAAATAGCCTCCGAGGAGCCCGATTGCTTTTGCTCTGACGCTTATACACATATCTGGCAGCAGGGTGGCGATTTATCTGTGCGTGACGGACACTTCTGCCTGTTGCCCGTTTCTCTGAGTTTTAAAGGTCAACCGCTTGGTAGCAAGGATCCACTTCCTCTGTCTGGTGCATCCTGTCGTGATTCCACCATTGGTGATTTACAGCAATTAGCACGGTTACTGAACGTACCCATGCCCAACCTTGAACATTTGTTGCCTGCAGCTCTTTTCAGCAGCTCAGATGACATGCCGCAGCATGTTCAGCACGTTGCCAGTCAGTTAAACAAGGTCGCTGTGGTCAGGATTGTGGACAAGTGTCCCGGCGCCATGTGGGCCTTTTGCAGGAAATGGCTCTGGGAACAAACCCGTTCTTTTTTGATTACCGAAAATTATACTGTGCAGGATGAAGACAGGTCCCATGTTTTGCTGGGTCTACGTGACTTAACCTCAGGCAGTGGATGGGTGTGCAGCGATAGGGCACGCTTGGCCTTGCTTTATTTAATCGGCAAAGGTAAGTCTTTGCACAAGCCTGTGATTACGTGGCGTCCTATATGTGCTAACTGTGCCCCGGTCGTACCTCGTTGGCGCTTGCGCATTGCGGCGCGAGCTTTCACCTTTTGTTTGCGTCTCCTCAGCAAAGAGGTTACTGGCTGCTTCTTACACCTGTCCATTCAAGATGTCGCGGGGTGGCTTGATGACTTGAACAGTTGGGGCTGCACTGTGATCGGTGAAGCTGACTGCAAAGATCAGTTTAACCGCATCCTGCCCAGGGATGTACTACAGCATCTAGACGATGCTACCCAGTGGCTGCGGAATGAACGTCAATGGCGAGCCACCCAGATGTTTTGGTCGATACATAAGTATGATAAATGCTTGGATAGGTGCGGGAAAGCGAATGCGTATAATTTTGACGTGATCAGCCATGAAGAATTGACCGGCCTGATCCGTTTTTGCCTGCAGGAAGACAGTTTTTACGTCGCTGTCGGACAATGTTGGTCCCGTGCCTTTGCTTTACGGATGGGAGGCCCGTTCAGCGCTCAAGCAGCGGACCTACATAGCATTTGGAAATTTCATTTGAATAAACAACGTTTTTACGAGCTGG
The DNA here is from genome assembly GCA_964036045.1 of Eutreptiella sp. 'Long Island Sound 2002'. Lineage (NCBI taxonomy): Eukaryota > Euglenozoa > Euglenophyceae > Eutreptiales > Eutreptiaceae > Eutreptiella > Eutreptiella sp. 'Long Island Sound 2002'. Next base: position 26,484,248 of record OZ038382.1, read on the forward strand.
GTGAGTTATCATTCACTGCCAGAGGTTTCCCCATATGGAAGAATCCAAATGGGCGCATTGTGTCTTTGGCACAGTTCAGAGATAACATATTGGTTGCCGCTGTAGGGGTCGGTGCAAGACACAAGACACCAGCCACCAGCCACAAGACACAAGACACAAGACACCAGCCACCGGCCACAAGACACAAGACACAAGCCACAAGACACCAGCCACCAGCCACCAGCCACCAGCCACAAGACACCAGCCACCAGCCACAAGACACAAGACACAAGACACCAGCTACAAGACACCAGCCACAAGACTCCAGCCACCAGACACCAGCCACAAGACACCGGCCACCAGCCACAAGTCACAAGACACCAGCCACCAGCCACAAGACACAAGAAACCAGCGTCCAGCCACCAGCCACAAGACACCGGCCACCAGCCACAGGACACAGGACACCAGGCACCAGCCACAAGACACAAGAAACCAGCGACCAGCCAGCAGCCACAAGACACCAGCCACTAGCCACAAGACACAAGACACAAGACACCAGCCACCGGCCACAAGACACAAGACACCAGCCACAAGGCACAAGACACCAGCCACCAGGCACCAGCCACAAGACACCAGCCACCAGCCACAAGACACAAGACACAAGACACCAGCCACCAGCCACCAGCCACAAGACACCAGCCACAAGCCACAAGACACCAGCCACCAGCCACCAGCCACCAGCCACAAGACACCAGCGACCAGCCACCAAGCACCAGCCACCGGCCACCAGCCACAAGACACCAGCAACCAGCCACCAGCCACAAGACACCAGCCACCAGCCACAAGACACCAGCCACAAGACACCAGCCACCAGCCACAAGACACAAGACACCAGCCACCAGCCACAAGACACCAGGCACATGACACCAGCCACAAGACACAAGACACAAGACACCAGCCACAAGACACAAGACACAAGACACCAGCCACCAGCCACAAGACACCAGCCACCAGCCACCAGCCACAAGACACAATACACCAGCCACCAGCCACCAGCCACAAGACACCATCCACCAGCCACAAGACACAAGACACCAGCCACCAGACACCAGCCACAAGACATGAGCCACAAGACACAAGACACCAGCCACCAGGCACAAGACACAAGACACCAGCCACCAGCCACAAGACACAAGACACCAGCCACCAGGCACAAGACACAAGACACCAGCCACCAGCCACCAGCCACAAGACACCAGCCACCAGCCACAAGACACAAGACACCAGCCACCGGCCACAAGACACCAGCCACAAGACACCAGCCACCACCCACAAGCCACAAGACACCAGCCACCAGCCACAAGCCACAAGACACCAGCCACCAGCCACAAGACACAAGACACCACCCACCAGCCACAAGACACAAGACTCCAGACACCAGCCACAAGACACCAGCCACCAGCCACCAGCCACAAGACATGAGCCACAAGACACAAGACACCAGCCACCAGGCACAAGTCACAAGACACCAGCCACCAGCCACAAGACACAAGACACCAACCACCAGGCACAAGACACAAGACACCAGCCACCAGCCACCAGCCAAAAGACACCAGCCACCAGCCACAAGACACAAGACACCAGCCACAAGCCACAAGACACCAGCCACAAGACATCAGCCACCATCCACAAGACACAAGACACAAGCCACCAGCCACAAGACACAAGACACCACCCACCAGCCACAAGACACAAGACACCAGCCACCAGCCACCAGCCACAAGACACCAGCCACCAACCACCAGCCACAAGACACAAGACACCAGCCACCAACCACAAGACACAAGACACCAGCCACCAGGCACAAGACACAAGACACCACCCACCAGCCACAAGACACAAGACACCAGCCACCAGCCACCAGCCACAAGACCTGAGCCACAAGACACAAGACACTAGCCACCAGCCACAAGACACAAGACACCAGCCACCAGCCACAAGACACAAGACACCAGCCACCAGCCACAAGACACAAGACACCAGCCACCAGCCACAAGACACAAGACACCAGCCACCAGCCACAAGACACAAGACACCAGCCACCAGGCACCAGACACACGACACCGGCCACCAGCCACCAGCCACAAGACACCAGCCACCAGACACCAGCCACAAGACACCAGCCACTAGCCACAAGACACCAGCCACAAGACACCAGCCACCAGCCACAAGACACAAGACACCACCCACCAGCCACAAGAAACAAGACACCAGCCACCAGCCACCAGCCACAAGACACCAGCCACCAGACACCAGCCACAAGACACCAGCCACCAGCCACCAGCCACAAGACACAAGACACCACCCACCAGCCACAAGAAACAAGACACCAGCCACCAGCCACCAGCCACAAGACACCAGCCACCAGCCACCAGCCACAAGACATGAGCCACAAGACACAAGACACCAGCCACTAGCCACAAGATACCAGCCACCAGCCACAAGACATGAGCCACAAGACACAAGACACCAGCCACCAGCCACAAGACACCAGCCATCAGCCACAAGACACAAGACACCAGCCACCAGCCACCAGCCACAAGACACAAGACACCAGCCACCAGGCACAAGACACCAGCCACAAGATACCAGCCACAAGACACCAGCCACCAGCCACAAGACACAAAACACAAGACAACAGCCACCAGCCACCAGCCATAAGACACCAGCCACAAGACACCAGCCACAATACACCATCCACCAGCCACAAGACACAAGACACCAGCCACCAAACACCAGCCACAAGACATGAGCCACTAGACACAAGACACCAGCCACCAGGCACAAGACACAAGACACCAGCCAACAGCCACAAGATACAAGACACCAGCCACCAGGCACAAGACACAAGACACCAGCCACCAGCCACAAGACACAAGACACCAGCCACCAGGCACAAGACACAAGACACCAGCCACCAGCCACCAGCCACAAGACACAAGACACCAGCCACCAGCCACAAGACATGAGCCACAAGACACAAGACACCAGCCACCAGGCACAAGACACAAGACACCAGCCACTAGCCACAAGACACAAGACACCAGCCACCAGGCACAAGACACAAGACACCAGCCACCAGCCACCAGCCACAAGACACCAGCCACCAGACACCAGCCACAGGACACCAGCCACCAGCCACAAGACACCAGCCACAAGACACCAGCCACCAGCCACAAGACACAAGACACCAGCCACCAGCCACAAGACACAAGACACCACCCACCAGCCACAAGACACAAGACACCAGCCACCAGCCACCAGCCACAAGACACCAGCCACCAGCCACCAGCCACAAGACATGAGCCACAAGACACAAGACACCAGCCACCAGCCACAAGACACAAGACACCAGCCACCAGCCACAAGACACAAGACACCAGCCACCAGCCACAAGACACAAGACACCAGCCACCAGCCACAAGACACAAGACACCAGCCACCAGCCACAAGACACAAGACACCAGCCACCAGGCACCAGACACACGACACCGGCCACCAGCCACCAGCCACAAGACACCAGCCACCAGACACCAGCCACAAGACACCAGCCACTAGCCACAAGACACCAGCCACAAGACACCAGCCACCAGCCACAAGACACAAGACACCACCCACCAGCCACAAGAAACAAGACACCAGCCACCAGCCACCAGCCACAAGACACCAGCCACCAGACACCAGCCACAAGACACCAGCCACCAGCCACCAGCCACAAGACACAAGACACCACCCACCAGCCACAAGAAACAAGACACCAGCCACCAGCCACCAGCCACAAGACACCAGCCACCAGCCACCAGCCACAAGACATGAGCCACAAGACACAAGACACCAGCCACTAGCCACAAGATACCAGCCACCAGCCACAAGACATGAGCCACAAGACACAAGACACCAGCCACCAGCCACAAGACACCAGCCATCAGCCACAAGACACAAGACACCAGCCACCAGCCACCAGCCACAAGACACAAGACACCAGCCACCAGGCACAAGACACCAGCCACAAGATACCAGCCACAAGACACCAGCCACCAGCCACAAGACACAAAACACAAGACAACAGCCACCAGCCACCAGCCATAAGACACCAGCCACAAGACACCAGCCACAATACACCATCCACCAGCCACAAGACACAAGACACCAGCCACCAAACACCAGCCACAAGACATGAGCCACTAGACACAAGACACCAGCCACCAGGCACAAGACACAAGACACCAGCCAACAGCCACAAGATACAAGACACCAGCCACCAGGCACAAGACACAAGACACCAGCCACCAGCCACAAGACACAAGACACCAGCCACCAGGCACAAGACACAAGACACCAGCCACCAGCCACCAGCCACAAGACACAAGACACCAGCCACCAGCCACAAGACATGAGCCACAAGACACAAGACACCAGCCACCAGGCACAAGACACAAGACACCAGCCACTAGCCACAAGACACAAGACACCAGCCACCAGGCACAAGACACAAGACACCAGCCACCAGCCACAAGACACAAGACACCACCCACCAGCCACAAGAAACAAGACACCAGCCACCAGCCACCAGCCACAAGACACCAGCCACCAGCCACCAGCCACAAGACATGAGCCACAAGACACAAGACACCAGCCACCAGCCACAAGACACAAGACACCAGCCACCAGCCACAAGACACAAGACATCAGCCACCAGCCACAAGACACAAGACACCAGCCACAAGACATGAGCCACAAGACACAAGACACCAGCCACCAGCCACAAGACACAAGACACCAGCCACCAGCCACAAGACACAAGACACCAGCCACCAGGCACAAGACACAAGACACCAGCCCCCAGCCACAAGACACAAGACAGCAGCCACCAGGCACAAGACACACGACACCAGCCACCAGCCACCAGCCACAAGACACCAGCCACCAGAAACCAGCCACAAGACACCAGCCACCAGCCACAAGACACCAGCCACAAGACACCAGCCACCAGCCACAAGACACAAGACACCAGCCACCAGCCACAAGACACAAGACACCACCCACCAGCCACAAGACACAAGACACCAGCCACCAGCCACCAGCCACAAGACACCAGCCACCAGCCACCAGCCACAAGACATGAGCCACAAGACACAAGACACCAGCCACCAGCCACAAGATACCAGCCACCAGACAACAGCCACAAGACACCAGCCATCAGCCACAAGACACAAGACACCAGCCACCAGCCACCAGCCACAAGACACAAGACACAAGCCACCAGGCACAAGACACCAGCCACAAGACACAAGACACCAGCCATCAGCCACCAGCCACAAGACACAAGACACCAGCCACAAGACACCAGCCACCAGCCACAAGACACCATCCACTAGCCACCGGCCACAAGACATGAGCCACAAGACCCAAGACACAAGACAACAGCCACCAGCCACAAGACACCAGCCACAAGACACAAGACACAAGACAACAGCCACCAGCCACCAGCCACAAGACACCAGCCACAAGACACCAGCCACAAGACACCAGCCACCAGCCACAAGACACCAGACACAAGACACCAAACACCAGCCACAAGACACAAGACACCAGCCACAAGACACCAGCCACCAGCCACAAGACACCAGCCACCAGCCACCAGCCACAAGACATGAGCCACAAGACACAAGACACAAGACAACAGCCACCAGCCACAAGACACCAGCCACCAGCCACAAGACACAAGACACAAGACAACAGCCACCAGCCACTAGCCACAAGACACCAGCCACAAGACACCAGCCACAAGACACCAGCCACCAGCCACAAGACACCAAACACCAGACATCAGCCACCAGCCACGAGCCACAAGACACCAGCCACCAGCCACAATACACCAGCCACAAGACACAAGACACCAGCCACCAGCCACAAGACACAAGACACCAGCCACCAGCCACAAGACACAAGACACCAGCCACCAGCCACAAGACACAAGACACCAGCTACAAGACACCAGCCACAAGACTCCAGCCACCAAACACCAGCCACAAGACACCGGCCACCAGCCACAAGCCACAAGACACCAGCCACCAGCCACAAGACACAAGACACAAAACACCAGCCACCAGCCACAAGACACCAGACACCAGCCACCAGCCACAAGACACCAGGCACATGACACCAGCCACAAGACACAAGACACAAGACACCAGCCACAAGACACAAGACACAAGACACCAGCCACCAGCCACAAGACACCAGCCACCAGCCACCAGCCACAAGACACAATACACCGGCCACCAGCCACAAGACACAAGACACCAGCCACTAGACACCAGCCACAAGACACCAGCCACCAGCCACAAGACACCAGCCACAAGACACCAGCCACCAGCCACCAGCCACAAGACACCAGCCAACCAGACACCAGCCACAAGACACCAGCCACCAGCCACCAGCCACAAGACAGAAGACACCACCCACTAGCCACAAGAAACAAGACACCAGCCACCAGCCACCAGCCACTAGACACCAGCCACCAGCCACCAGCCACAAGACATGAGCCACAAGACACAAGACACCAGCCACCAGCCACAAGATACCAGCCACCAGCCACAAGACATGAGCCACAAGACACAAGACACCAGCCACCAGCCACAAGACACCAGCCATCAGCCACAAGTCACAAGACACAAGACACAAGCCACCAGCCACAAGACACAAGACACCAGCCACCAGGCACAAGACACCAGCCACAAGACACCAGCCACAAGACACCAGCCACCAGCCACAAGACACAAAACACAAGACAACAGCCACCAGCCACCAGCCACAAGACACCAGCCACAAGACACCAGCCACAATACACCATCCACCAGCCACAAGACACAAGACACCAGCCACCAAACACCAGCCACAAGACATGAGCCACCAGCCACAAGACACCAGCCACCAGGCACAAGACACAAGACACCAGCCACCAGCCACAAGACACAAGACACCAGCCACCAGGCACAAGACACAAGACACCAGCCACCAGCCACAAGACACAAGACACCAGCCACCAGGCACAAGACACAAGACACCAGCCACCAGCCACCAGCCACAAGACACCAGCCACCAGCCACCAGCCACAAGACATGAGCCACAAGACACAAGACACCAGCCACCAGGCACAAGACACAAGACACCAGCCACTAGCCACAAGACACAAGACACCAGCCACCAGGCACAAGACACAAGACACCATCCACCAGCCACCAGCCACAAGACACCAGCCACCAGACACCAGCCACAGGACACCAGCCACCAGCCACAAGACACCAGCCACAAGACACCAGCCACCAGCCACAAGACACAAGACACCAGCCACCAGCCACAAGACACCAGCCACCAGCCACCAGCCACAAGACACAAGACACCAGCCACCAGCCACCAGCCACAAGACACCAGCCACCAGCCACCAGCCACAAGACATGAGCCACAAGACACAAGACACCAGCCACCAGCCACAAGACACAAGACACCAGCCACCAGCCACAAGACACAAGACACCAGCCACCAGCCACCAGCCACAAGACACCAGCCACCAGCCACCAGCCACAAGACATGAGCCACAAGACACAAGACACCAGCCACCAGCCACAAGACACCAGCCACCAGCCACCAGCCACAAGACATGAGCCACAAGACACAAGACACCAGCCACCAGCCACAAGACACAAGACACCAGCCCCCGGGGGGGGCGACCCCTCGGTTCTGGACGCCAACTACCCCCCCCACTAACTGCCGGCCGGAGGCCCCTTGGGGGGGGGGGGGGGGGGGGGGGGGGGCTTGGAGGGGGGGGTCTAGGAGGGGCGCCGGGGAGGGCGGTTCCCAGGGGGGGGGGGGGGGGGGCGGTTCCCGGGGTTCCCGTGGGGGGGGGGGGTGTCGGGCACCTCCGAACAGTTGGGTATGCGGCCCAGGTGTGATCCGACAGTTCGCACCGCCCCTTCCCACAATAGAGGGTAGGGTATCATCGGCTTGGGTATTCCCAGCCACACTGGGAACCTCAGGGGGGTGGGCTCCTGAGGCGGCCATGGGATTAGAGTTACACCATGCCACAAGACATACATACATGCATACAAAGATATATATATATATATATATATATATATATTTATATTCATACATATAGGGGTTGGAATGCAACTGCAAACGTGTGGTCATAGCAACTCGGGGCGGTGGCCTCGGACCACACCGCCATGATGGTACATCACCCCTCCCCGCTTACACCACACTTGCAGCAGCCTTCTCCCCAAACGTCTCGAGGAATGAAAAAGAAGGGCCTAAGACCAAGATTGACTCCTTGGAACACTTTCTACGGATCGACCTAAGGAGGGAGGGGCCTAAGACCAAGAGTGGCTCCTTGGAACACTTTCTACGTATCGACCTAATAAGGGCACAGGAAAAAGCCCTTACTTAAATAACTCACCTTCACTTGATGAGCTATCAGAATCATATGCTGCGGCGGCCGACCTCTTCTTTGGCTGCCAACTAAACACCTGGTTCCTCCTCCCTACACTCTGCAACGGGCGAGAACGCTCCGCCCCGGAAGATGCCTCGGAGGAGGAGGAGGAGGAGGAGGAGGAGGAGGAGGAGGAGGAGGAGGAGGAGGAGGAGGAGGAGGAGGAGGAGGAGGAGGAGGAGGACTTGATCCTCTTGGGGTGCGGGGCTGGTGCTGTGCTGGCACGGGGAGGGCCCTCAGCCACGTCCCCTCCTTCTCGAGCCGGGGAAAAGCTCGAGGCAGGGATCTCCAAGCCCCTGATTGCCTCCTTCTCGAGCCGGGGAAAAGCTCGAGGCAGGGATCTTCAAGTGCCGGGTCCGGCGAATTGGCTACATCTCACCATGATGGTTGGGGCCCAAAAGAGGGCGGAAATGCTACATCACCCCTGCATTCTCGGGGGTCCCCAACAAAGGGAACAAAATCAGAACTCAAAACCTACGCCGGGGGGGCACCCTGATGCACCACGCAACGAAGCGTGGATTCAAAGATTGTCCCGGTTTCCTCAATAGCACCGGACAGAATTGGCCCACCTGTGGGCAAACTGGCTACGTCACCCCTGTCGTCTCGGGGATCCCCACCGCTATAGAGTTGGGGGGCAGAATCAGAATTGGCCCACTTGTGGGCAAGGTGGCTACATAACCCCTGCCGCCTAGGGGATCCCCACCGCCTCAGAGCGGGGGGCAGAATCAGAAAAAGGCCCACAAGTGGGCAAGATGGCTACATAACCCCGTTGGGCGCCTTCGGCGCCGGGGCGCCTTCGGCGCCCGTTGGCTCCTTGGGCTCATACCTTTGACAACTAACTGTCGGCCGGAGGCCCCTAGGGGGGGGGGGGGGGGGGTAGTTGGCGTCCTAGGACCCGCGGAGTCGCCCCCCCCGGGCACCAGCCACCAGCCACAAGACACAAGACACCAGCCACCAGCCACAAGACACAAGACACCAGCCACCAGCCACAAGACACAAGACACCATTCACCAGCCACAAGACACAAGACACCAGCCACCAGCCACCAGCCACAAGACACCAGCCACCAGCCACCAGCCACAAGACATGAGCCACAAGACACAAGACACCAGCCACCAGCCACAAGACACAAGACACCAGCAACCAGCCACAAGACACAAGACACCAGCCACCAGACACCAGCCACAAGACATGAGCCACAAGACACAAGACACCAGCCACCAGCCACAAGACACAAGACACCAGCCACCAGCCACAAGACACAAGACACCAGCCACCAGGCACAAGACACACGACACCAGCCACCAGCCACCAGCCACAAGACACCAGCCACCAGAAACCAGCCACAAGACACCAGCCATCAGCCACAAGACAGCAGCCACAAGACACCAGCCACCAGCCACAAGACACAAGACACCACCCACCAGCCACAAGACACAAGACACCAGCCACCAGCCACCAGCCACAAGACACCAGCCACCAGCCACCAGCCACAAGACATGAGCCACAAGACACAAGACACCAGCCACCAGCCACAAGATACCAGCCACCAGACAACAGCCACAAGACACCAGCCATCAGCCACAAGACACAAGACACCAGCCACCAGCCACCAGCCACAAGACACAAGACACCAGCCACCAGGCACAAGACACCAGCCACAAGACACAAGACACCAGCCATCGGCCACCAGCCACAAGACACAAGACACCAGCCACAAGACACCAGCCACCGGCCACAAGACATGAGCCACAAGACCCAAGACACAAGACAACAGCCACCAGCCACAAGACACCAGCCACAAGACACAAGACACAAGACAACAGCCACCAGCCACCAGCCACAAGACACCAGCCACAACACACCAGCCACAAGACACCAGCCACCAGCCACAAGACACCAGACACAAGACACCAAACACCAGCCACAAGACACAAGACACCAGCCACAAGACACCAGCCACCAGCCACAAGACACCAGCCACCAGCCACCAGCCACAAGACATGAGCCACAAGACACAAGACACAAGACAACAGCCACCAGCCACAAGACACCAGCCACCAGCCACAAGACACAAGACACAAGACAACAGCCACCAGCCACCAGCCACAAGACACCAGCCACAAGACACCAGCCACAAGACACCAGCCACCAGCCACAAGACACCAGACACAAGACACCAAACACCAGACATCAGCCACCAGCCACGAGCCACAAGACACCAGCCACCAACCACAAGACACAAGACACAAGACACCAGCCACAAGACACAATACACCAGCCACAAGACACAAGACACCAGCCACCAGCCACAAGACACAAGACACCAGCCACCAGCCACAAGACACAAGACACCAGCCACCAGCCACAAGACACAAGACACCAGCTACAAGACACCAGCCACAAGACTCCAGCCACCAAACACCAGCCACAAGACACCGGCCACCAGCCACAAGCCACAAGACACCAGCCACCAGCCACAAGACACAAGACACAAAACACCAGCCACCAGCCACAAGACACCAGACACCAGCCACCAGCCACAATACACCAGGCACATGACACCAGCCACAAGACACAAGACACAAGACACCAGCCACAAGACACAAGACACAAGACACCAGCCACCAGCCACAAGACACCAGCCACCAGCCACCAGCCACAAGACACAATACACCAGCCACCAGCCACAAGACACAAGACACCAGCCACCAGCCACAAGACACAAGACACCAGCCACCAGACACCAGCCACAAGACATGAGCCACAAGACACAAGACACCAGCCACCAGCCACAAGACACAAGACACCAGGCACCAGCCATAAGACACAAGCCACCAGCCACCAGGCACAAGACTCGGGACACCAGCCACGAGCCACAAGACACAAGACCCCAGCCACCAGGCACAAGACACAAGACACCAGCCACCAGCCACAAGACACAAGACACCAGCCACCAGCCACCAGCCACAAGACACCAGCCACAAGACACCAGCCGCCAGCCACCAGCCACAAGACACAAGACACCAGACACAAGACACCAGCCACAAGACACCAGCCACCAGCCACAAGACACAAGACACCAGCCACAAGACACCGACCACCGGCCACCAGCCACAAGACACCAGCCACAATACACCAGCCACCAGCCACCAGCCACCAGCCACAAGACAGATGACACCAGCCACAAGGTGTCTTGTGGCTGGTGGCTGGTGTCTTGTGGCTGGTGGCTGTTGTCTTGTGGCTGGTGTCTTGTGTCTTGTGGCTCATGTCTTGTGGCTGGTGTCTGGTGGCTAGTGTCTTGTGGCTGGTGGCTGGTGTCTTGTGGCTGGTGGCTGGTGTCTCGTGGCTGGTGTCTTGTGTCTTGTGGCTGGTAGTTGGTGTCTTGTGGCTGGTGGCTGGTGGCTGGTGTATTGTGGCTGGTGTCTTGTGGCTGGTGGCCGGTGGCTGGTGTCTTGTGGCTGGTGTCTTGTGTCTTGTGGCTGGTGGCTGGTGGCTGGTGGCTGGTGTCTTGTGTCTTGTGGCTGGTGGCTGTGTCTTGTGTCTTGCGGCTGCTGGCTGCCGGCTTGTGGCTGGTGGCCGGTGTCTTGTGTCTTGTGGCTCATGTCTTGTGGCTGGTGTCTGGTGGCTGCTGTCTTGTGTCTTGTGGCTGGTGGCTGGTGTCTTGTGTCTTTTGGCTGGTGGCTGGTGTATTGTGTCTTGTGGCTGGTGGCTGGTGGCTGGTGTCTTGTGGCTGGTGGCTGGTGTCTTGTGTCTTGTGTCTTGTGGCTGGTGTCTTGTGTCTTGTTGCTTGTGTCATGTGCCTGGTGTCTTGTGGCTGGTGGCTGGTGGCTGGTGTCTTGTGGCTGGTGGCTGGTGTCTTGTGGCTTGTGGTTGGTGGCCGGTGTCTTGTGGCTGGTGTTTGGTGGCTGGAGTCTTGTGGCTGGTGTCTTGCAGCTGGTGTCTTGTGTCTTGTGGCTGGTGGCTGGTGTCTTGTGTCTTGTGGCTGGTGGCTGGTGTCTTGTGTCTTGTGGCTGGTGGCTGGTGTCTTGTGTCTTGTGGCTGGTGTCTGGTTGCTGGTGTCTTGTGTCTTGTGGCTGGTGTATTGTGTCTTGTGGCTGGTGTCTTGTGTCTTGTGGTTGGTGGCTGGTGTCTTGTGGCTGGTGGCTGGTGGCTGATGTCTGGTGTTTGGTGTCTTGTGTCTGGTGTCTTGTGGCTGGTGGCTGGTGTCTTGTGGCTGGTGTCTTGTGGCTGGTGGCTGGTGGCTGTTGTCTTGTGTCTTGTGTCTTGTGGCTGGTGGCTGGTGTCTTGTGGATGGTGGCTGTTGTCTTGTGTCTTGTGTCTTGTGGCTCATGTCTTGTGGCTGGTGGCTGGTGGATGGTGTCTTGTGGCTGGTGGCTGGTGTCTTGTGGCTGGTGTCTTGTGTCTTGTGGCTGGTGGCTGGTGGCTGGTGTCTTGTGGCTGGTGGCCGGTGGCTGGTGTATCGTGGCTGGTGTCTTGTGGCTGGTGGCTGGTGGCTGGTGTCTTGTGGCTGGTGTCTTGTGTCTTGTGGCTGGTGGCTGGTCGCTGGTGGCTGGTGTCTTGTGTCTTGTGGCTGGTGGCTGTGTCTTGTGTCTTGCGGCTGCTGGCTGGTGTCTTGTGTCTTGTGGCTGGTGGCTGGTGTCTTGTGGCTGGTGTCTTGTGTCTTGTGGCTGGTGGCTGGTGGGTGGTGTCTTGTGGCTGGTGTCTTGTGTCTTGTGGCTGGTGGCTGGTGTCTTGTGGCTGGTGGCTGGTGTCTTGTGTCTTGTGGCTGGTGGGTGCTGTCTTGTGTCTTGTGGCTGGTGGCTGGTGTCTTGTGTCTTGTGGCTGGTGTCTTGTGTCTTGTGGTTGGTGGCTGGTGTCTTGTGGCTGGTGGCTGGTGGCTGGTGTCTTGTAGCTGGTGTCTTGTGGCTGGTGGCTGGTGGCTGTTGTCTTGTGTCTTGTGTCTTGTGGCTGGTGGCTGGTGTCTTGTGGCTGGTGGCTGTTGTCTTGTGTCTTGTGTCTTGTGGCTGGTGGCTGGTGGCTGTTGTCTTGTGTCTTGTGTCTTGTGGCTGGTGGATGGTGTCTTGTGGCTGGTGGCTGGTGTCTTGTGTCTTGTGGCTGGTGGCTGGTGGCTGGTGTCTTGTGGCTGGTGGCCGGTGGCTGGTGTATTGTGGCTGGTGTCTTGTGGCTGGTGGCCGGTGGCTGGTGTCTTGTGGCTGGTGTCTTGTGTCTTGTGGCTGGTGGCTGGTGGCTGGTGGCTGGTGTCTTGTGTCTTGTGGCTGGTGGCTGTGTCTTGTGTCTTGTGGCTGGTGGCTGATGGCTGGTGTCTTGTGGCTGGTGTCTTGTGTCTTGTGGCTGGTGGCTGGTGTCTTGTGGCTGGTGGCTGGTGTCTTGTGTCTTGTGGCTGGTGGGTTGTGTCTTGTGTCTTGTGGCTGGTGGCTGGTGTCTTGTGTCTTGTGGCTGGTGGCTGGTGTCTTGTGGCCGGTGGCTGGTGCCTGGTGTCTTGTGTCTTGTGCCTGGTGGCTGGTGTCTTGTGTCTTGTGGCTGGTGTCTTGTGTCTTGTGCCTGGTGGCTGGTGTCTTGTGTCTTGTGGCTGGTGGCTGGTGTCTTGTGTCTTTTGGCTGATGGCTGGTGTCTTGTGTCTTGTGGCTGATGTCTTGTGGCTGGTGTCTGGTGGCTGGTGTCTTGTGTCTTGTGGCTGGTGGCTGGTGTCTTGTGTCTTGTGGCTGGTGGCTGGTGTCTTGTGTCTTGTGGCTGGTGGCTGGTGTCTTGTGTCTTGTGGCTCATCTCTTGTGGCTGGTGGCTGGTGGCTGGTGTCTTGTGGCTGGTGGCTGGTGGGTGGTGTCTTGTGTCTTGTGGCTGATGGGTGGTGTCTTGTGTCTTGTGGCTGGTGGCTGGTGTCTTGTGTCTTGTGGCTGGTGGCTGGTGTCTTGTGTCTTGTGGCTGGTGGCTGGTGTCTTGTGGCTGGTGTCTTGTGGCTGGTGGCTGGTGTCCTGTGGCTGGTGTCTGGTGGCTGGTGTCTTGTGGCTGGTGGCTGGTGGCTGGTGTCTTGTGTCTTGTGCCTGGTGCCTGGTGTCTTGTGCCTTGTGGCTCATGTCTTGTGGCTGGTGGCTGGTGGCTGGTGTCTTGTGGCTGGTGGCTGGTGTCTTGTGTCTTGTGGCTGGTGGGTGGTGTCTTGTGTCTTGTGGCTGGTGGCTGGTGTCTTGTGTCTTGTGGCTGGTGGCTGGTGTCTTGTGGCTGGTGTCTTGTGGCTGGTGGCTGGTGTCTTGTGGCTGGTGTCTGGTGGCTGGTGTCTTGTGGCTGGTGGCTGGTGGCTGGTGTCTTGTGGCTGGTGTCTTGTGGCTGGTGTCTTGTGTCTTGTGGCTGGTGGCTGGTGTCTTGTGGCTGGTGGCTGGTGGGTGGTGTCTTGTGTCTTGTGGCTGGTGGCTGTTGTCTTGTGTCTTGTGGCTGGTGGCTGGTGTCTTGTGGCCGGTGGCTGGTGCCTGGTGTCTTGTGTCTTGTGCCTGGTGGCTGGTGTCTTGTGTCTTGTGGCTGGTGTCTTGTGTCTTGTGCCTGGTGGCTGGTGTCTTGTGTCTTGTGGCTGGTGGCTGGTGTCTTGTGTCTTGTGGCTGATGGCTGGTGTCTTGTGTCTTGTGGCTGATGTCTTGTGGCTGGTGTCTGGTGGCTGGTGTCTTGTGTCTTGTGGCTGGTGGCTGGTGTCTTGTGTCTTGTGGCTGGTGGCTGGTGTCTTGTGTCTTGTGGCTGGTGGCTGGTGTCTTGTGTCTTGTGGCTCATCTCTTGTGGCTGGTGGCTGGTGGCTGGTGTCTTGTGGCTGGTGGCTGGTGGGTGGTGTCTTGTGTCTTGTGGCTGGTGGGTGGTGTCTTGTGTCTTGTGGCTGGTGGCTGGTGTCTTGTGTCTTGTGGCTGGTGGCTGGTGTCTTGTGTCTGGTGGCTGGTGGCTGGTGTCTTGTGGCTGGTGTCTTGTGGCTGGTGGTTGGTGTCTTGTGGCTGGTGTCTGGTGGCTGGTGTCTTGTGGCTGGTGGCTGGTGGCTGGTGTGTTGTGTCTTGTGCCTGGTCGCTGGTGTCTTGTGTCTTGTGGCTGGTGGCTGGTGTATTGTGTCTTGTGTCTTGTGGCTGGTGTCCTGTGCCTGGTGTCTTGTGTCTTGTGGCTGGTGGCTGGTGTCTTGTGGCTGGTGGCTGGTGTCTTGTGGCTGGTGGCTGGTTGCTGGTGTCCTGTGGCTGGTGGCTGGTGGCTGGTGCCTGGTGGCTGGTCGCTGGTGTCTTGTTGCTGGTGGCTGGTGGCTGGTGGTTGGTGTCTTGTGTCTTGTGTCTTGTGGCTGGTGTCTTGTGTCTTGTGTCTTGTGGCTGGTGGCTGGTGGCTGGTGTCTTGTGTCTTGTGGCTGGTGGCTGGTGTCTTGTGTCTTGTGGCTGGTGGCTGGTGTCTTGTGGCTGGTGTCTTGTGGCTGGTGGCTGGTGTCTTGTGGCTGGTGTCTGGTGGCTGGTGTCTTGTGGCTGGTGGCTGGTGGCTGGTGTCTTGTGGCTGGTGTCTTGTGGCTGGTGTCTTGTGTCTTGTGCCTGGTGGCTGGTGTCTTGTGTCTTGTGGCTGGTGTCTTGTGTCTTGTGCCTGGTGGCTGGTGTCTTGTGTCTTGTGGCTGGTGGCTGGTGTCTTGTGTCTTGTGGCTGATGGCTGGTGTCTTGTGTCTTGTGGCTGATGTCTTGTGGCTGGTGTCTGGTGGCTGGTGTCTTCTGTCTTGTGGCTGGTGGCTGGTGTCTTGTGTCTTGTGGCTGGTGGCTGGTGTCTTGTGTCTTGTGGCTGGTGGCTGGTGTCTTGTGTCTTGTGGCTCGTCTCTTGTGGCTGGTGGCTGGTGGCTGGTGTCTTGTGGCTGGTGGCTGGTGGGTGGTGTCTTGTGTCTTGTGGCTGGTGGGTGGTGTCTTGTGTCTTGTGGCTGGTGGCTGGTGTCTTGTGTCTTGTGGCTGGTGGCTGGTGTCTTGTGTCTGGTGGCTGGTGGCTGGTGTCTTGTGGCTGGTGTCTTGTGGCTGGTGGCTGGTGTCTTGTGGCTGGTGTCTGGTGGCTGGTGTCTTGTGGCTGGTGGCTGGTGGCTGGTGTGTTGTGTCTTTTGCCTGGTGGCTGGTGTCTTGTGTCTTGTGGCTGGTGGCTGGTGTATTGTGTCTTGTGTCTTGTGGCTGGTGTCCTGTGCCTGGTGTCTTGTGTCTTGTGGCTGGTGGCTGGTGTCTTGTGGCTGGTGGCTGGTGTCTTGTGGCTGGTGGCTGGTTGCTGGTGTCCTGTGGCTGGTGGCTGGTGGCTGGTGCCTGGTGGCTGGTCGCTGGTGTCTTGTTGCTGGTGGCTGGTGGCTGGTGGTTGGTGTCTTGTGGCTGGTGGCTGGTGTCTTGTGTCTTGTGTCTTGTGGCTGGTGTCTTGTGTCTTGTGTCTTGTGGCTGGTGTCCTGTGCCTGGTGTCTTGTGTCTTGCGGCTGGTGGCTGGTGTCTTGTGGCTGGTGTCTTGTGGCTGGTGGCTGGTGTCTTGTGGCTGGTGGCTGGTTGCTGGTGTCTTGTGGCTGGTGGCTGGTGGCTGGTGCCTGGTGGCTGGTCACTGGTGTCTTGTGGCTGGTGGCTGGTGGCTGGTGGCTGGTGGCTGGTGTCTTGTGGCTTGTGGCTGGTGGCTGGTGTCTTGTGGCTGGTGGCTGGTGTCTTGTGTCTTGTGTCTTGTGGCTGGTGGCTGGTGTCTTGTGGCTGGTGGCTGGTGGCTGGTGGCCTGTGGCTTGTGGCTGGTGTCTTGTGTCTTGTGTCTTGTGGCTGGTGGCTCGTGTCTTGTGTCTTGTGGCTGGTGGCTGGTGTCTTGTGTCTTGTGGCTGGTGGCTGGTGTCTTGTGTCTTGTGGCTGGTGGCTGGTGTCTTGTGTCTTGTGGCTCATCTCTTGTGGCTGGTGGCTGGTGGCTGGTGTCTTGTGGCTGGTGGCTGGTGGGTGGTGTCTTGTGTCTTGTGGCTGGTGGCTGGTGTCTTGTGTCTTGTGGCTGGTGGCTGGTGTCTTGTGTCTTGTGGCTGGTGGCTGGTGTCTTGTGTCTTGTGGCTGGTGGCTGGTGTCTTGTGGCTGGTGTCTTGTGGCTGGTGGCTGGTGTCCTGTGGCTGGTGTCTGGTGGCTGGTGTCTTGTGGCTGGTGGCTGGTGGCTGGTGTCTTGTGTCTTGTGCCTGGTGCCTGGTGTCTTGTGTCTTCTGCCTGGTGGCTGGTGTCTTGTGTCTTGTGGCTCATGTCTTGTGGCTGGTGGCTGGTGGCTGGTGTCTTGTGGCTGGTGGTTGGTGTCTTGTTTCTTGTGGCTGGTGGGTGGTGTCTTGTGTCCTGTGGCTGGTGGCTGGTGTCTTGTGTCTGGTGGCTGGTGGCTGGTGTATTGTGGCTGGTGTCTTGTGGCTGGTGGCTGGTGTCTTGTGGCTGGTGTCTGGTGGCTGGTGTCTTGTGGCTGGTGGCTGGTGGCTGGTGTGTTGTGTCTTGTGCCTGGTGGCTGGTGTCTTGTGTCTTGTGGCTGGTGGCTGGTGTATTGTGTCTTGTGTCTTGTGGCTGGTGTCCTGTGCCTGGTGTCTTGTGTCTTGTGGCTGGTGGCTGGTGTCTTGTGGCTGGTGGCTGGTTTCTTGTGGCTGGTGGCTGGTTGCTGGTGTCCTGTGGCTGGTGGCTGGTGGCTGGTGCCTGGTGGCTGGTCGCTGGTGTCTTGTTGCTGGTGGCTGGTGGCTGGTGGTTGGTGTCTTGTGGCTGGTGGCTGGTGTCTTGTGTCTTGTGTCTTGTGGCTGGTGTCTTGTGTCTTGTGTCTTGTGGCTGGTGTCCTGTGCCTGGTGTCTTGTGTCTTGTGGCTGGTGGCTGGTGTCTTGTGGCTGGTGTCTTGTGGCTGGTGGCTGGTGGCTGGTGGCTGGTGGCTGGTGGCTGGTGTCTTGTGGCTGGTGGCTGGTTGCTGGTGTCTTGTGGCTGGTGGCTGGTGGCTGGTGGCTGGTGCCTGGTGGCTGGTCACTGGTGTCTTGTGGCTGGTGGCTGGTGGCTGGTGGCTGGTGGCTGGTGGCTGGTGTCTTGTCGCTTGTGGCTGGTGGCTGGTGTCTTGTGGCTGGTGGCTGGTGTCTTGTGTCTTGTGTCTTGTGGCTGGTGGCTGGTGTCTTGTGGCTGGTGGCTGGTCGCTGGTGGCTTGTGGCTTGTGGCTGGTGTCTTGCGTCTTGTGTCTTGTGGCTGGTGGCTGGTGTCTTGTGTCTTGTGGCTGGTGGCTGGTATCTTGTGTCTTGTGCCTGGTGGCTGGTGTCTTGTGTCTTGTGGCTCATGTCTTGTGGCTGGTGTCTGGTGGCTGGTGTCTTGTGGCTGATGGCTGGTGTCTTGTGTCTTGTGGCTGGTGGCTGGTGTATTGTGTCTTGTGGCTGGTGGCTGGTGGCTGGTGTCTTGTGGCTGGTGGCTGGTGTCTTGTGTCTTGTGTCTTGTGGCTGGTGTCTTGTGTCTTGTGTCTTGTGGCTGGTGTCTTGTGGCTGGTGTCCTGTGCCTGGTGTCTTGTGTCTTGTGGCTGGTGGCTGGTGTCTTGTGGCTGGTGTCTTGTGGCTGGTGGCTGGTGTCTTGTGGCTGGTGGCTGGTTGCTGGTGTCTTGTGGCTGGTGGCTGGTGGCTGGTGCCTGCTGGCTGGTCGCTGGTGTCTTGTGGCTGGTGGCTGGTGGCTGGTGGCTGGTGGCTGGTGGCTGGTGTCTTGTGGCTTGTGGCTGGTGGCTGGTGTCTTGTGGCTGGATGCTGGTGTCTTGTGGCTGGTGGCTGGTGTCTTGTGGCTGGTGGCTGGTGGCTGGTGGCTTGTGGCTTGTGGCTGGTGTCTTGCGTCTTGTGGCCGGTGGCTGGTGTCTTGTGTCTTGTGGCTGGTGGCTGGTGGCTGGTGTCTTGTGTCTCGTGGCTGGTGGGTGGTGTCTTGTGGCTGGTGGCTGGTGGCTGGTGTCTTGTGTCTCGTGGCTGGTGGGTGGTGTCTTGTGTCTTGTGGCTGGTGGCTGGTGTCTTGTGTCTTCCGGCTGGTGGCTGGTGTCTTGTGGCTGGTGTCTTGTGGCTCGTTGCTGGTGTCTTGTGGCTGGTGTCTAGTGGTTGGTGTCTTGTGGCTGTTGGCTGGTGGCTGGTGTCTTGTGTCTTGTGCCTGGTGGCTGGTGTCTTGTGTCTTGTGGCTGGTGGCTGGTGTATTGTGTCTTGTGGCTGGTGGCTGGTGGCTGGTGTCTTGTGGCTGGTGGCTGGTGTCTTGTGTCTTGTGTCTTGTGGCTGGTGGCTGGTGTCTTGTGGCTTGTGTCTTGTGGCTGGTGGCTGGTGTCTTGTGGCTGGTGGCTCGTTGCTGGTGTCTTGTGGCTGGTGGCTTGTGGCTGGTGCCTGGTGGCTGGTCGCTGGTGTCTTGTGGCTGGTGGCTGGTGGCTGGTGGCTGGTGGCTGGTGTCTTGTGGCTTGTGGCTGGTGGCTGGTGTCTTGTGGCTGGTGGCTGGTGTCTTGTGTCTTGTGTCTTGTGGCTGGTGGCTGGTGTCTTGTGGCTGGTGGCTGGTGGCTGGTGGCTGGTGGCTTGTCGCTTGTGGCTGGTGTCTTGTGTCTTGTGGCCGGTGGCTGGTGTCTTGTGTCTTGTGTCTTGTGACTGGTGGCTTGTGTCTTGTGTCTTGTGGCTGGTGTCTTGTGTCTTGTGCCTGGTGGCTGGTGTCTTGTGTCTTGTGGCTGGTGGCTGGTGTCTTGTGTCTTGTGCCTGGTGGCTGGTGTCTTGTGTCTTGTGCCTGGTGGCTGGTGTCTTGTGTCTTGTGGCTCATGTTTTGTGGCTGGTGTCTGGTGGCTGCTGTCTTGTGGCTGATGGCTGGTGTCTTGTGTCTTGTGGCTGGTGGCTGGTGTATCGTGTCTTGTGGCTGGTGGCTGGTGTCTGGTGTCTTGTGGCTGGTGGCTGGTGTCTTGTGTCTTGTGTCTTGTGGCTGGTGTCTTGTGTCTTGTGTCTTGTGGCTGGTGTCCTGTGCCTGGTGTCTTGTGTCTTGTGGCTGGTGGCTGGTGTCTTGTGGCTGGTGGCTGGTGTCTTGTGGCTGGTGGCTGGTTGCTGGTGTCTTGTGGCTGGTGCCTGGTGCCTGGTGGCTGGTCGCTGGTGTCTTGTGGCTGGTGGCTGGTGGCTGGTGGCTGGTGGCTGGTGGCTGGTGTCCTGTGGCTTGTGGCTGGTGGCTGGTGTCTTGTGGCTGGTGGCTGGTGTCTTGTGTCTTGTGTCTTGTGGCTGGTGGTTGGTGTCTTGTGGCTGGTGGCTGGTGGCTGGTGGCTGGTGTCTTGTGGCTTGTGGCTGGTGTCTTGTGTCTTGTGGCCGGTGGCTGGTGTCTTGTGTCTTGTGTCTTGTGGCTGGTGGCTGGTGTCTTGTGGCTGGTGGCTGGTTGCTGGTTTCTTGTGTCTTGTGGCTGGTGGCTGGTGTCTTGTGTCTTGTGGCTGGTGGCCGGTGGCTTGTAGCTGGTGGCTGGTCGCTGGTTTCCTGTGTCTTGTGGCTGGTGGCTGGTGTCTTGTGACTTGTGGCTGGTGGCCGGTGTCTTGTGGCTGGTGTCTGGTGGCTGGAGTCTTGTGGGTGGTGTCTCGTAGCTGGTGTCTTGTGTCTTGTGGCTGGTGGCTGGTGTCTTGTGTCTTGTGGCTGGTGGCTGGTATCTTGTGTCTTGTGGCTGGTGTATTGTGTCTTCTGGCTGGTGTCTTGTGTCTCGTGGTTGGTGGCTGGTGTCTTGTGGCTGGTGGCTGGTGGCTGATGTCTGGTGTTTGGTGTCTTGTGTCTTGTGTCTTGTGTCTTGTGGCCGGTGTCTTGTGGCTGGTGTCTTGTGGCTGGTGGCTGGTATCTTGTGGCTGCTCGCTGTTGTCTTGTGGCTGGTGTCTTGTGTCTTGTGGCTCATGTCTTGTGGCTGGTGTCTGGTGGCTAGTGTCTTGTGGCTTGTGGCTGGTGTCTTGTGGCTGGTGGCTGGTGTCTTGTGGCTGGTGTCTTGTGTCTTGTGGCTGGTAGTTGGTGTCTTGTGGCTGGTGGCTGGTGGCTGGTGTATTGTGGCTGGTGTCTTGTGGTTGGTGGCCGGTGGTCGGTGTCTTGTGGCTGGTGTCTTGTGTCTTCTGGCTGGTGGCTGGTGGCTGGTGGCTGGTGTCTTGTGGCTGGTGTCTTGTGTCTGGTGTCTTGTGTCTTGTGGCTGGTGGCTGGTGGCTGGTGTCTTGTGGCTGGTGGCTGGTGGCTGGTGTCTTGTGGCTGGTGGCTGGTGACTGGTGTCTTGTGTCTTGTGGCTGGTGGCTGGTGTCTTGTGTCTTGTGCCTGGTGGCTGGGGTCGTGTCTTGTGGCTGGTGGCTGGTGTCTTGAGTCTTGTGCCTGGTGGCTGGTGGCTTGTGTCTTATGGTTGGTGCCTGGTGTCTTGTGTCTTGTGGCTGGTGGTTGGTGTCTTGTGTCTTGTGGCTGGTGGCTGGTGTCTTGCGGCTGGTGTCTTGTGTCTTGTGGCTCATGTCTTGTGGCTGGTGTCTCGTGGCTAGTGTCTTGTGGCTTGTGGCTGGTGTCTTGTGGCTGGTGGCTGGTGTCTTGTGGCTGGTGTCTTGTGTCTTGTGGCTGGTAGTTGGTGTCTTGTGGCTGGTGGCTGGTGGCTGGTGTATTGTGGCTGGTGCCTTGTGGCTGGTGGCCGGTGGTCGGTGTCTTGTGGCTGGTGTCTTGTGTCTTGTGGCTGGTGGCTGGTGGCTGGTGGCTGCTGTCTTGTGGCTGGTGTCTTGTGTCTGGTGTCTTGTGTCTTGTGGCTGGTGGCTGGTGGCTGGTGTCTTGTGGCTGGTGTCTTGTGGCTGGTGGCTGGTGGCTGGTGTCTTGTGGCTGGTGGCTAGTGGCTGGTGTCTTGTGTCTTGTGGCTGCTGGCTGGTGTCTTGTGTCTTGTGCCTGGTGGCTGGGGTCTTGTGGCTTGTCGCTGGTGGCTGGTGTCTTGAGTCTTGTGCCTGGTGGCTGGTGGCTGGTGTCTTGTGGCTTGTGGCTGGTGGCTGGTGTCCTGTGGCTGGTGGCTGGTGTCTTGTGTCTTGTGTCTTGTGGCTGGTGGCTGGTGTCTTGTGGCTGGTGGCTGGTGGCTGGTGGCTTGTGGCTTGTGGCTGGTGTCTTGTGTCTTGTGGCCGGTGGCCGGTGTCTTGTGTCTTGTGTCTTGTGGCTGGTGGCTGGTGTCTTGTGTCTTGTGCCTGGTGGCTGGTGTCTTGTGTCTTGTGCCTGGTGGCTGGTGTCTTGTGTCTTGTGGCTGGTGGCTGGTGTCTTGTGTCTTGTGCCTGGTGGCTGGTGTCTTGTGACTTGTGGCTCATGTCTTGTGGGTGGTGTCTGGTGGCTGGTGTCTTGTGGCTGGTGGCTGGTGTCTTGTGTCTTGTGTCTTGTGGCTGGTGTCTTGTGTCTTGTGTCTTGTGGCTGGTGTCCTGTGCCTGGTGGCTTGTGGCTTGTGGCCCGTTTCTTGTGTCTTGTGGCCGGTGGCTGGTGTCTTGTGTCTTGTGTCTTGTGGCTGGTGGCTGGTGTCTTGTGGCTGGTGGCTGGTTGCTGGTTTCTTGTGTCTTGTGGCTGGTGGCTGGTGTCTTGTGTCTTGTGGCTGGTGACCGGTGGCTTGTAGCTGGTGGCTGGTCGCTGGTTTCTTGTGTCTTGTGGCTGGTGGCTGGTGTCTTGTGACTTGTGGCTGGTGGCCGGTGTCTTGTGGCTGGTGTCTGGTGGCTGGAGTCTTGTGGCTGGTGTCTGGTGGCTGGAGTCTTGTGGCTGGTGTCTTGTAGCTGGTGTCTTGTAGCTGGTGTCTTGTGGCTGGTGGCTGGTGTCTTGTGTCTTGTGCCTGGTGGCTGGTGTCTTGTGTCTTGTGGCTGGTGGCTGGTATCTTGTGACACCAGCCACAAGACACAATACACCAGCCACAAGACACAAGATACCAGCCACCAGCCACAAGACACAAGACACCAGCCACAAGCCACAAGACACCAGCCACCAGCCACCAGCCACCAGCCACAAGACACCAGCCACAAGACACCAGACACAAGACACCAAACACCAGACATCAGCCACCAGCCACCAGCCACCAGCCACCAGCCACCAGCCACCAGGCACAAGACACCAACCACAAGCCACAAGACACCAGCCACCAGCCACCAGCCACAAGACATGAGCCACAAGACACAAGACACAAGACAGCAGCCACCAGCCACCAGCCACCAGCCACAAGGCACCAGCCACAAGACACCAGCCACAAGACACCAGCCACCAGCCACAAGACACCAGCCACAAGACACCAGCCACAAGACACCAGCCACCAGCCACAAGACACCAGACACAAGACACCAAACACCAGGCATCAGCCACCAGCCAGCAGCCGCAAGACACCAGCCACCAGCCACAAGACACAAGACACCAGCCACAAGACACAATACACCAGCCACAAGACACAAGGCACCAGCCACCAGCCACAAGACACAAGACACCATCCACCATCCACAAGACACGAGACACCAGCCACAAGACACAAGACACCAGCTACAAGACACCAGCCAGAAGACTCCAGCCACCAGACACCAGCAACAAGACACCGGCCACCAGCCACAAGCCGCAAGACACCAGCCACCAGCCACAAGACACAAGACACCAGCCACCAGCCACAAGACACAAGACTCCAGCCACAAGACACCAGCCACCAGCCACAAGACACAAGACACTAGCCACCAGCCACAAGACACAACACACCAGCCACCAGCCACAAGACACAAGACTCCAGCCACAAGACACCAGCCACCAGCCACAAGACACAAGACACCAGCCACCAGCCACAAGACACAGGACACCAGCTACAAGACACCAGCCACAAGACTGCAGCCACCAGACACCAGCCACAAGACACCGGCCACCAGCCACAAGCCACAAGACACCAGCCACCAGCCACAAGACACAAGACACCAACTACCAGCCACAAGACACAAGACACCAGCCACCATCCACAACACACAAGACCCCAGCCACCAGCCACAAGACACAAGACACCAGCCACCAGCCACAAGACACAAGACACCAGCCACCAGCCACCAGCCACCAGCCACCAGCCACAAGACACAAGACACAAGACACCAGCCACCAGCCACAAGACACCAGCCACCAGCCACCAGCCACAAGACACCAGCCACAAGCCACAAGACACAAGACACCAGCCACCAGCCACAAGACACAAGACACCAGCCACCAGCCACAGGACACAAGACACCAGCCACCAGCCACAAGACACAAGACACCAGCCACCAGCCACAAGACACAAGACACCAGCCACCAGCCACCAGCCACAAGACACCAGCCACCAGCCACAAGACACAAGACACCAGCCACCAGCCACAAGACACAAGACACCAGCCACCAGCCACAAGACACCAGCCACAGGACACCAGCTACCAGCCACAAGACACCAGCCACCAGCCACCAGCCACAAGACACCAGCCACCAGCCACAAGACACAAGACACCAGCCACAAGACACCAGCCACCAGCCACAACACACAAGACAAAAGACACCAGCAACCAGCCACCAGCCCCCAGCCACCAGCCACAAGACACCAGCCACCAGCCACAAGACACCAGCCACCAGCCACCAGCCACAAGACACCAGCCACCAGCCACAAGACACAAGACACCAGCCACCAGCCACAAGACACAAGACACCAGCCACCAGCCACAAGACACAAGACACCAGCCACCAGCCACAAGACACAAGACACCAGCCACAAGACACAATACACCAGCCACAAGACACAAGGCACCAGCCACCAGCCACAAGACACAAGACACCACCCACCATCCACAAGACACGAGACACCAGCCACAAGACACAAGACACCAGCTACAAGACACCAGCCAGAAGACTCCAGCCACCAGACACCAGCAACAAGACACCGGCCACCAGCCACAAGCCGCAAGACACCAGCCACCAGCCACAAGACACAAGACACCAGCCACCAGCCACAAGACACAAGACTCCAGCCACAAGACACCAGCCACCAGCCACAAGACACAAGACACCAGCCACCAGCCACAAGACACAAGACACCAGCCACCAGCCACAAGACACAAGACTCCAGCCACAAGACACCAGCCACCAGCCACAAGACACAAGACACCAGCCACCAGCCACAAGACACAAGACACCAGCTACAAGACACCAGCCACAAGACTCCAGCCACCAGACACCAGCCACAAGACACCGGCCACCAGCCACAAGCCACAAGACACCAGCCAGGAGCCACAAGACACAAGACACCAACTACCAGCCACAAGACACAAGACACCAGCCACCATCCACAACACACAAGACCCCAGCCACCAGCCACAAGACACAAGACACCAGCCACCAGCCACAAGAGACAAGACACCAGCCACCAGCCACCAGCCACCAGCCACCAGCCACATGCCACGAGCCACAAGACACCAGCGACCAGCCACCAGCCACCAGCCACAAGACACAAGACACAAGACACCAGCCACCAGCCACAAGACACCAGCCACCAGCCACAAGACACAAGACACCAGCCACAAGCCACAAGACACAAGACACCAGCCACCAGCCACAAGACACAAGACACCAGCCACCAGCCACAGGACACAAGACACCAGCCACCAGCCACAAGACACAAGACACCAGCCACCAGCCACAAGACACAAGACACCAGCCACCAGCCACCAGCCACAAGACACCAGCCACCAGCCACAAGACACAAGACACCAGCCACCAGCCACAAGACACAAGACACCAGCCACCAGCCACAAGACACCAGCCACAGGACACCAGCTACCAGCCACAAGACACCAGCCACCAGCCACCAGCCACAAGACACCAGCCACCAGCCACAAGACACAAGACACCAGCCACAAGACACCAGCCACCAGCCACAAGGCACAAGACAAAAGACACCAGCAACCAGCCACCAGCCCCCAGCCACCAGCCACAAGACACCAGCCACCAGCCACAAGACACCAGCCACCAGCCACAAGACACCAGCCACCAGCCACAAGACACAAGACACCAGTCACCAGCCACAAGACACAAGACACCAGCCACCAGCCACAAGACACAAGACACCAGCCACCAGCCACAAGACACAAGACACCAGCCACCAGCCACAAGACACAAGACACCAGCCACCAGCCACAAGACACAAGCCACCAGCCACAAGACACAAGACACCAGCCACCAGCCACAAGACACAAGACACGAGCCACCAGCCACCAGCCACCAGCCACCAGCCACAAGACACCAGCGACCAGCCACCAGCCACAAGACACAAGACACCAGCCACCAGCCACAAGACACAAGACATCAGCCACCAGCCACCAGCCACAAGACACAAGACATCAGCCACCAGCCAGACGACACAAGACACCAGCCACCAGCCACAAGACACAAGACACCAGCTACAAGACACCAGCCACAAGACTCCAGCCACCAGAAACCAGCCACAAGACACCGGCCACCAGCCACAAGCCACAAGACACCAGCCACAAGACACAAGACACCAACTACCATCCACAAGACACTAGACACCAGCCACCAGCCACAACACAGAAGACACCAGCCACCAGCCACAAGACACCAGCCACCAGCCACAAGACACAAGACACGAGCCACCAGCCACCAGCCACCAGCCACCAGCCACCAGCCACCAGCCACAAGACACGAGACACCAGCCACAAGACACCAGCCACCAGCCACAAGACACCAGCCACAAGCCACAAGACACTAGCCACCAGACACCAGCCACAAGACATGAGCCACAAGACACAAGACACCAGCCACAAGACAACAGCCACCAGCCACAAGACACCAGCCACCAGCCACAAGACACCAGCCACAAGACACAAGACACCAGACACAAGACACCAAACACCAGACATCAGCCACCAGCCACCAGCCATAAGACACCAGCCACCAACCACAAGACACAATACACCAGCCACAAGACACAAGATACCAGCCACCAGCCACAAGACACAAGACACCAGCCACAAGCCACAAGACACCAGACACAAGACACCAAACACCAGACATCAGCCACCAGCCACCAGCCATAAGACACCAGCCACCAACCACAAGACACAAGACACCAGCCACAAGACACAATACACCAGCCACAAGACACAAGATACCAGCCACCAGCCACAAGACACAAGACACCAGCCACAAGCCACAAGACACCAGCCACCAGCCACCAGCCACCAGCCACCAGCCACAAGACACCAGCCACAAGACCACAGACACAAGACACCAAACACCAGACATCAGCCACCAGCCACCAGCCACCAGCCACCAGTCACAAGACACCAGCCACCAGGCACAAGACACCAACCACAGGCCACAAGACGCCAGCCACCAGCCACCAGCCCCAAGACATGAGCCACAAGACACAAGACACAAGACAGCAGCCACCAGCCACCAGCCACCAGCCACAAGACACCAGCCACAAGACACCAGCCACAAGACACCAGCCACCAGCCACAAGACACCAGCCACAAGACACCAGCCACAAGACACCAGCCACCAGCCACAAGACACCAGACACAAGACACCAAACACCAGGCATCAGCTCATGTCTTGTGGCTGGTGGCTGGTGGCTGGTGTCTTGTGGCTTGTGGTTGGTGTCTTGTGCCTGGTGGCTGGTGGCTGGTGGCTGGTGGCTGGTGGCTGATGTCTGGTGTTTGGTGTCTTGTGTCTGGTGTCTTGTGGCTGGTGTCTTGTGGCTGGTGGCTGGTGGCTGGTGGCTGGTGTCTTGTGGCTTGTGGCTGGTGTCTTGTGTCTTGTGGCTGGTGGCTGGTATCTTGTGACACCAGCCACAAGACACAATACACCAGCTACAAGACACCAGCCACAAGACTCCAGCCACCAGACACCAGCCACAAGACACCGGCCACCAGCCACAAGCCACAAGACACCAGCCAGGAGCCACAAGACACAAGACACCAACTACCAGCCACAAGACACAAGACACCAGCCACCATCCACAACACACAAGACCCCAGCCACCAGCCACAAGACACAAGACACCAGCCACCAGCCACAAGAGACAAGACACCAGCCACCAGCCACCAGCCACCAGCCACCAGCCACATGCCACGAGCCACAAGACACCAGCGACCAGCCACCAGCCACCAGCCACAAGACACAAGACACAAGACACCAGCCACCAGCCACAAGACACCAGCCACCAGCCACAAGACACAAGACACCAGCCACAAGCCACAAGACACAAGACACCAGCCACCAGCCACAAGACACAAGACACCAGCCACCAGCCACAGGACACAAGACACCAGCCACCAGCCACAAGACACAAGACACCAGCCACCAGCCACAAGACACAAGACACCAGCCACCAGCCACCAGCCACAAGACACCAGCCACCAGCCACAAGACACAAGACACCAGCCACCAGCCACAAGACACAAGACACCAGCCACCAGCCACAAGACACCAGCCACAGGACACCAGCTACCAGCCACAAGACACCAGCCACCAGCCACCAGCCACAAGACACCAGCCACCAGCCACAAGACACAAGACACCAGCCACGAGACACAAGCCACCAGCCACAAGGCACAAGACAAAAGACACCAGCAACCAGCCACCAGCCCCCAGCCACCAGCCACAAGACACCAGCCACCAGCCACAAGACACCAGCCACCAGCCACAAGACACCAGCCACCAGCCACAAGACACAAGACACCAGCCACCAGCCACAAGACACAAGACACCAGCCACCAGCCACAAGACACAAGACACCAGCCACCAGCCACAAGACACAAGACACCAGCCACCAGCCACAAGACACAAGACACCAGCCACCAGCCACAAGACACAAGCCACCAGCCACAAGACACAAGACACCAGCCACCAGCCACAAGACACAAGACACGAGCCACCAGCCACCAGCCACCAGCCACCAGCCACAAGACACCACCGACCAGCCACCAGCCACAAGACACAAGACACCAGCCACCAGCCACAAGACACAAGACATCAGCCACCAGCCACCAGCCACAAGACACAAGACATCAGCCACCAGCCACAAGACACAAGACACCAGCCACAAGACACAAGACACCAGCCCCCAGCCACAAGACACAAGACACCAGCTACAAGACACCAGCCACAAGACTCCAGCCACCAGAAACCAGCCACAAGACACCGGCCACCAGCCACAAGCCACAAGACACCAGCCACAAGACACAAGACACCAACTACCATCCACAAGACACTAGACACCAGCCACCAGCCACAACACAGAAGACACCAGCCACCAGCCACAAGACACCAGCCACCAGCCACAAGACACAAGACACGAGCCACCAGGCACCAGCCACCAGCCACCAGCCACCAGCCACCAGCCACAAGACACGAGACACCAGCCACAAGACACCAGCCACCAGCCACAAGACACCAGCCACAAGCCACAAGACACTAGCCACCAGACACCAGCCACAAGACATGAGCCACAAGACACAAGACACCAGCCACAAGACAACAGCCACCAGCCACAAGACACCAGCCACCAGCCACAAGACACCAGCCACAAGACACAAGACACCAGACACAAGACACCAAACACCAGACATCAGCCACCAGCCACCAGCCATAAGACACCAGCCACCAACCACAAGACACAATACACCAGCCACAAGACACAAGATACCAGCCACCAGCCACAAGACACAAGACACCAGCCACAAGCCACAAGACACCAGACACAAGACACCAAACACCAGACATCAGCCACCAGCCACCAGCCATAAGACACCAGCCACCAACCACAAGACACAAGACACCAGCCACAAGACACAATACACCAGCCACAAGACACAAGATACCAGCCACCAGCCACAAGACACAAGACACCAGCCACAAGCCACAAGACACCAGCCACCAGCCACCAGCCACCAGCCACCAGCCACAAGACACCAGCCACAAGACCACAGACACAAGACACCAAACACCAGACATCAGCCACCAGCCACCAGCCACCAGCCACCAGTCACAAGACACCAGCCACCAGGCACAAGACACCAACCACAGGCCACAAGACGCCAGCCACCAGCCACCAGCCCCAAGACATGAGCCACAAGACACAAGACACAAGACAGCAGCCACCAGCCACCAGCCACCAGCCACAAGACACCAGCCACAAGACACCAGCCACAAGACACCAGCCACCAGCCACAAGACACCAGCCACAAGACACCAGCCACAAGACACCAGCCACCAGCCACAAGACACCAGACACAAGACACCAAACACCAGGCATCAGCTCATGTCTTGTGGCTGGTGGCTGGTGGCTGGTGTCTTGTGGCTTGTGGTTGGTGTCTTGTGCCTGGTGGCTGGTGGCTGGTGGCTGGTGGCTGGTGGCTGATGTCTGGTGTTTGGTGTCTTGTGTCTGGTGTCTTGTGGCTGGTGTCTTGTGGCTGGTGGCTGGTGGCTGGTGGCTGGTGTCTTGTGGCTTGTGGCTGGTGTCTTGTGTCTTGTGGCTGGTGGCTGGTATCTTGTGACACCAGCCACAAGACACAATACACCAGCTACAAGACACCAGCCACAAGACTCCAGCCACCAGACACCAGCCACAAGACACCGGCCACCAGCCACAAGCCACAAGACACCAGCCAGGAGCCACAAGACACAAGACACCAACTACCAGCCACAAGACACAAGACACCAGCCACCATCCACAACACACAAGACCCCAGCCACCAGCCACAAGACACAAGACACCAGCCACCAGCCACAAGAGACAAGACACCAGCCACCAGCCACCAGCCACCAGCCACCAGCCACATGCCACGAGCCACAAGACACCAGCGACCAGCCACCAGCCACCAGCCACAAGACACAAGACACAAGACACCAGCCACCAGCCACAAGACACCAGCCACCAGCCACAAGACACAAGACACCAGCCACAAGCCACAAGACACAAGACACCAGCCACCAGCCACAAGACACAAGACACCAGCCACCAGCCACAGGACACAAGACACCAGCCACCAGCCACAAGACACAAGACACCAGCCACCAGCCACAAGACACAAGACACCAGCCACCAGCCACCAGCCACAAGACACCAGCCACCAGCCACAAGACACAAGACACCAGCCACCAGCCACAAGACACAAGACACCAGCCACCAGCCACAAGACACCAGCCACAGGACACCAGCTACCAGCCACAAGACACCAGCCACCAGCCACCAGCCACAAGACACCAGCCACCAGCCACAAGACACAAGACACCAGCCACGAGACACAAGCCACCAGCCACAAGGCACAAGACAAAAGACACCAGCAACCAGCCACCAGCCCCCAGCCACCAGCCACAAGACACCAGCCACCAGCCACAAGACACCAGCCACCAGCCACAAGACACCAGCCACCAGCCACAAGACACAAGACACCAGCCACCAGCCACAAGACACAAGACACCAGCCACCAGCCACAAGACACAAGACACCAGCCACCAGCCACAAGACACAAGACACCAGCCACCAGCCACAAGACACAAGACACCAGCCACCAGCCACAAGACACAAGCCACCAGCCACAAGACACAAGACACCAGCCACCAGCCACAAGACACAAGACACGAGCCACCAGCCACCAGCCACCAGCCACCAGCCACAAGACACCACCGACCAGCCACCAGCCACAAGACACAAGACACCAGCCACCAGCCACAAGACACAAGACATCAGCCACCAGCCACCAGCCACAAGACACAAGACATCAGCCACCAGCCACAAGACACAAGACACCAGCCACAAGACACAAGACACCAGCCCCCAGCCACAAGACACAAGACACCAGCTACAAGACACCAGCCACAAGACTCCAGCCACCAGAAACCAGCCACAAGACACCGGCCACCAGCCACAAGCCACAAGACACCAGCCACAAGACACAAGACACCAACTACCATCCACAAGACACTAGACACCAGCCACCAGCCACAACACAGAAGACACCAGCCACCAGCCACAAGACACCAGCCACCAGCCACAAGACACAAGACACGAGCCACCAGGCACCAGCCACCAGCCACCAGCCACCAGCCACCAGCCACAAGACACGAGACACCAGCCACAAGACACCAGCCACCAGCCACAAGACACCAGCCACAAGCCACAAGACACTAGCCACCAGACACCAGCCACAAGACATGAGCCACAAGACACAAGACACCAGCCACAAGACAACAGCCACCAGCCACAAGACACCAGCCACCAGCCACAAGACACCAGCCACAAGACACAAGACACCAGACACAAGACACCAAACACCAGACATCAGCCACCAGCCACCAGCCATAAGACACCAGCCACCAACCACAAGACACAATACACCAGCCACAAGACACAAGATACCAGCCACCAGCCACAAGACACAAGACACCAGCCACAAGCCACAAGACACCAGACACAAGACACCAAACACCAAACATCAGCCACCAGCCACCAGCCATAAGACACCAGCCACCAACCACAAGACACAAGACACCAGCCACAAGACACAATACACCAGCCACAAGACACAAGATACCAGCCACCAGCCACAAGACACAAGACACCAGCCACAAGCCACAAGACACCAGCCACCAGCCACCAGCCACCAGCCACCAGCCACAAGACACCAGCCACAAGACCACAGACACAAGACACCAAACACCAGACATCAGCCACCAGCCACCAGCCACCAGCCACCAGTCACAAGACACCAGCCACCAGGCACAAGACACCAACCACAGGCCACAAGACGCCAGCCACCAGCCACCAGCCCCAAGACATGAGCCACAAGACACAAGACACAAGACAGCAGCCACCAGCCACCAGCCACCAGCCACAAGACACCAGCCACAAGACACCAGCCACAAGACACCAGCCACCAGCCACAAGACACCAGCCACAAGACACCAGCCACAAGACACCAGCCACCAGCCACAAGACACCAGACACAAGACACCAAACACCAGGCATCAGCTCATGTCTTGTGGCTGGTGGCTGGTGGCTGGTGTCTTGTGGCTTGTGGTTGGTGTCTTGTGCCTGGTGGCTGGTGGCTGGTGGCTGGTGGCTGGTGGCTGATGTCTGGTGTTTGGTGTCTTGTGTCTGGTGTCTTGTGGCTGGTGTCTTGTGGCTGGTGGCTGGTGGCTGGTGGCTGGTGTCTTGTGGCTTGTGGCTGGTGTCTTGTGTCTTGTGGCTGGTGGCTGGTATCTTGTGACACCAGCCACAAGACACAATACACCAGCCACAAGACACAAGATACCAGCCACCAGCCACAAGACACAAGACACCAGCCACAAGCCACAAGACACCAGCCACCAGCCACCAGCCACCAGCCACAAGACACCAGCCACAAGACACCAGACACAAGACACCAAACACCAGACATCAGCCACCAGCCACCAGCCACCAGCCACCAGCCACCAGCCACCAGCCACCAGGCACAAGACACCAACCACAAGCCACAAGACACCAGCCACCAGCCACCAGCCACAAGACATGAGCCACAAGACACAAGACACAAGACAGCAGCCACCAGCCACCAGCCACCAGCCACAAGACACCAGCCACAAGACACCAGCCACAAGACACCAGCCACCAGCCACAAGACACCAGCCACAAGACACCAGCCACAAGACACCAGCCACCAGACACAAGACACCAGACACAAGACACCAAACACCAGGCATCAGCCACCAGCCAGCAGCCGCAAGACACCAGCCACCAGCCACAAGACACAAGACACCAGCCACAAGACACAATACACCAGCCACAAGACACAATACACCAGCCACCAGCAACAAGACACCGGCCACCAGCCACAAGCCGCAAGACACCAGCCACCAGCCACAAGACACAAGACACCAGCCACCAGCCACAAGACACAAGACTCCAGCCACAAGACACCAGCCACCAGCCACAAGACACAAGACACCAGCCACCAGCCACAAGACACAAGACACCAGCTACAAGACACCAGCCACAAGACTCCAGCCACCAGACACCAGCCACAAGACACCGGCCACCAGCCACAAGCCACAAGACACCAGCCACCAGCCACAAGACACAAGACACCAACTACCAGCCACAAGACACAAGACACCAGCCACCATCCACAACACACAAGACCCCAGCCACCAGCCACAAGACACAAGACACCAGCCACCAGCCACAAGACACAAGACACCAGCCACCAGCCACCAGCCACCAGCCACCAGCCACATGCCACGAGCCACAAGACACCAGCGACCAGCCACTAGCCACCAGCCACAAGACACAAGACACAAGACACCAGCCACCAGCCACAAGACACCAGCCACCAGCCACAAGACACAAGACACCAGCCACAAGACACAAGACACCAGCCACCAGCCACAAGACACAAGACACCAGCCACCAGCCACAGGACACAAGACACCAGCCACCAGCCACCAGCCACATGCCACGAGCCACAAGATACCAGCGACCAGCCACCAGCCACCAGCCACAAGACACAAGACACAAGACACCAGCCACCAGCCATAAGACACCAGCCACCAGCCACAAGACACAAGACACCAGCCACAAGACACAAGACACCAGCCACCAGCCACAAGACACAAGACACCAGCCACCAACCACCAGCCACAAGACACCAGCCACCAGCCACAAGACACAAGACACCAGCCACCAGCCACAAGACACAAGACACCAGCCACCAGCCACAAGACACCAGCCACAGGACACCAGCTACCAGCCACAAGACACCAGCCACCAGCCACCAGCCACAAGACACCAGCCACCAGCCACAAGACACAAGACACCAGCCACAAGACACCAGCCACCAGCCACAAGACACAAGACAAAAGACACCAGCAACCAGCCACCAGCCCCCAGCCACCAGCCACAAGACACCAGCCACCAGCCACAAGACACCAGCCACCGGCCACAAGACACCAGCCACCAGCCACAAGACACAAGACACCAGCCACCAGCCACAAGACACAAGACACCAGCCACCAGCCACAAGACACAAGACACCAGCCACCAGCCACAAGACACAAGACACCAGCCACCAGCCACAAGACACAAGACACCAGCCACCAGCCACAAGACACAAGACACCAGCCACAAGACACCAGCCACCAGCCACAAGACACAAGACACCAGCCACCAGCCACAAGACACCAGCCACCAGCCACAAGACACAAGACACCAGCCACCAGCCACAAGACACAAGACACCAGCCACCAGCCACAAGACACAGGACACCAGCCACCAGCCACAAGACACAAAACACCAGCCACCAGCCACAAGACACAAGACACCAGCCACCAGCCACAAGACACAAGACACCAGCTACATGACACCAGCCACAAGACTCCAGCCACCAGACACCAGCCACACGACACCGGCCACCAGCCACAAACCACAAGACACCAGCCACCAGCCACAAGACACAAGACACCAGCCACCAGCCACAAGACACAAGACATCAGCCACCAGCCACAAGACACAAGACACCAGCCACAAGACACAAGACACCAGCCACCAGCCACAAGACACAAGACACCAGCTACAAGACACCAGCCACAAGACTCCAGCCACCAGAAACCAGCCGCAAGACACCGGCCACCAGCCACAAGCCACAAGATACCATTCACCAGCCACACGACACAAGACACCAACTACCAGCCACAAGACACAAGACACCAGCCACCAGCCACAACACACAAGACACCAGCCACCAGCCACAAGACACAAGACACCAGCCACCAGCCACAAGACACAAGACACGAGCCACCAGCCACCAGCCACCAGCCACCAGCCACAAGACACCAGCGACCAGCCACCAGCCACAAGACACAAGACACCAGCCACCAGCCACAAGACACAAGACATCAGCCACCAGCCACCAGCCACAAGACACAAGACACCAGCCACCAGCCACAAGACACAAGACACCAGCTACAAGACACCAGCCACAAGACTCCAGCCACCAGAAACCAGCCACAAGACACCGGCCACCAGCCACAAGCCACAAGACACCAGCCACAAGACACAAGACACCAACTACCATCCACAAGACGCAAGACACCAGCCACCAGCCACAACACAGAAGACACCAGCCACCAGCCACAAGACACCAGCCACCAGCCACAAGACACAAGACACGAGCCACCAGCCACCAGCCACCAGCCACCAGCCACAAGACACAAGACACCAGCCACAAGACACCAGCCACCAGCCACAAGACACCAGCCACAAGCCACAAGACACTAGCCACCAGACACCAGCCACAAGACATGAGCCACAAGACACAAGACACCAGCCACAAGACAACAGCCACCAGCCACAAGACACCAGCCACCAGCCACAAGACACCAGCCACAAGACACAAGACACCAGACACAAGACACCAAACACCAGACATCAGCCACCAGCCACCAGCCATAAGACACCAGGCACCAACCACAAGACACAAGACACCAGCCACAAGACACAATACACCAGCCACAAGACACAAGATACCAGCCACCAGCCACAAGACACAAGACACCAGCCACAAGCCACAAGACACCAGCCACCAGCCACCAGCCACCAGCCACCAGCCACAAGACACCAGCCACAAGACCACAGACACAAGACACCAAACACCAGACATCAGCCACCAGCCACCAGCCACCAGCCACCAGCCACCAGCCACCAGCCACCAGTCACAAGACACCAGCCACCAGGCACAAGACACCAGCCACAACACAGAAGACACCAGCCACCAGCCACCAGCCACCAGACATGAGCCACAAGACACAAGACACAAGACAGCAGCCACCAGCCACCAGCCACCAGCCACAAGACACCAGCCACAAGACACCAGCCACAAGACACCAGCCACCAGCCACAAGACACCAGCCACAAGACACCAGCCACAAGACACCAGCCACCAGCCACAAGACACCAGCCACAAGACACCAAACACCAGGCATCAGCCACCAGCCACTAGCCGCAAGACACCAGCCACCAGCCACAAGACACAAGACACCAGCCACAAGACACAATACACCAGCCACAAGACACAAGGCACCAGCCACCAGCCACAAGACACCAGCCACCAGCCACAAGACACGACACACCAGCCACCAGCCACAAGACACAAGACACCAGCTACAAGACACCAGCCAGAAGACTCCAGCCACCAGACACCAGCAACAAGACACCGGCCACCAGCCACAAGCCACAAGACACCAGCCACCAGCTACAAGACACAAGACACCAGCCACCAGCCACAAGACACAAGACACCAGCCACCAGCCACAAGACACAAGACTCCAGCCACAAGACACCAGCCACCAGCCACAAGACACAAGACACCAGCCACCAGCCACAAGACACAAGACACCAGCTACAAGACACCAGCCACAAGACTCCAGCCACCAGACACCAGCCACAAGACACCGGCCACCAGCCACAAGCCACAAGACACCAGCCACCAGCCACAAGACACAAGACACCAACTACCAGCCACAAGACACAAGACACCAGCCACCATCCACAACACACAAGACCCCAGCCACCAGCTACAAGACACAAGACACCAGCCACCAGCCACAAGACACAAGACACCAGCCACCAGCCACCAGCCACCAGCCACCAGCCACAAGACACCAGCGACCAGCCACCAGCCACCAGCCACAAGACACAAGACACACCAGCCACCAGCCACAAGACACAAGACACAAGACACCAGCCACCAGCCACAAGACACCAGCCACCAGCCACAAGACACAAGACACCAGCCACCAGCCACCAGCCACAAGACACCAGCCACCAGCCACAAGACACAAGACACCATCCAGCAGCCACCAGCCACAAAACACCAGCCACCAGCCACAAGACACAAGACACCAGCCACCAGCCACAAGACACAAGACACCAGCCACAAGACACAAGACACCAGCCACAAGACACCAGCCACCAGCCACAAGACACAAGACACAAGACACCAGCAACCAGCCACCAGCCACCAGCCACGAGCCACCAGCCACAAGACACCAGCCACCAGCCACAAGACACAAGACACCAGCCACAAGACACCAGCCACCAGCCACAAGACACAAGACACCAGCCACCAGCCACAAGACACCAGCCACCAGCCACAAGACACAAGACACCAGCCACCAGCCACAAGACACAAGACACCAGCCACCAGCCACAAGACACAAGACACCAGCCACCAGCCACAAGACACAAAACACCAGCCACCAGCCACAAGACACAAGACACCAGCCACCAGCCACAAGACACAAGACACCAGCTACATGACACCAGCCACAAGACTCCAGCCACCAGACACCAGCCACAAGACACCGGCCACCAGCCACAAACCACAAGACACCAGCCACAAGACACAAGACACCAGCCACCAGCCACAAGACACAAGACACCAGCCACCAGCCACAAGACACAAGACATCAGCCACCAGCCACAAGACACAAGACACCAGCCACAAGACACAAGACACCAGCCACCAGCCACAAGACACAAGACACCAGCTACATGACACCAGCCACAAGACTCCAGCCACCAGACACCAGCCACAAGACACCGGCCACCAGCCACAAACCACAAGACACCAGCCACCAGGCACAAGACACAAGACACCAGCCACCAGCCACAAGACACAAGACACCAGCCACCAGCCACAAGACACAAGACATCAGCCACCAGCCACAAGACACAAGACACCAGCCACAAGACACAAGACACCAGCCACCAGCCACAAGACACAAGACACCAGCTACAAGACACCAGCCACAAGACCCCAGCCACCAGCTACAAGACACAAGACGCCAGCCACCAGCCACAAGACACAAGACACCAGCCACCAGCCACCAGCCACCAGCCACCAGCCACCAGCCACCAGCCACAAGACACCAGCGACCAGCCACCAGCCACCAGCCACCAGC
The DNA here is from genome assembly GCA_964036045.1 of Eutreptiella sp. 'Long Island Sound 2002'. NCBI lineage: Eukaryota > Euglenozoa > Euglenophyceae > Eutreptiales > Eutreptiaceae > Eutreptiella > Eutreptiella sp. 'Long Island Sound 2002'. The sequence continues at coordinate 26,523,673 of OZ038382.1, forward strand.
CACAAGACACAAGACACACCAGCCACCAGCCACAAGTCACAAGACACAAGACACCAGCCACCAGCCACAAGACACCAGCCACCAGCCACAAGACACAAGACACCAGCCACCAGCCACCAGCCACAGGACACCAGCCACCAGCCACAAGACACAAGACACCATCCAGCAGCCACCAGCCACAAAACACCAGCCACCAGCCACAAGACACAAGACACCAGCCACCAGCCACAAGACACAAGACACCAGCCACAAGACACAAGACACCAGCCACAAGACACCAGCCACCAGCCACAAGACACAAGACACAAGACACCAGCAACCAGCCACCAGCCACCAGCCACCAGCCACCAGCCACAAGACACCAGGCACCAGCCACAAGACACAAGACACCAGCCACAAGACACCAGCCACCAGCCACAAGACACAAGACACCAGCCACCAGCCACAAGACACCAGCCACCAGCCACAAGACACAAGACACCAGCCACCAGCCACAAGACACAAGACACCAGCCACCAGCCACAAGACACAAGACACCAGCCACCAGCCACAAGACACAAAACACCAGCCACCAGCCACAAGACACAAGACACCAGCCACCAGCCACAAGACACAAGACACCAGCTACATGACACCAGCCACAAGACTCCAGCCACCAGACACCAGCCACAAGACACCGGCCACCAGCCACAAACAACAAGACACCAGCCACCAGCCACAAGACACAAGACACCAGCCACCAGCCACAAGACACAAGACACCAGCCACCAGCCACAAGACACAAGACAGTCACCAGCCACAAGACACAAGACACCAGCCACAAGACACAAGACACCAGCCACCAGCCACAAGACACCAGCCACCAGCCACAAGACACAAGACACCAGCCACCAGCCACAAGACACAAGACACCAGCCACCAGCCACAAGACACAAGACACCAGCCACCAGCCACAAGGCACAAAACACCAGCCACCAGCCACAAGACACAAGACACCAGCCACCAGCCACAAGACACAAGACACCAGCTACATGACACCAGCCACAAGACTCCAGCCACCAGACACCAGCCACAAGATACCGGCCACCAGCCACAAACCACAAGACACCAGCCACCAGCCACAAGACACAAGACACCAGCCACCAGCCACAAGACACAAGACACCAGCCACAAGACACAAGACATCAGCCACCAGCCACAAGACACAAGACACCAGCCACAAGACACAAGACACCAGCCACCAGCCACAAGACACAAGACACCAGCTACAAGACACCAGCCACAAGACTCCAGCCACCAGAAACCAGCCGCAAGACACCGGCCACCAGCCACAAGCCACAAGATACCAGCCACCAGCCACACGACACAAGACACCAACTACCAGCCACAAGACACAAGACACCAGCCACCAGCCACAACACACAAGACACCAGCCACCGGCCACAAGACACAAGACACCAGCCACCAGCCACAAGACACAAGACACGAGCCACCAGCCACCAGCCACCAGCCACCAGCCACCAGCCACAAGACACCAGCGACCAGCCACAAGACACAAGACACCAGCCACCAGCCACAAGACACAAGACATCAGCCACCAGCCCCCAGCCACAAGACACAAGACATCAGCCACCAGCCACAAGACACAAGACACCAGCCACAAGACACAAGACACCAGCCACCAGCCACAAGACACAAGATACCAGCTACAAGACACCAGCCACAAGACTCCAGCCACCAGAAACCAGCCACAAGACACCGGCCACCAGCCACAAGCCACAAGACACCAGCCACCAGCCACAAGACACAAGACACCAACTACCAGCCACAAGACACAAGACACCAGCCACCAGCCACAACACAGAAGACACCAGCCACCAGCCACAAGACACCAGCCACCAGCCACAAGACACAAGACACGAGCCACCAGCCACCAGCCACCAGCCACCAGCCACCAGCCACCAGCCACCAGCCACAAGACACCAGCGACCAGCCACCAGCCACAAGACACCAGCCACCAGCCACAAGACACAAGACACAAGACACCAGCCACCAGCCACAAGACACCAGCCACCAGCCACAAGACACAAGACACCAGCCACAAGACACAAGACACCAGCCACCAGCCACAAGACACAAGACACCAGCCACCAGCCACAAGACACAAGACACCAGCCACCAGCCACAAGACACCAGCGACCAGCCACCAGCCACAAGACACCAGCCACCAGCCACAAGACACAAGACACCAGCCACCAGCCACAAGACACAAGACACCAGCCACCAGCCACAAGACACCAGCCACAAGACACCAGCCACCAGCCACAAGACACAAGACACCAGCCACCAGCCACAACACACAAGACACCAGCCACCAGCCACCAGCCACAAGACACCAGCCACCAGCCACCAGCCACAAGACACAATACAACAGCCACCAGCCACAAGACACAAGACACCAGCCACCAGCCACAAGACACAAGACACCAGCCACCAGACACCAGCCACAAGACACCACCCACCAGCCACAAGACACCCGCCAACAGCCACAAGACACAAGACACCAGCCACAAGACACCAGACACCAGCCACAAGACACCAGCCACAAGACACCAGCCACCAGCCACCAGCCACCGGCCACCAGCCACAAGACACCAGCCACCAGCCACAAGACACAAGACACCAGCCACAAGACACCAGCCACCAGCCATCAGCCACCAGCCACAAGACACCAGCCACAAGACACCAGCCACCAGCCACAAGACACCGGCCACCCACCAGCCACCAGCCACAAGACACCAGACACCAGCCACCAGCCACCAGTCATTGGGAGATCCCAATGAACTGATTCCATGTATCGGGAAACAATGGGGGACCGTCCAGGGGGACCGTCCAGGCGCTGAATCGCGTATGCTCACCCAGGCCTCCGCCAAATTCTGTGCCTTGGCTGAACCTGGCTTCGGGCCCTGGCACTTACGAACGAGTGTGTTGCTATCCCAATCTGCAGACCATTCCCCGATTCCTGTGGAGCTCATGACTGTCCATTGCCCTTTGTTTTCACTGCCAAAATGTTTCCTTAATTACAGTTTCTTTTCCGGTCTTTTTCAGTGATGATTGAAGGTGGGTTTTCTCTGCATCTAGACCGCATGCACTCGCCACCTCTCGGGCCGATGGCGAGAGTGGCACCTAGTCTGGATTTGCTTCGCTGTGCCACTGTTGCTTGCTGTTGTTTTGGATGGACGACTGTGTGTGTGACAGAACTATGATTCTTGCGAGTCCTGTCCTGACTCACAGGATGAGTTCCATGGTCCAGTTGTTGTGTGTGTGTGCTTGCATCCCTCATGGTTGCCTCCTTGCCCAGTCCGTTTGAAAAGTTTACATGACAATGGAAGGTGCCGACCCATCCACCCAGTGGAGGGGTAGGGAGGTCCACACCCTCTTTATACCAGAGTGGACACTCACACGCCCGTTCTGGCGCCATACCCTGAACTGGACCAATGGTGAGAGTGGCAACTGGCTTGGATTTGCTTTGCTGTGCCACTGTCGCTTGCTATTGTTTCGGGAAGGACGACTGTGGGTGTGACAGAACCAAGGCCCATGCCAAACAACACACCACCACGCCACCTTGGTTTGGCTCCAACAACAAAGTTGTTATCATGCCAACATGGGGCATGGAGAAATGGCCATCCGAGATCGTCGGCGTGGACACAGCTCCAGCCGTGTATGGGGGCTCGACCACATACACTCTGGACTCCGATGAATCTGTGTGGGGTGTGGGACCTGCCAGACTGGATCCCAATGGAGACAATGAAATGGACACTGCTTACACATCTTGTTGCAATGGGTTGGGGCAAAACCCTTTCTGTGGGGAGGTATTTTTTTATCATGGTAGATGGATGGTCCACAGGCGAGAAAAAAGCACAAAAATATTGCAAAAATAAGTGCACGTGCACTAGAAGGTGACCAAGAAAGGGGAAAGGGGGGTGGAACTAGGAAGTGGCCAAGGAATGATGAAGGGAGGAGGAACAGGGAAAACAACACACCTGTGCAGTGTAAGTAGAACAGCCGGTGTGCCCTAAGTAATGTGTTGCATAGGTCAGCGACACAAGGACAGGAAACCGAAGGCAAAGAACCCTGTGCTCTATGAGTCGGTCCAAGGTTCAGGGACATGTGATGAGCCAGGTGTGGGCTTGGTAGCTTGGGCAGCTCTCAGTTGGATTCCAGTTGAGAGTGGCAGAGCTCTGTACACTACTGTTGTGTGCTTTGTACTTTGTGCCCACTTCTAGTGCACACCCAGAACCCCCTTTGCCTGAGTGCTGACCACCGCCCTTTATTGGTTGCTGAATGGGTGTTACCGGCTTGCCCCTTTTTGAGAACAAAAAGTGTGTCATATCCGGCCTCGTGGATTATTTTACTCCATCTCTGTGGCCTAAAACCTTTCACTCTAAATGTCACCCCTCCCGACATACTGATTAGGGGTGTGCGGAGGTGGTTCCTATTTACAGGGATTTTTTTCTGCGCGTACACACCTTTTTTCTTTTAGCTGATGCCGGATGATCCACACGCAAAAAACACGGAGCACCTTGGGGGGGCAACCCCCCGTCTTGTAGAGTACCTCCCAAACGTAGCAAATCGAAACCAAGTGGACATGTATTCACTTTCTAGGTGTCTATTGTTTTTCTTGATACAGCTGAGGTCAGTGTTGCGCTTAGGCACGGCCTCAATGTCCGAGAAGCATTACTGTTTTTGGCGATGGACTCTGCTGCTGGGCTTTGTGTTAAATGGCTTGTGCACTGCCACAGGAACACAGACACCATCGGTGACAGCAACAGCCGTGCCAACAGAATCACCATCATCAACACCAACAATGTCACACTCAGTGACAGCAACGACTTTGCCAACAGGCACAGAAACACCATCTGTGACGCCAACAACAGTGCCAACAAAATCATCAACACCCACAGCCACTCCAATGCCAACAACTACAGCTACAACTACACCTACAACTACAGGGTCAGGGTCGCCATCATCAACACCAACAACGTCACCAACAGCCTCAACCTCAGCCTCAGTGACAGCAATGACGTCGCGAACAGGCACAGAGACACCATCTGTGACGCCAACAAAATCAGCATCAGCCACAGCCACTCCAATGCCAACAACTACAGCTACAACTACACCTACACCTACAGGGTCAGGGTCACCATCATCAACACCAACAACGTCACCAACAGCCTCAACCTCAGCCTCAGTGACAGCGACGACGTCGCGAACAGGCACAGAGACACCATCTGTGACGCCAACAAAATCAGCATCAGCCACAGCCACTCCCTTGCTAACAACTACAGCTACAACTACACCTACACCTACAGGGTCAGGGTCACCATCATCAACACCAACAACGTCACCAACAGCCTCAACCTCAGCCTCAGTGACAGCAACGACGTCGCGAACAGGCACAGAGACACCATCTGTGACGCCAACAAAATCAGCATCAGCCACAGCCACTCCCTTGCTAACAACTACAGCTACAACTACACCTACAACTACAGGGTCAGGGTCACCATCATCAACACCAACAACGTCACCAACAGCCTCAACCTCAGCCTCAGTGACAGCAACGACGTCGCGAACAGGCACAGAGACACCATCTGTGACGCCAACAAAATCATCATCAGCCACAGCCACTCCATTGCCAACAACTACAGCGTCGGGGTCAGGGTCAGCGACGCCAACAGGTACACAGACACCATCGGTGACGCCAACAAAATCATCATCAGCCACAGCCACTCCAGTGCCAATGTGCTGGGATTCCGTTCAGAATGGAGATGAGACTGCGGTCGACTGTGGTGGTTCCTCCTGTCCCCCCTGTCCTGTTCCATTTTTGCAACTCGGCAATGATATCGCTGGTCAGACTGCCTGGGATTTCAGTGGTGCCAGTGTGTCGCTTTCCGGTGACGGCAGCCGCTTGGCCATCGGTGCGCCAGGTGCGCCGGCAACATCATCGCAACATGTTACTGGTCATGGCCACACCCGAGTCTACGAGTGGCACGGCACTTCCTGGGCGCAAATGGGTGCTAGTATCACTGTTGAGGGGCCTTATAACAAAAACAGTGGCTTTTGTGTGGCGCTTTCCAATGACGGCAGCCGCTTGGCCATCGTTACGAAGAGGATTGATGTACTCCAATGGAGTGCTCGAGTCTACGAATGGAAGGGCACTTCCTGGGAGCAGATGGGCCAAACATTGTATCCTACCCCCCGGAATCATAATTACCGGTACACAGACTATTCCGTGTCGCTTTCCAATGATGGCAGCCGCTTGGCCATCGGTGTAGGCCTCATGCTCAAAGACCAGTGGTATTTCGATTCTGACAATCCGGACACATGGGTGAGTGGTTACGTCCGAGTCTACGAGTGGGCTTGGTATGGACTCCGAGATCGTTTTAGATGGTTGCCAATGGGTCCTCCTATGCAAGAGAATGCCTTCAGTGTGTCGCTTTCCAATGACGGCACAAGGGTGGCCGTCGGTGTGCCCTACGACGATGTGCCCGACTCTGTTGCAAATTACGCCCGAGTCTACAGCTGGGACGGGTCGATTAAGGCATGGTATCAATTGGGTGGGGTTGGGTACGGTCACGATGGGACTTGGACTGGCAACAGTGTGTCCCTTTCCGGTGACGGGGGCCGCCTGGCCGTCGGTAGCCCTGGTGCGCCCTACTTTGACGACACAGGTCACACCCGAGTCTACGAATGGAAGGGCACTTCGTGGGAACAAATGGGTGCTGATATCGAAGGTGAGGATGCCTACGATAAGAGTGGCTTCAGTGTGTCGCTTTCCAATGACGGCAGCCGCTTGGCCATCGGTGCACCCCACTATCGGGGTCGCTTTGGTGGCACCCATGTCTACGAATGGAAGGGCACTTCGTGGGAGCTACTGGGTGCTATCGATGGTGATAGCACCGTTCGCGAGGAAAGTGGCAGCAGTGTGTCGCTTTCCAATGACGGCACTCGCTTGGCCATCGGTGCGACCTGCATCGGCGTGTTGGCATCCGGGTTGGCATACAATGACGACTGCAATGCTGGTCGCACCCGAGTGTACCAGATTACGGCTGAAGATTGTGTGGTAAGCACTTGGGGCTCCTGGGGCACTTGCGCGGTGACCTGTGGTGGTGGCACCCGATCACGAACCATCACGTTCGCGCCTCAGAACGATGGCACTGCATGTGCCACTTTGTCCGAGAACGGACCATGCAACACTGGCCGCTGCCCAACAGATACACCATCAGGAACAGCAACAGTCCCACCAACAGGATCACCATCAGGCACTTCAACAATGTCGCCAACAGCCTCAGCAACAGTCACACCAACAGGATCACCATCAGGCACTTCAACAATGTTGCAAACAGCCGGGATAACAGTAACATCGTTGCCAACAGGCACAGGGACAAGCTCTGCGACGGCAACAACGGTGCAAACAACAACATCATCAGCAACAACAACTCCATCGCCAACAACTACAGTATCCGGGTCAGAGTCGGTGACACAAGCGGTGGATTGTGTGGTAAGCACCTGGGGCTCCTGGGGCACCTGCTCGGTGATCTGTGGCGGTGGCACCCGATCCCGGTCACGAACCATCACGACCGCACCTCAGAACGGTGGCACTGCATGTCCCACTTTGTCCGAAAATGGATCATGCAACACTGCCGGCTGCCCGGTGGATTGTGTGGTAAGCACCTGGAGCATCTGGGGCACTTGCTCGGTGACCTGTGGCGGTGGCACCCGATCCCGGCCACGAACCATCACGACCGCGCCTCAGAACGGTGGCACTGCATGTCTCACTTTGTCCGACAATGGATCATGCAACACTGGCCGCTGCCCAACAGATACACCATCGGGAACAGCAACAGTCCCACCAACAGGATCACCATCAGGCACTTCAACAATGTCGCCAACAGCCTCAATATCAGCCTCAGTAACAGTAACAATGTTGCCAACAGGCACAGGGACAAGCTCTGCGACGGCAACAACGGTGCCAACAACAACATCATCAGCAACAACAACTCCCTCGCCAACAACTACAGTATCCGGGTCAGAGTCGGTGACACAAGCGCCAACAACAACATCATCAGCAACAACAACTCCCTCGCCAACAACTACAGTATCCGGGTCAGAGTCGGTGACACAAGCGCCAACAACAACATCATCAGCAACAACAACTCCATCGCCAACAACTACAGTATCCGGGTCAGAGTCGGTGACACAAGCGGTCACTTGCATGGATGGCCAGCAGAATGGAGACGAGACTGGGGTCGACTGTGGTGGTTCCTGTGCCCCCTGCGGTCCTGTTCAACTCGGCAATGATATCGATGGTGATGGCGATGGGGATAACAGTGGCTACTGTGTGTCGCTTTCCAATGACGGCAGCCGCTTGGCCATCGGTGCACCCTACCATGACGGTTACACTGGTCACACCCGAGTCTACGAATGGAAGGGCACTTCGTGGGAGCAAATGGGTGCTGATATCGATGGTGAGGCTGCCTCACAGTGGCCTCAGAGTGGCACCAGTGTGTCGCTTTCCAATGACGGCAGCCGCTTGGCCATCGGTGCGCCCTACTTTGACGACACAGGTAGGATCAACGTTGGTCACACCCGAGTCTACGAATGGAAGGGCACTTCGTGGGAACAAATGGGTGCTGATATCGAAGGTGAGGATGCCTACGATAAGAGTGGCTTCAGTGTGTCGCTTTCCAATGACGGCACCCGCTTGGCCATTGGTACGCCCGGCAGTGACGGGCCGTTGAGCGAGAGCAACACTGGTACCACACGAGTCTACGAATGGCACGACCCTTCCTGGGCGCAAATGGGTGCTAATATCTGGGGTGAGGCTGCCAGCGATTCCAGTGGCTTCAGTGTGTCGCTTTCCAATGACGGCACCCGCGTGGCCATCGGTGCGCCCAAATATCAGGCGCCTGGTCACACCCGAGTTTACGAATGGAAGGGCACTTTGTGGGAACAAATGGGTGCTGGTATCTATGGTGAGGCTGCCGACGATGACAGTGGCTTCAGTGTGTCGCTTTCCAATGACGGCAGCCGCTTGGCCATCGGTGCGCCTAGACAGTACAGTCAAGGAAGTGAAACTGGTCAGACCCGAGTCTTCGAATGGAACGGTTCTTCCTGGGCGCAAATGGGTCCTGATATCGACGGTGAGAGGGTCGGCGATCAGAGTGGCACCAGTGTGTCGCTTTCCAATGACGGCAGCCGCGTGGCTATCGGTGCGTCCCGCAATGACGGGACGGGAAACAATGCTGGTCACACCCGAATTTACGAATGGAAGGGCACTTCGTGGGAGCAAATGGGTGCTGATATCGATGGTGAGGCTGCCGACGATAACAGTGGCAGCAGTGTGTCGCTTTCCAATGACGGCAGCCGCTTGGCCATCGGTGCGCCCCACAATGACGGGACGGCAAACAATGCTGGTCACACCCGAGTGTACCAGATTCCAGGTGAGTGTGTTGTAAGCGCCTGGAGCACCTGGGGCACCTGCTCGGTGATCTGTGGCGGTGGCACCCGATCCCGGTCACGAACCATCACGACCGCGCCTCAGAACGGTGGCACTGCATGTCCCATTTTGTCTGAGGACGGATCATGCAACACTGCCGGCTGCCCGGGGGATTGTGTGGTAAGCACCTGGAGCACCTGGGGCACTTGCTCGGTGGCTTGTGGCGGTGGAACTCAATCTCGGACACGAACCATCAGGACCGGCCCTGCATGTCTCACTGTGTCCGAGGACGGATCATGCAACACTGCCGGCTGCCCGGTGGATTGTGTGGTAAGCACCTGGAGCACCTGGGGGACTTGCTCGGTGATCTGTGGCGGTGGCACCCGATCCCGGTCACGAACCATCACGACCGCGCCTCAGAATGGTGGCACTGCATGTCCCACTTTGTCCGAGGACGGATCATGCAACACTGCCGGCTGCCCGGTGGATTGTGTGGTAAGCACCTGGAGCATCTGGGGCACGTGCTCGAGGACCTGTGGCGGTGGCACCCGATCCCGGTCACGAACCATCACGACCGCACCTCAGAACGGTGGCACTGCATGTCCCACTTTGTCTGAGGACGGATCATGCATTACTGCCTGCTGCCCGGTGGATTGTGTGGTAAGCGCATGGAGTTCCTGGGGCACTTGCTCGGTGGCTTGTGGCGGTGGCACCCGATCTCGGTCACGAACCATCACGACCGCGCCTCGGAATGGTGGCACTGCATGTCCCACTTTGTCCGACAACGGGTCATGCAATACTGCAGGCTGCCCTTCCACTTGCACGGATGGCCAGCAGAATGGAGATGAGACTGGCATAGACTGTGGTGGGTCCTGCACAGCTTGCACAGGCTCCCAGATCAGACTTGTAGGAGGAGCTAATGCATTGTCAGGCCGTGTCGAAGTGCTGCACAGTGGACAATGGGGCACTGTCTGTGACGACGCCTGGGATGCTTCTGATGCTTCAGTAGTGTGCCGGGTTTTAGGATTTTCTGGTGGTGTGGCGCATTCCACGGCTCATTTTGGACAGGGCTCTGGACAAATCTGGTTGGACGACGTACTTTGCACTGGGAGTGAGACGTCATTGGATGCATGCAGGCATGCTGGATGGGGTGTGCACAATTGCGGTCATAATGAAGATGCTGGGGTCACTTGCCAAGGTTCCACTTGCACGGATGGCCAGCAGAATGGAGATGAGACTGGCATAGACTGTGGTGGCTCGTGCACAGCTTGCACAGGCTCAGGCTCCCAGATCAGACTTGTAGGAGGAGCTAATGCATTGTCAGGCCGTGTCGAAGTGCTGCACAGTGGACAATGGGGCACTGTCTGTGACGACGACTGGGATGCTTCTGATGCTTCAGTAGTGTGCCGGGTTTTAGGATTTTCTGGTGGTGTGGCGCATTCCACGGCTCATTTTGGACAGGGCTCTGGACAAATCTGGTTGGACGACGTACTTTGCACTGGGAGTGAGACGTCATTGGATGCATGCAGGCATGCTGGATGGGGTGTGCACAATTGCGGTCATAATGAAGATGCTGGGGTCACTTGCCAAGGTTCCACTTGCACGGATGGCCAGCAGAATGGAGATGAGACTGGCATAGACTGTGGTGGGTCCTGCACAGCTTGCACAGGCTCAGGCTCCCAGATCAGACTTGTAGGAGGAGCTAATGCATTGTCAGGCCGTGTCGAAGTGCTGCACAGTGGACAATGGGGCACTGTCTGTGACGACGACTGGGATGCTTCTGATGCTTCAGTAGTGTGCCGGGTTTTAGGATTTTCTGGTGGTGTGGCGCATTCCACGGCTCATTTTGGACAGGGCTCTGGACAAATCTGGTTGGACGACGTACTTTGCACTGGGAGTGAGACGTCATTGGATGCATGCAGGCATGCTGGATGGAGTGTGCACAATTGCGGTCATAATGAAGATGCTGGGGTCACTTGCCAAGGTTCCACTTGCACGGATGGCCAGCAGAATGGAGATGAGACTGGCATAGACTGTGGTGGCTCGTGCACAGCCTGCCCGACCTGCACGGATGGCCAGCAGACTGGAGATGAGACTGGCATAGACTGTGGTGGCTCGTGCGGAGCCTGCCCGACCTGCACGGATGGCCAGCAGAATGGAGATGAGACTGGCATAGACTGTGGTGGGTCGTGCACAGCCTGCTCGACCTGCACGGATGGCCAGCAGAATGGAGATGAGATTAGTATCGACTTTGGTGGGTCCTGCACACTCTGCCCGACCTGCACGGATGGCCAGCAGAATGGAGACGAGAGTGGCATAGACTGTGGTGGGTCGTGCACAGCCTGCTCGACCTGCACGGATGGCCAGCAGAATGGAGACGAGACTGGTATTGACTGTGGTGGGTCCTGCACAACTTGCACGGCGGTGGATTGTGTGGTAAGCGCCTGGAGCTCTTGGGGCACTTGCTCGGTGGCCTGTGGCGTTGGCACCCGATCCCGGTCACGAACCATCACGACCGCGCCTCAGAACGGTGGCACTGCATGCCCCACTTTGTCCGACAACGGGTCATGCAATACTGCAGGCTGCCCTTCCACTTGCACGGATGGACAGCAGAATGGAGATGAGACTGGCATAGACTGTGGTGGGTCGTGCACAGCCTGCTCGACCTGCACGGATGGCCAGCAGAATGGAGACGAGACTGGTATTGACTGTGGTGGGTCCTGCACAACTTGCACGGCGGTGGATTGTGTGGTAAGAGCCTGGAGCTCTTGGGGCACTTGCTCGGTGGCTTGTGGCGGTGGCACCCGATCCCGGTCACGAACCATCACGACCGCGCCTCAGAACGGTGGCACTGCATGTCCCACTTTGTCCGACAACGGGTCATGCAATACTGCAGGCTGCCCTTCCACTTGCACGGATGGCCAGCAGAATGGAGATGAGACTGGCATAGACTGTGGTGGGTCCTGCACAGCTTGCACAGGCTCCCAGATCAGACTTGTAGGAGGAGCTAATGCATTGTCAGGCCGTGTCGAAGTGCTGCACAGTGGACAATGGGGCACTGTCTGTGACGACGCCTGGGATGCTTCTGATGCTTCAGTAGTGTGCCGGGTTTTAGGATTTTCTGGTGGTGTGGCGCATTCCACGGCTCATTTTGGACAGGGCTCTGGACAAATCTGGTTGGACGAAGTAGTTTGCACTGGGAGTGAGACGTCATTGGATGCATGCAGGCATGCTGGATGGGGTGTGCACGATTGCGGTCATAATGAAGATGCTGGGGTCACTTGCCAAGGTTCCACTTGCACGGATGGCCAGCAGAATGGAGATGAGACTGGCATAGACTGTGGTGGGTCCTGCACAGCTTGCACAGGCTCAGGCTCCCAGATCAGACTTGTAGGAGGAGCTAATGCATTGTCAGGCCGTGTCGAAGTGCTGCACAGTGGACAATGGGGCACTGTCTGTGACGACGACTGGGATGCTTCTGATGCTTCAGTAGTGTGCCGGGTTTTAGGATTTTCTGGTGGTGTGGCGCATTCCACGGCTCATTTTGGACAGGGCTCTGGACAAATCTGGTTGGACGACGTACTTTGCACTGGGAGTGAGACGTCATTGGATGCATGCAGGCATGCTGGATGGGGTGTGCACAATTGCGGTCATAATGAAGATGCTGGGGTCACTTGCCAAGGTTCCACTTGCACGGATGGCCAGCAGAATGGAGATGAGACTGGCATAGACTGTGGTGGCTCGTGCACAGCCTGCCCGACCTGCACGGATGGCCAGCCGAATGGAGATGAGACTGGCATAGACTGTGGTGGGTCCTGCACAGCTTGCACAGGCCCAGGCTCCCAGATCAGACTTGTAGGAGGAGCTAATGCATTGTCAGGCCGTGTCGAAGTGCTGCACAGTGGACAATGGGGCACTGTCTGTGACGACGACTGGGATGCTGTTGATGCCTCAGTAGTGTGCCGGGTTTTAGGATTTTCTGGTGGTGTGGCGCATTCCACGGCTCATTTTGGACAGGGCTCTGGACAAATCTGGTTGGACAACGTAGATTGCTGGGGGATTGAGACGTCATTGCATGCATGCAGGCATGCTGGATGGGGTGTGCACAATTGCGGTCATCATGAAGATGCTGGGGTCGCTTGCCAGATCAAGGTTGTGCGAATGGTTGTCCAATTGTTTCTCTCCCTTACCCAATCACGGATTTCCCATTTTCGAGTCCTGAGCAGTGGACAATTCGATGCCAGCGCACAACTGAAGTACAGACAAGCGGTGGCAGATACCTGCGGCTATCATGTTGATCACGTGCAAGTCACATCCGTTACTCCTGCTGCGGCAGATGCGGTTGATGTGGAAACAGTCATCTCCGTCTCGGAAGTACCCGCCTCCCTTACGATGGAGAATCTGAATGCGAATCTTGTCGCCCAAGGCCTTCCGCACGGAGTCATAGTGGACCCTCCGGTACTCGAAGTCCAAGCTCAAGTGGATCAAGACTGCCAGGGAAGTTGGAGCGCATGCACGAGTGCATGCCAGAGTGCAGGCCAGAGGACATTTACAGAGACTCAAGCACAGCAAGGCAGTGGAGCTGCCTGCCCTGCGGCAACAGACTGCAGCCACGGCGACGGCCAGTGTGTTGTTTTCATTCTGTTGAGCGACAAAGGCAGCAACAACTGTCCTATCGGGAGCAGAGGTTTCGCCGAAACTGAGTGTGCATCGTTGGGAATTGTGATGTATGGCAACCTCCGTGCTGGATATTCTGGATCAGGGGTGTATGGAGGTAGTGGCCCATTTAACAACGACCCCACAGGCTGCTTCACAGCGGGTACTAACTACTTTTTCAACACGGGGCCTCCATCTACACCTAGCAGCTCTGAATTCAAGCTGTGCAAGCCAGACACACCTACATCAACTACCAGTCCATCCCCTTCTCGAACCTCTTCACGAACATCCACACTCACTGCTACACCTTCGGCTTCCCCCTCCCCCATACCTACCGCCACACCAACACCCACGCCGTCGTCCACGCCTACCCACACACCAACACCATCGCCCTCATTCACACCCACTCCCACACCTACCCTGACACCTACATACACACTCACACCAACATCCTCACCAACACCTACATTCACACACACCCCCACCCCCACTGCAACGGCCACTCGCTCCCAGACCCCCGGCCTCACGCTCACCCACTCCGTGACTCTCACCGCCACGCCCACCCCCACATCCACGGCCTCTCCCACAGGATCACCCACCAACACAGTGACAGCGACTCGTACGGGTACGCCCTCAGCCACAGCCACCTTTTCACCAACCATCACAGGCACAACTAGCCCCACGTCCACAATGACACTCTCACGCACCGCCACCTCTTCGCCCGGCCTCACGACAACTTCGACCCACACGCCGAGTCCGTCTCACACGCCTACAGGGACCGTTTCAAGCGTTCCAGCAGGTGCACCGGCCTGCGCCTCCCCCACACACGGTGATGGGCTCCCGAGGGCGGGAGTCGCCGCGGGGCTCGTCAGAGGAGGAGCCTCCGCAGGCGCGGCAGCGCGTGCTGCCGCCGGCAGTGCTTGGGCGGAGGCATCGGCCGCCACGACCAGGAGCCACCGCGCCGGAGGCCCCCTCGTAGGGTTGGGTCATCTTTTTCCCACTCTTCCCGGGACACCAGCCCCCACCACCCAGGGGGATGTGGGCGGGGAGGGGCGGGCGGTAGGGGGGTGGGTCAGTCACAGTCCTAGCCGCAGGTGAACAGCCTCAGTGGCTCTGGCCTCATGTCTCCTGAGGGGCGGTGGTTGCGGGCACCCCCGCTGGCTGCGTCGTCGGCCACAATAACCCCCCCCCCCCTTCCAACCATGGGCACGCCCCGCGGCAGGGGCGGGGGGCATGGATCGATGAGGGCCCGCGAGCCTGGCGGATGTTTTTGGCTCCATCTCGGCGGCGCTCATTGCTGCGGCGCAAGCGGATGGGACACAGGGTGGCCCACCTCCACCCTGGGATCGCGAGTAGCAAGGGGCTGCAGATTGGCTTCAGGCTGGGCTTCGGGCTGCCTCCTCACCCCGCAGGCTCTAGGGCAGCAGAGTGTTGCAGGGCTTTCTGTGGTGCAGCCACAGGGGCAGCCAAAGGCTGCTGCTCTTGGTTAAGGGTGTCCGGGACAGGGCCAGGGTCAGAGACAGGGTGGTTCCCCTCCCCCCCCGGCGCGGCACAGCCCCCCCCCCCCCCCCCCTCCCCTCCCTCCGTGGGCGGGCATGACAGGCAAAGGAGCACGGCAAAGCGGCACGGGGGGGCATGGCGGCACATGGGGCAGGCCGTCAGCGGCGCCCCTCGCAGCACAAGGGCGCGCGAGCCTTGCGGACATTGTTGGCTCCACCTGGGCCCTGCTCATTGATGCGGCGCGGGCGGATGGGACACAGGGTGACCCACCTCCACCCCGGGATCGCGAGCAGCAGGGGGCTGCAGGGTGATCTTGGGCTGGGCAGGGTCTAGGTGCCCCCCCCTCGGCGATCAGAGGCAGCAAGATGCTGCAGGGCAGGATCTGGGGTAACAGGGTGCTGCAAGACGTTCTGTGGTGCAGGCACAAGGGCAGCCGGAAGCTGCTGCTCTGGGTCAGGGGTGTAAGGGACAGGGCCGGGTTCAGGGATAGGGTGCTTCCCCTCCCCCCCCGGCGCGGCGCAGCCCCCCCCCCCCCCCCTCCCTCCGTAGGCGGGCAGGACGGGCGCAGGAGCTCGGCAATGCGGCACGGGGGGCAGGGCAGCGCGTGGGGCAGACCGACAGCGGCGCCCCTCGCAGCACAGGGATGCGGCAGCCCGTCTGCCGACCCGCGGGGGGGGGGGGATTTTTGAGCCTGCGCTTCACTCGGCAAGTGCAGTCATCGGGAGGGGGGGGGCGCCCAACCCTCCACAGCCGCACCTGCTGCTACGGGCTCGGACGGGGGAGCGCACAGCCCGAGATCTGGGCACGGTCGCTCCTCGGAGGATCCCACATAGGATGGAGGCCCAGGTCCTTCTGTCGCGCCGCGATGCGCTCGGGGGGCAGGGGGGGGAAGGGCCTTAATATATCTGTATACAGTTGTATATAGATGAGCTATCACCTGCTAACACCTTGATCCCCTCAATGGCACTAGCGTCCAGGACTTGAAAAGGCGAATGCCTCCTCTCTTCTGATACAACCCTCCCCTCCTCGCCCTCTCTTCTTATACAGCTGCCCTCCCCCTTCTCTCTTCTGATACAGCCAATCCCCCCCCTCCTCTCTTTTGATACAACCCCCCCCCCTCTTCTTTTCTAATACAGCCCCCCCCCCTCCTGTCTTCTGATGCAGCCCCCCCCCCTCCTTTCCTCTGATACAGCCCGTTCCCCCCTCCTCTCTTCTGATACACCCCCCCTCCTCTGTTCTGATACAGCCCCCCCCCCTCCTTTCTTCTGATACAGCCTCCCCCTGTCCTCTCTTCTGATATAGCCCCCCCCTTGATCTCTTCTGATACAGCCCCCCCCCCCTCCTCTCTTCTGATACACCCCCCCCCCCTCCTCTCTTGTGATACAGCCCCCCCCCCTCCTCTCTTCTGATACAGCCCTCCCCTCCTCCTCGTGTCTTCCTGTACAGCCGCTCTCCCCCTTCTCTCTTCTGATACAGCCCATCCCCCCCCTCCTCTCTTCTGATATAGCCCCCCCCCCCTTTCTGACACAGCACCCTCCCCGTCCTCTCTTCTGATACAACCCCCCCCCCCCTCGTCTCTTCTGCTGGTGACCTGGCACCAGTCCAAAAACCCTCAAGATGGTAGGTGTGGGACGGATTGCCCACACGCACTGCCCACCTCGAAGTTAGTCGTCATGTGTCGTGTTTGTCGTGCCACCGCTTGACCCCTCTCCTGCCATCGTGGCCCCTATCCCAACTCTACTCCACCCACGTGGTGCACTCTCTCTCCTCGTCGCCGTGTCTCCAAGGGGTGAGTGCCGCACCCAGCTTCGTCTCTCCCCCTTGCGCAGCCCCCTCCTATCCACAGTGGGCGTGTCGTCCTACTACCTTCTCTGGCAAGACGTCGACCTCGCCGTGGCAGTCTTCCAGGCCGCTAAGCGGAGAGCCGCGACGGGGACTGCATTCGACGTATCCGCCGCTCTACGTGACGCCTTGTGCAGGGGTATTGTGAGCCGTTTCTCGCGTCGTCCACCGGTGGACCCCGCTCGCTTATACGCCCTATGGGTTGCAACCCCGCGCACCGGCGCGGCGCTCCCCTCGCCCCCCCCGTCCTTGTGAATCCTGGGACCTCTATCTGCTGACCTGCTCCGTCAGGCGGCCCCGCGTTGCTCTATGCTCTCGCGCCATGAATTTCATTTCGTCACACCATGGCCACACTCGAGGCACCCTATGCTTTTCTTTGGCGCCTAGACCGCTGGGTGCCACCCCCACCGCCTCCGTTGCTCCCACAACCCCTATACCACTGTACCCTGCCCCTTCTTCCATGGGGGCGGCTTTCTAGGCACTGCCCAATGACGTGCACGCGGTCCTGCAGGCGGCCCAGATCCCGACAACGGAGCCGATCCCGCTGAAGTTGGGCCTCCTGGCATGGGCCTCCTCCATCTGCCTCTCGGGGCAGTTCACATTGTTCCCGGTCGCCAGCCCCCCTCCGCTGGTCAAAAAGGGCATGTCGCCCCCTGACCAGCTACGGCCGCTGCTGGAGTGCTCAGTTCTCCCGGTCCGCGGTGTGGAGCCGTTGCACCAAATCGAGCAAGCGGGGAGGCACTCATGGGCCACAGCCCCCACCATCGTCCTCCTGCAAGCCGGCAATCAAGACACAGCCACCCCCCCCCCCCTAACCCCTCCTAGCCATGCGCCCTACCTCGCTAAGGGACAGCCGGCCCCCGGCCAAGTGGGATTCCTGGTTTGCATGAGCTGCCTTCACCCCAGCGTCGGCGCTGTACCGCACAAGCGACGACACCCCTGCAGCGGGCCGTGATCAGTCTCCCAAGCCGCTATTACCCGAGCCCCCGAGGCTATCCTTCACTATTCCCGAGCCCGCCTCGCAGGTCAAACCGGTTGACGCTTACCCGACACCGCCTGAGTCATCGGTCCCCGCCCCTGGGTCCCCCCCCCCCCCCCCCGAACCCCTGAAAGCCAGGTGAGCCCTTTGTCCCGGACCTGGACGTGTCGGCCTACTCCACCGACTATGCCCAACTACGTGACCGGTACTATGCCTAGCAGCAGCAGCTGCGCATCTTCGGATGGACCGCATGTATTTTTTTTTGCAAAGAAGTGGAGAATCTTGTCAAAAGTCTCCTAGTTTGCCATGGAGGGAAGTCACCGGATGTTGTAGCGCATGTTGCGCCATAGGAGGGGCCTAAGCCTCCTTCGGGGGAGACTAGGGGTGCAAGTGGTTGTGGACAACCACACCATTGATGATAGCCTTTGATCGCATGGGTGGGATGCGACCAAAAGGGCACAAAATGGGCAAGGGCCCATGAGTGTGCAAAGGTATGCAAGCCGTACAAGAAGACGGCTTCTAACTGACATGCAGCACCTTCAGACTCTAGAGCGGCGGTTCCGGTGTCGCAAGACACGGAAATGAGAATATAACACGACCCCGGACCATTGTTGCCTGTGGCCAGGGTGCATGCAGGAGTGCATTGGAGGGCGTACTTCGGGCGTTAGAACAACTGACGGGGTGTACACCAGTAAAATTTGTATAAATTCACGTGAATTCACGTGAAATTCGTACGACTTTCGGTCACGTGAATTCACGCCTATGAATTGGCTACATGCTTGCCGGGTTTTGGCACGTCTCAGTTTTGGGCGCCGTTTGGGCATGGTGGGTGCTTTTGCGGCGGGACTTTCACTGGATGATGCGTAATGAGGCCGGGGCAAGAACTTTACCCCATAAATTCCTTAGACCGAACCAAAAATATGGCGTTTTTCCCCAAAAATCTCGATATTTGCGTCGATTTCCACGAATATTCACACCCCATTCAAACGGCCACTTATCTCCCGTTCACGAAGGGTTGGTGCACATGGGGACTTGGTACATCTGCTGCACATGTTGCCGAAGGTACACACAACACAGCGGTTGCATTCTGCTAGTCTCTTTGATGAGAGTAATTATTTCCGCATTCCTAAGATTGTCAATGGACTGTCGTATTCACGCTGCAACTTAGGCCGCTTCCTAGGCCGGCTATCCCCCTTGTATGCCATCTGGCACCCCTACAAGTATGCCGTAACCACGTGTCATGCTGTGTTCCTCCCGCTCCCGTTGTATGCTGTTCATGGCAAATTGCCTGATGGACATGAGATACCTACGTCACGTAAACTGATTTTCGAGGAGAGGCTATTTGCCTCCCTACTAGGAATCACTCATGAAGTACAGGACATGTTGACTCTGCAGGTAACGGCTAATCCTAGGCGGGCCAGGCCGCACTGTTGCAACCCATCTGCAACTACCCTAATCAAACGCTCTGAAGGCACTTATCTATGAGTACGTGCCTGCCCTTTTTGTAGTTGGTAGTCAGGTTTGGGACTGTTACCGGGCTAGGGCCATTGGCCAGACTGCACACGACATTTTGGACAGGAAACTGCATGTAAAAATGAACCTTGGTCTGCCTAAGCAGCATTACATTGAGTATGTACGGTCCATTATGGTTGCCCGCTTGCTGTGATCCCGCTGGCATGAGATCTTACCTGCACAAGCATTCCAAGAGGAGCCATGTCCCTAGGTACCTGTATGAAAAGTAGTATTGTTCATAATTCATTTTTCATATATGAACGAGTCATATATGAACCATCAATTATGAACAGCTTTTATGAACGCTTCTCTGTCCATATATTTTGTTATGTCGCACCCTTACTCCGTCTACACGGAGCTGAACATGATTGTTGTTCGGCTCCGTGGTGCCACCAATCTTCGGGACAGCAAGTGTTACGACCTGTTGGCCCAATTAATGTCATCGTCCTTCCTCATCCGGGCCCGTTTCACGGAGGCAATGGACCACGCTCCCCTCCCGGGGGTCCACAAAACCAAGGTGCAGGCCATCCGTACGTATGCGGAGGCCCTCTTTCTCGCACCCTATCTGATAGGGCTCCTTTTGTCGTTGGGTGCAACCCGGTCCGGCTTCCGCGTGTTGTCTCAGTACATCACCCGCGGGGGCGATGCCTACACCGCCCGCACCGGGCTCCCCTTCCCATGGCCCATCCCCACACGAGACCTATTTGACGCAACGTGGAAGTCATTGACCGCCCCGCTGGCGTTGTCCCCCCCCCCCCCCCGGGAAATGTGCCGACCCCCTGTCGTCGGGTCGCTGCTGGCCCCTACGGTCGTGGGCACAATAAGTGCCATCCCGGCCCGCCCTGCGCCAGTCCATTGACTGGACCCGCCCCCTCACCTTTGTGGTGCGGGGTGACGGGTATCCTTGCGCCGGTGGCAGTTGGTCGCAGCTATCGGTGGGGCTATTGAACCATGGGGTAAAGGCGTGAATACCCGCCTTCCTATGGGTCATCAGCATGGCCGTCATGGGGGACAAGGGTATAGTTGCCCTAGGCCAAATTTGGGCTCAGGTGCTGCAGGTTTGTAGTGTACATTTTTGTGTTCATATGTTGTTCATCATTCGCGTGTTTAAAATTCGTCATAAAACGCCGTGGTGCGGATTTATGAATTATGAATGCATTTTATGAACACATTTTCTGAACACCTTTCATGAACACAGGTGCTGCAGTCCATTTTTGACTGCGAAAAATTTTACTAGTGCGACAGCTAGGTGCCGCTGACTCCTTGGCGGGGACCAGCCGTGGCTCCGGCGACTGCTACGCATGAGGGTGGCTCCCCAAGTGAGGAGCATTTTCAATGAGGCCGTGCGGGGCAGCACAGCCAAGCGGTGGAATTGCGTCGCTGCTCGGAGGACAATGCAGTCGGATGCCACCCATCATCGTCGGTATCAGGTGACCCGCAAAAGTTTGGACGCGGCAGGATGCAACGGAGAGCCGCTGCTGGTCATAGCCAAAAACCGGGTATTTTTTGTGCATTTGGCACTGTTGCATGGCCTTCGGGAGGCTTTTCGTGGCCTTCTTGGAGGCCAAGGTGGGAAATCGCCCCCCTGAGGTTGCAGGGGAGGTGCGCTTAGGGGTGCACAACGCACCGAACGAGCAGGAGGCCCACAACCTGTTATGGGCCTGGGAGCAGATTGCGGCTTTGCTTGCATACATCGTCCCACCCCAACTCACCCAGTCTAGCCCAGCACGGCGCATTCGCCACCCAAGTGTCCGTGAGGCGGCGGTACCGTTCCCACTCCCGCAACCCGGACAAGATAGAGCACCCCCGTTGCGGGTTGAGGAGCAGCAGCTGGTACAGGGCGGAGAGGACGATGCTGAACTCGGCGGTGCCCAGCCGGTGGCGGATGCGAACCCCCGCGACGTCCGCCGGGTTCACTTCCAGGTCCGTGCCCTTTGACAGTGCAACTCATAAGATGCCTTCATAAAATGCGTTCATAAAACGCGTTCATGGTTCATAAACAGGCAATGTAGGGTCCCTGAATTACGACCGCCGAGTTATGCACAAATTATGAACCAATTATGAACGCACATACCTCGAAATCGGGCTGTGGGCCGACGGTGCCCATGCCGCCCAGGGCGGTCCGCAAATGCGCAAGTGCGCTAGCAGGGGTACCCTTGGGCCCATTGGAGGAAGCACAGTTCCCAATGGGACCCCCACATCAAGGCCCCCCGCGGGCGAGTAAAAACTTTGGCGTGCGTCAAATCCCCGGCACCAAGTGGTTCGGGGGTCGGGGACAGGGGCTTGCGCGGCAATGGTTTCTATGCTCATGCCCCCCCCCCCCCCGTGTGCCGCCAGCCCCCCCCCCCCCCCCCCGCACCCTTGTTGAGGATGCGGTGCCACAAAACGCGGCCAAATGCCCAGCACAACGTGATGTGCCTCACCTCGGGGCTCGAAAAATGGGGGGCATCGGGGGAATACCCACTGCCCAGCACTCCCTGTGGCTCAGGCCCCATACATGGCCGGCCTCCTCCCTCAACCACGGGGTCACAACCAAACCCCCCACCCCCACCCCCTGCGTCCCCCTCCATTGCCATGTCCTCCATTTCCGCCTTCACCTCCTTGATGTCATCGATCTCCTCCTTCACCCCCCTCTTCCCCGCTGCCTCCTTTTTCTTCCTGTTTTCCTCCTTCTTCTTTTCCTTCCTCCTCCTCTTCTCCTCCTTCTTCTTCCTCATCCTCTCCTGCTCCCACGTGTCCGACGACTCCTCACTCGAGGAGTCGCCGGCCGGTGGGGAGGCGGGCTATGCGGCGGGGGTTCGCCCGGAAGAGTGGGCTTGAGGGGGCATAGGAGCTTGAGGTGGAGGTGGGGGTGGAGCTTGAACAACATCGGACAGACAGCATACCACCAGGGTGAGGGTCGCCTTCTGACTCTCCTCCATCAGCTTCCTCAGCTCGGTGGCTTCCATGGATGCGCGAAGAGTGATAAAGCTGGGTTGCAGAGGGCGCTTGGGTGGAGAGTGCTTGGGGGGTGGGGCTTAGAAGTGAAGCGGCGGTGCACGCCGCGGTGTGTGTGGGGTGTTATAGTGCAACAACGGCAGATCAAAGGTTAGAAACCACCATTCCCAAACCTGCCGGACGACCATTGCTTCCCATTCCACTGCACTCCTACCCTCACCCCCACCCCTGGAACTATGCCCATTGCACCCCTCCTTCAAAATGTAATTGGTGCTCTCCACAACGTGCCCCGACACGGCAGCCAATCCCACCCCGCATGCATTCGCACTCTCAACCATCGCATCACAATCCTCTTCGGGGAACAGCAAATAGTGCAACCCCGAGTCCCCGCAGCAATGTTCCCGAAACGCAGCAGCAACAGGTGGCACGAAGGGCGTGCCACAACAGGAATTGGCAAGTACAAATTGCGTAGCAATGTTCGCAGCCCCACAACCGCTTGCCACGTGGGGTCCTAGGAGATGCTGTCCAGTTGTAGGTTGAACTCCCCCAGCCCCCGCAGCACCTCCTCAGCAAAGCCCCCCCGCCCCCGCCCCCCCGCCGAGGAACCAAAACCTTCCGCCCTCCCCCCCCCCCCCCCCCCCGCCCCCAAAACCCACCAGACCAAAAAACCCCCCAGGCACAAGCGCAGGGCCTTCGAATCGAGCAGCAACTCATGGTCGGACTAGGCACTCCCCTGCGTCCATGGGAAGGAGGTGACGGGGAAGCAGCTGCAGCAGCAAAAGCGGCATGAGGAACCCCCCTCTTTGGAAGGGGATGAGTCACCTGACCCCCTGCTTGGTGAACAGGTTTATGTGCCCTACACCGATGGTGTCTACCCGGGAGTGGTAACGTCGGTTGTGGGGGGGGCAGGGGGGGGGGGGTGTGTGGGTGGACCACCTAGGGGAAAAGGAGATGTTTCGGGTCGAGAGGCATGTGTTGTATGCCTCTCATGTTGCAGCACTCACCCCTTAGGAGCAGCAGAAGCCTGCAACTGCGGGTAAGAAGGCTGCCAAGGCCAAAAAGAAGCCTAACCGCAAACCGGACGCTAACCCGCCGGCTGAGCCGGCCTCCAAGCCAGCTAAGCGTGAACCCAAGCCTGAGGCTAAGCAGGCCCCTCAGCCCCAGCCCAAAGCTGCCCCTGAGGCCGCCCCCATGGAGGTGGATGCCCCAGCGGAACCCTCAGCCAAACCCGCAGCCCAACCACCTGCCCAAACCCATGCCCACGGCCCAAATGGGGGCGAAACCCAAGCCACCGCCCCCCCCGACAAATCCGACAAACCCCACCACTGGGGTTCAGGGCGGCAAGAACAAGCAAGGACAAGGGACAAAGAAAAGCAGTGAAGTGGACAGGATAGATTGAACTTGAGCAACTTTTGTCTGCCTGTGCATCTGTTCATAAAAGATGTTCATAAAATGATCGGCGCGTTCATACAACGAATTCTGACAGATGAATGCAATTATGAATGGAATTGTGAACAGGGAAGGATTTTTTCATAATTTGCATAAACTGGCAAAGACGGCAATTTTTACCAAAAACACGGGGTCCACAAAATGAAACTCTACTCGAGGGTGTTGACCCAGTTGATGCAGTCTATTACGCTCCGCGTTGCTAGCATGTGAAACCAGTGGAGACACATTGAAACACAGCTCAAAGAATGTCGCACCCGCGTTGCAAGCGACGCGATGTAGCACACAATTCAACAATGCTCCACCCCTTGGTACCTGTATGAAAGGTAGTTTTGTTCATCATAAATCGTTTTATGAAATATGAACGCATTTTGCTCTTGCTAGGGTACCCATAGGCCATTTTTGTCCAAAACTTGGGGGGCAAGCCAGTATTCCCGCGGATAGGGTGCCTCTATTTGAGAGTCAGGGCTCTGATACAAGCTGTGAGATACGATTTTGTTCCATTTGCGCGCTGCAGCGTAAAAAAGGTGCAGGGTGTGTCGCGAATACTTCTTCTCTCCACCACCATTGCCGCATCGGATGCAGCCTACTGACCGCTCCCATTTTTCGGATTTGGCTCCGAAATGTTTGCAAACATTGGTTTCCCGCAGTGATGTTAAGGAGGCCTTGACTTCCACAATGGACGCTCACGTACCCCGTCACACGAATGTCAAACAACAGAACCACTTGGCTATCATTGTGGACATGCTTGACAAAAAGAACACACCGCAACATTATTTAACCGCACGCCGGCCCGAAGTACACGAGAAAGAGGGGGCACCAGACAACATACTTTGTACCCTACCGTGGGTCGCATCAACAAATTTGCCACACACAGTTCCTTCATTCCTTCAACATGTGTCGCTTTGTCGTGCAGTGTGGGGCCAAAGCCAAAGCAGCCGCGGCCGTTGCTAGCCCACTGAGTCCCATGAAGAGCCTTGGATGTTCATTTTAGGTGATCACGGTATCAAAAAAATAAGTTTCAGAAACTTCGATTTTTCAGCTGTATTGGCTGAAAAACTGCATGAGCAAGTGGTGTACCAATCCCGTTTGAACCCCCCCCCCCCCAGCACCCAATACCCAAATAGGGTGAAAAACACGTAAATACGGCCTAGAACATGCTTTACCTACCTTGGAAGGTCATTTTAGTTGAGCACAATATCAAAAAAAAAGTTTCGAAAACTTCAATTTGTGAGGTGTCCAAGGTGAAAAAGTGCATAAGCAGGTGGTGCACCGGCCCATTCACTCATGTAGGCCATTATTGGTGGAAACCGTCATTTCGCGTCTTTGGCAAGGCCCTCGGCAAGGCTGTGGACTGCAAAAAACGTCCTTTCGTATCCTAGTAGGCATATTTTGTCACAAATTGCCATCCCTCAGAGTGGGTAGCACGGGGTCATCGAGGTCGTCAATAACGCCCACATCGCAAAAATGGCTGAAAAGTGCATAAAGTGCATGATCGCTCGTCCCACTCCGTCCCATACAAACCCCATGGAGTCCGGACCCGGAAACACTTTTTCGGCTCAAAACAAAAAAAAACCAAAAGACTCATAATTTTCAACCTAAAAAAGGGGGGGTCATATTTTCGACATACTTGACCCCGCCCAATCCCCAAGCCCTCCCTTTAAAAAGTGGGTTTCAAGAGGGGGAGGGGGGGGCTCTCGGGGGGTCCGGACCAAAACCTCATTGGGGGGTGCGCTGCCAACTCCAACAGCCCAGGCGCTTCTTCGTGCGGATGTGCCCGCTCAAACACCAACCGCGCCTGCGTCCCCGACCATATGCGGCGCACCGGTCTCCACGCCAATCGCCTGGCGCACATTGCACACATGTGTAGACACGCACGCTCCCGCCTACGCTCCAGCCTTGCGCCGAACGGTGGTGGTGTTGGCGGCCCCTACGGTGCCGGCGGCTCCAGCCACGTCGTGGCATATTAATGGAAGCTATGCACAAAAACAAGCCACAGGGGCCGCCATCAGCCAACGTGTGACCCCGAGGTATGGTTGACATTTTGGGGGGCCGTAGGGGGGGGGGGGGGGTGGGCACCCCCCCCCTTCATTGACCCAAACCCAGCACCCTTTCCACCAAGCCCCGTCAAAGCGCGCAAACACACAAAGCCAACAAGACGCACTGTGACGGGTCATAGCTCATGATTGTTTTGCTGCATTGCAGCACTTCTAGAGCAGTACTGCATGTTGCCTTCATTTCGCCCAAAGGCCTTCCCTTCCCCTTGTCACAAGCCACCGACATATATATAGAGAAGCGAAGGGAGGGGAGGGGCGTCAAGCATCGGAATCATCCTCCCACTCGTCGCCGCCCTCTTGCCGGTACTCTTGGGGTGAGCACGCTTCTTTGGCCGCGCTGCTTGCGATCTTGTGACCCCGCAAGTTGCCGGTCCACCAGACATGCATTCCGATGGCACATAGTCACTAGTGCTTGACGGGGCACTACTGCCAGAGGATGCACTCGCACTGGAGGAGGCATTGGCAGTGGAGTTGCTGCTACTACTACTGCCACTACTATTGGTACCGTGGTTTGGCCCAGAGAGCAGAGCAGGGAGAACAGCGGGGAGGGCCCGCGGCGCAGCAGGCTTCGCCTTCGTTGGCAATGGGAAATTGTCAAAGGCTTGCAACACCCTTGTTTTCTCCTCTTGGCTGCACCCGGCATAGTCATGGGACACACCGGGGTGCGCTTGTGCCATGTGGTGTG
Organism: Eutreptiella sp. 'Long Island Sound 2002'; assembly: GCA_964036045.1. NCBI lineage: Eukaryota > Euglenozoa > Euglenophyceae > Eutreptiales > Eutreptiaceae > Eutreptiella > Eutreptiella sp. 'Long Island Sound 2002'. The sequence goes on from OZ038382.1 coordinate 26,550,786, forward strand.
GCATGGCGTAGGTGGAATGCCATTTTTCGCAATCAACCACTTTCAGCAAACTGGCAAGTTGGTGCTAGGGTTCATCGCTGTTGGGGTTGCCGCGCTGTTTAGCCGTAGCCGATGGTAAGCGAGACTGCAATTCTTGTCAATTTTCTTGCTGTGCACAATTGTGCTGCACTTGCCATCTTTGTTACCTCACCACATGCAAAACGCGCCTTTATTCACACCCTCTTGGCCGGCCCACCTATGGCCTCGCAAAAAATGTCCAACAGTATGCGACCGCATTGAAGCGTGCATGAAAAATTGGTCGCACTTCGGAAAAGGGCAGGGCATACCTTTTGTGGCGTAGAAAGTGCAGCAGCCGCAAAGCCACGGATACCAAAAATGTCACACCTACTGCAATGGGGAATGAAATAACAACATCAAAAAAATGAACGGGAACGCAAGATTTAGCCGTTTCAAGACGCTTTGCGCGAAACATGTCACCGCAATTGCACCCAAAACATAGAAGGAGGAGCTGCAGCGTTGTACGCCCAATCTGATACGAACCCCATGCATGGGAATGTTTGCTGCAATGCGTGCTCCATCGTTCACTTGGACGTCGCCTCCGGTCCCCGTTTCAGAAGTGGCCCACAAGTGGGCAAGGTGGTTACCTAACCCCTGCCGCCTGGGGGATTCCCAAGGCTTCCGAGCGGGGGACAAAATCCGAAATGGCCCATTTATGGGCAAGGTGGCTACAAAACCCCTGCCGCCTGGGGGATCCCCACCGCTTCAGAACGGGGACAAAATCAGAAGCGGCCCACAAGCGTTGGGGCGGGACCATGGGGCCGCCATCGTGGACACGGTGACACGATCAGGTTCGCAGGTTTGCAGGTGCTGATGCAGACAACCTAAATTCCGATCCGAAACCGAATAGTAGGAACACAAGCACCAGCACCAGCACCAGCACTGGCACCAGCACCAGCACCAGCACTGGCACCAGCAACAGCACCAGCACCAGCACCACCGGCACCGGCACCAGCACCAGCACCAGCACCGGCACCAGCACTGGCACCAGCACCAGCACCAGCACCAGCACCACCGGCACCGGCACCGGCACTGGTACCAGCATCAGCACCAGCACCAGCACCAGCACCAGCACCAGCGCCAACACTAGCACCAGCACCAGCACCAGCACCAGCAGCAGCACCGGCACTGGCATCAGCAGCGGCACGAGCACCAGCACCGGCACCAGCACCAACACCAACTACCAACACCCGCACCAACATAGAAACGCGAAACACATGTCCATGAGGAAGTTCCAGAGTTGCCATGCCCAACGCTACGACGGATTTCCGTCAAGGTTACTGCCGTGTAGGCACTAAGCAAACAAGACACACTGTCATACAGGGTGGGGGCAGGGGGTCCATCACACATCAAGTTACTCTGGACGTTTTCCTGGACTGGGACGAAATTTCTGTAGAATTTTGCAATTGGGTGCTATGGAATGCGAGATGGACACCAATGGTTCTTCTTGCCTTTGCGGTGACCCTGTTTGTGTGCCTTTTCACTCGTTCCTCAACCACAAAAATCCCCACATAGCTTGGCACGGTTCGTTAGCATTTTGCAGCTTGGTGTGGCAGAACGTAGTCTTAGTTGGTGACGGACGGTGTGCAACGTGAAGGATTTGAACATGACCCACAAGTATTACGTCGGGGCCTTCGAACGGCAGATAGTTGGTGCGGGTCGGTCAAGGCCTCAGGCGTACTTTCAGGGTTGGCTTGGAAGGTGCCCGAAGGCACAACATCTTTTTTATTTACAAATCCAACTCACCTGCGTGTTACTTTTTATGTCTCACGTGCACCCTAACCTGGGTGCGAACATGCCGCCCTAGGTCACAAGCCAATAAGCGCTGCTCTTTTTTTCGAAGTCATTGTACAATGAAATGATTGCTAATGGGTGTTCAATGAACTTTGTTTCGACCCATGGTGCCAGGTGGTCATCCATTTAGACGTGATAATGCGCGTTTTTAAAACCCCTTTTGAGTACAATCGTCGTTAAATTTCAAGACCGTCGCCAAGTGAACATGCTTACCCAAACTGTCTCCTACCCTTGTGCTTGCAAAAGTATTTGCAGGATGTGATAAAACAGAATTTCTTGTTTGTGCTCAAACAATTGTTTGTCTTTTCACTTTCAGGCAGTTTTATGTCCGTTTTTGTTTTTTGTGTGGCGTGTACTGCGTGTGAGCACCAATCAGGATGGGGGACATGGATAATGGGGCACCGACCGACGTACAGAGCATGGCAGCTGCCATGAGGACCGAGGCGCAGGAAATTGAGCGATTGTGAACGGAACTGCAGCGCACCAGTATCAGGCAAAAGGAGACCATCCCAGAGCTGACGCCAGGAGCTTTGGACTAGTTCGTCCAGGAGTACAGACTGGCACAATGGATGCGTCTCTGTGTCGGAGCCCTTAAAGAATTTCTCGACCCCACAGGGTTGCCGCTGCAGAGTCCGATGGATCTTGAAGGGGCCAATGCCCAGCCCCCCCCCCCCTCCCCCAGAACCAGATGTACAGATGGCCAAGGCCAAAGCACAATCATCAACCACCTGGAGTGGTACAGAACTGGTCTGCGCTGCAGTGCAGCAAAGCAAAACACCGAACTGTGTTGTGATGACCATGCGCCTGTGACACGGGGGCGTATGCGACCCCAGTATTCGTTGCCTCATGGCCCCGTGATCATGTACTAGCGTACCAAATTGGGGAAGTGCTCTGCAAACCGCACACGGCGTACATGACGCGGTATCATGCCAGATCTGGTCAAGAGGCTAAGGGCCGGTCACCGTATGCCTTGCTGGAGGGAGCCAAGGGCCCCCTGGGGATGGATTTTCACCGGAAGAATGTGAGATTCAGGGAAGTAGGAGGCGTTCTCAGCTGGCAAACACGTGCCAGAGAATGGATTCCAGTGGAATCAGAGCCATAAGCAAATTATCGACGGTTCGCAAAAAGGAGCGGCGATGGCAGCGAGACACTGGCATTTCTAGTGTCCCCATTGAGGTTGAACACCGACCGTGGTTGGCGTATTTCCCAGTGATTCGCCCCACGCAACCACGAGAGCCGGTGATGGAGGCTGGGTTGACTCAGCGGGGGGGCGTGCATGCTCTTTTCGCCGGATCTCATCGCGCTGGTGCATGCTGGGGACCGACGACGAGCCCAGCGGTCCTGATGCTTGGGCGGCCCGATCGTGGAGGGCTGGGACCCGCAGAGCATATGCGCAGAAGTTGGCCAAGATCGCGGAATTCTAGGAGGCTTTCGGAGAGACGTCGTTGGCTTAGGTGGTGACAGGGTTCCCGGCTGCGGGGGCGGAGGTGGCAAAGAGACAGTCCACATTGCTTGGATATAATGCGGCGGTGCGGGCCGCTAAGGATCTTTGCTGGATCGGGCCGAGAGTCCAGCCGTTGCACAAGCGCATTGCCCGAGCTGTGTCTAAGTTGAGCTCAAAGCCCTGTTTGCCCCCTGAGGGTTTGTGCCTCGTTGTTGAAAGAGTAGAGCTTCAGCGTGGTGCGTTGCCTATGGCTTGTGTGGCCGTTCTTTGTTGGGTCCTTTGGCTTTGAGTAGGCGAGGTGTTTGGCCTCCGTATGGAGGATGTATGATTGCCACTATGGCTCCGGTTCTGGAATTCCAAAACTAGTGCGGAGGGCTGGCAGTCACGGCCCATATCGCCCTCGGCGGATCGATACCGAGAGGCCCTGCTTCGATGGGCCGAAGCCAAAGGCTTGCGGCCGAGCGACCACCTGTTCCCTGGAGGCAGTGCTTGGCTGGTGCACAAGTTCCTGGAAGTCAAGGGATTCCCCTATAGGCGAATCACAGGATTCACCCCATAATCCCACTCATATGCACTATCACTATAGAATCTTTTAAAGATTTTTGGGTTCTCAGGCCCGTCAGGCCAAGTAAGGAGATCCACACAAAATGTCAGCCATCAGCATGGAGTCCCTCACCTTCAAAGACTTCGTCCTCAAGGGCCAGTTCGAGGTCTACAAGAGCACCCTCCCCGCAGACCACTTGGCAAGAGCAGCAGTGGAAATCATGCTGCGCATCAGAGACGCGGGGATGGACCACGACAGATGGCTGCAGGACCTCAAGGTGGCCTCTGGCTGGGAAGAAGATCCGCTCAAACTCGTGCACGCCATTGCTAGTTATGAGAGCTGCTGTCGATGCACAATTGAGTCCAAACAGGGGAGTTCAAGGCGAAAAAGGAGACGGAGCTGGCGGTCAGCGTCGAGATCAGGGCACGCATCAAGTCGTTTTTGGAGTCACAGTGGACCACTTTTGAGAAGCTCTGCTCCAGTGCCAAAATCACAAGGCGGGAATGGAGGTGGCACAGCTGGCAGCCAAGCACCGCCTGGCCATCCGAGAGTTTGCTGAGGGCATCCCGGAGACCCGAAAGCCAGAAGACCCCAAATTCGTGCTCAAGGCAATGGGGGCGCTGGCCCTCTTCGACAATTTCAAGTGGATCATCATTCGGGAAGGCCACAAACTAAACCTGGTATCGGCAGATGCATCAGATGAAGGGAAGCCAGACGCGCCTGTAGACCCGGAGGAGCAGGAGCTCTCAAAACAGATGGAAGCGCTCAAAGTGAGACTGGAGCACAAGCGGAGAGTAGAAATCGTGCGATCCCTGACCCCTGCAACACTGGACGAGTTTGTTGAAGCCCCGGGAAATGCCAAATGGATGCGTGAGACGACAGCTTCCCTGAAGAAATTCCTAGACTCCAACGAGGAGGACAAAGGGGAGACGCTGGTAAAGGAGCTGTGGGAGGTGATGCGGGTCTCCAAGGACAGCTGTAAAGAGAAGTACCCTAGCGGGGGCCACAACGTGACTGTTGGCTCACACAAGGGCACCGGGAAGCAACCACAATCCCGGGTTTCGTCGAGGTCTGCCAAGGAGTTGGAAAGATTGGGAGCCCGTACATGGATTGAAGCGACCTGAAAAGGGAGATTCTGGTTCGCGGAGTTGGAGAACATCACCTACTACTGCACTGCGAGAGGCGACAACGCATATGACGTGGCGAAGGGCCCCCCGGGGCCTTGTGGAGAATGTGGAGACAGCCACTGGATATGGGATTGCAAGAACTGACTTCCCCCGGAAAGGGGGGGAGGGGGGGGGGGGCATGGCGGAGGACAGCCAAAACAGGTTCCTCTGGCATGAAGGAGAAGTGGAGGGGGAGAGTGACGACGACGAGACCCCCAGGGAATGGCCGACATACAGGCGGGCATATGCCGCATTGTGTCGGGCCCAGGCGGACAGCAAGGATGGGGTCCTGGGAAGCAACTGGCAAGTCCTCGCAAACTCCTGTAGCACGACATCGCTGGGTACGTACAAGACGGGAATGCGACTACTGCGACAGACGCATATGGCCCGGCCGGAGTGGGGACCATACAAGGTCGTGGAGCAAGTCGTGTGTGATGCCATTCGAGAGGGAAAGGGCAGCAGCTCAGTCAAAACAATCCTCAATGCAGCAGCCATGGCATACACCATGGGGGTGGTCGGCGAGCCGGTTCCAAAACGGCTGTGGAAGGCAATCAAGGCGGCACAGCGAGTGGAAGAGAAGTCCACACATGAGTGGGGAAGTTTTGAGGCTCTGCAGATCATGGCACACCAAGCGGATTCAGAGCTCGAGTCGTGTGTGGTGGGACTCGCAGTACTTTCAACGTTGTTGGGTCTCCGAGTCGGCGAGGAGGCCAGCATCAGCTTCCACAGGCTGGGGTTTCTGGCAGGAACGGCGGAGTTCTATGACCGCAAAGTCCACAGGGCTTGGTTTACCCGTACGGTTTCAGGCTTGGCCCTCAAATGGCTCCAGTTCTGCGCCTGGATTGCACAAAGGTGCTGGAACCTCGACAAGTTCCAGCGACTGGCCTTTGAGGACAAACTGCAAAATGTCATGGCAACCCTTTTGCGTGGATCCAAGTGGAAGGACCTCAGATGGCATGCATGGCGACGCCTGGGCCCAGCTACCATGTACAAGGCTGGAGGCAAGATCCCTAGCATCAAGGCGTGGTTCAGGTGGAGGAGCACAAGGACGGCAATGGCCTACATCAGCTGCCCGCACCCAGGGCGCATCCGGCACCCATTCACGACGCCTACCCCCCCCCAGTTACCTCAAGGGCAGGCCATGGATTTCGGGAACAGCAACCAGGCGATGTACGGAATTCTGGGCCCCTGAGTCCTACGATATCCCTGAGGGGAACGCCCCAAAGAGCGACTCTGGAGATTCCACGTGTTCTGGGTTATCCTCATATGGCGGAAGGCCGATGGCAGGACGGGCAAGAGGAGACACAGCGCGTGAGGAGGCGACAGGCCGGACGGCCTGTGGGGCAGTGAGGGGGGGGGGGAATCGAGGCAGGCATCAGCCGGCAACGACATGGGTGGGCAGCACAAGCCGCGAAGGATGAAATCTCTCATGGGAGTTGGAGGAGGGAGTACGGCAGGAGCGTGGGTCACACATAGACGGGCGCGGGCATGTGCGTGGGCGACTTCTAGACGGGTCGAACGGGTCTCAGATATCCCGCGGAATGACCTTTTCCGGGCCGCGCTTGCGGTAATCCTCCGGGCGCGGGAGCGCCTCAGAGATGTGGACGGTGGACAGACACACCTGGAAAAGATGATGCGCCACATGGAGGATCTGCATGAGCTCAACTGGGACTTGCTGGGTCAGGACTACGACGGATATGATGGGGATGGCCCGTCGGGAGGTATCTCGGAAAGGATGATTGCTGCGGGCCTTGGAGAGAGGGGCAGCCTGGACATCCCTTTGGATGTGTGGAACGCGAACATCCCAACGCGCCTCATCTGGGATATACGGAGTTGGAAGTCGGGGCCGGATTGTGGGAGATTCGATGTATGGCAGCCGTCGTTGCAAACCAGGCGCATGATTGGAGTGTTGGTGGACGATGGGTTCCTGTGTCGGGACCTTGCCTGTTTGTGGGCCCCTGAGTGGGAGAACCTCCCGGATAATGTGTCGGCTTTCGTTAAACCCAAAAATGATGTGAAGTGCTCTTTCATTATTGACATGCGAAATTTGAACGACTGCTCGAAGGTACCATTGCGCAAGGTCAAGCTTCCGTCCATTCACACGGTCTTTCAGACCATCCAACGGGAGATACACTGAGGAGCACCATTGTGGGCCATCACCTTGGACATATCCAACTTCTACTGGAGCCTGCAAATCCCGGCTGAACATAGGGGACTCTTTCGCATACAAGGGGCGCACTTCCACTGCCTCCCGTTTGGGTGGAAGTTTTCCCCGGTATTGGCACAGGACACGTTGGCGGCGTTGTTGAGGGAATTCTTTGACAACCATGCGGTGGGGCTCGATATCTATCGTTTCTATTATTTGGACGATGTCCTGATCCTGTCACGCGACATGGAGTGCATGGACAGCCTGGGACCACAGTTGGCGGCATTCTTGATGGAAAAGGGCCTGTGTATCTTCACAAAATCCTGCCTCGAGCCACATCAGAATGTCCGGTGGCTGGGAAAGGTTTTTCGACCTGGCAAGAGGGGAGGTGCGAAACAGCAACAAGATGCTCACAAAGTGCTTGGGGATTGCCATCCAAACGGCTTGCTCGCCTGTGTCCTCGAAGGTGGCGGAGCGGGTCACCCGAAAAATGCAGTGGGCATTTGGACCACGTAAGGGGGTCACCCTATTTCTACAGGGGTGGCATAGGTTCCGATGGGGACATCATCGGTTTCAGCACCGCCCGAGCCCGGCCCTGATATCGGCGCTGTTCGACGCGCTGGCAATCTCGTATGTACCAGCCACGGCTGACCCCATGCCTGGGCATTTTGGTTTTGCGCCATTCTTTTCGGTGGATGCAGCGGAGGCTCCTGGTGGGTACCACCTAGGTATCTCTGGACGCAATGGACTCATGCGAACACGAAAGATCCCGGCCAAGAACCAACAACAGGTGGAGCTCAGCGGTGCCTGTAGGTTTGCGGTGACGCAGAAGTGGCACAGGGTCTCCTTGTTTGTGGACAATACGGCAGCCTGCTACAGTGGAGCCTATATGGAGTTGCACCTTGTGCAGAGCTTTGGGTCAGTTAGTCTGTAGCGGTGGGGGGGGGGGGACAATCCTCGCATGGGCGATGGCTTGCGTGTCCCCTCCTTTCTGTAGCAGGCCCAGGCAACATGTCTGAGTGGGGAGACCGGCATGAGGAGGAGTCCCATGACGCGGAGAAAGTGGGATCGAAACGCCCACGAGGATCACGGGGCCCGGAGGGAAAGCTGCCGCAGAAGGCGCGCACGCTGCGACGGAGGGCGGAGAGAGCGGAAGGGCACCTCAATGCAGAACAGCCCAGATACCGCCTGGGGGCGATGACCGAGCAGCCCTTCGAATTGGTGCTGTGCCGGCCAGTGCCACAAAGGGACCTCCACAACGCCAGGCAGACCTTCTGTGGCTGGATCACGCGCCGCACCCGGGCACAGTATGCAATGGCACGGGTCGAGCCTGCTGAGAAGGGCAAGGACCAAACCCAACGCCACTTTTACCTCGTCCGCCACGAGCTGCGACTGGCACCAGGAGTCAGGCTGATGATGTCCTTCACCCACCATGCACAGCAGTGCAGAGAGTCACCCTCAATGGCAAAGCAGACCTCATCAAGGATGTTTTCAAGCTGGTGCAAGACGATCTGTAGCAACAGGACTCAGACTGATGCGAGGCTGGCAAGAGGATGACTGTAACTCCAGCACGGGCCGTACATGGCGCTCAAAAGTCAGAGTAAGGAAGGAGTGGGCTGGGGGAGGGGGGGGGGGTAGAGAGGGGGGATGAAAGCATGGTGTAGACAGAGCAGGATCATACCCAGGGTATATAAAAGACCGCTCTCCTCGCAAGTGCGATGGATGAGACAACAGAGCGTGCTCCAGTGAGCAAGCACGCCCACATATATGTGGCCACGGGAGCCATAGCGTGGTGTGGGAGTCAGAGATGACCCACGGTGCCCTTCGGGCCTGGCGCGCCAGTGAAGGAGCAAGCATCAGTGTTGGTTTTGTGTTTTGTGTATGTATGAGCTGTGGATGTCAGGAGGTAAGGGGGGAATCAAGGGATTCGCCTTTAGGCGAATCACAGGATTCACCCCATAATCCCACTCATGTGCACTATCACTATTGAATCTTTTAAAGATTTTTGGGCCCACCCACCCGCCCGGACACTTACGCACACTTCAGAGACACCATTGAAGGAGCAAGCATCAGTGTTGGTTTTGTGTTTTGTGTATGTACGAGCTGTGGATGTCAGGAGGTAAGGGGGGAATCTTGGGTTGTAGGCCTTGGAGGCAATGCCGGTGGCATCTTGTGCGCAGGGGTGGCAGCGCTGTGTGTTACGCTTGCCACCCTCGGATGCAGTTTTTCCTTTGGTGGGGGCGGTGTCGCAGTGTTGGAACCGCCTTGCGGTATGCAACGGCGTTCCAGGATGCAGCGGTCGTGGGGCCTCTTCGATTGCCTGCGGAGGCCGGCGGTGGGGGGGCAACCGGGGTCCTTACCCACTTGGACGTTTGGGCCCCCAATATGTACCCTTCGGATGCGGAGCCTCTAACCCCCGGCCGCGTTCCACCCCCTGGCCTGGCCCGAGGATCTGTTGGACCTCCCCCCCCCCCACACACAGTGCACCCAAAGCCGCTTGGGAGGGGGGGGGGGGGGGGCTCCTCTGGACTGTCAGGAGCCGCCACCTCTGCCACGCGACCCCCACCTCCTTCCGCAGATTACTCAGCCCCCCCGGGACCCAGGGGAGCGGGGGGGGGGGGGGGGCTTCGTTACTGTCAACTCCAGTGACAGCTCCGGGCCTCAGGGAGGGGGGGGGGGTCAACCGGGATGGCCCTGGGGGGTCACCCCAGCGACCCGTTCTAAGTTCCAGGGTTGCCGTCGGGAGCGAGGGCATACGGGGACGCGGCCAGCTGCACGCCTGGTGCTCCAAGCGCGGCGGGGGTCCTCTGGAATGGTGGGCAGTCCCATGCGTCTACAGACGCGCAAGGCTCGCGCGCCGCTGGCGCTGGGTCCTTCAACGGAGGGGGGCGGGGCTAATGCTGTTAGGATTCGTGTGGCCGGGGGTGTTGGAGTGGCCAGAGCCGGAGCCGAGGTTGGCGCGTCAGCGAAGCGCAGGAGGATCGGCCCAAAGGTCGGGCTAGTCGGCCCCCAGCTTGGCTGACCTTGCGAGGTTGGCTGCAAGGTCCGGAGGACTTGTTCGACCCCCCCCCCCCCCCGTGATCCGCTGACGCCGCCGGAGCTATGGGATGGGGGGGGTGCGAAGATTCCGACAACCCCCTTTTCCTCGAGTTCCTTAGGGCCTGCACCCCCCACTTGGGATGGCTTTCGGCAGAGCTGCGCGTTACCCCTTGGGTCCTCGTTCAGAGGCTTACTTTGTTCGTGGCCCGTGTCTTCGATTCAGGGCCTGAAACGCGAGGATTGGAGAGGTCTTCTGCATGTTACCACCTCCCCCACCCCGCGTGCGGGGAAGGTGAACCCGGATGTCCTGCTTAACGGCTTGGGGCCGGTTGGTAGGCACGTCATACCCCAAGATATTTGGGAACGGACGGTGCCGCTTGACTTCTATCGTCAGGGGTTGAGAGAGTTTGATGTGCAAGCTCCCTGGTTCGACGACCGGGGTAACGCCCGGCATGCCCCCCCCCCCCCCCCCCCCCGGGTGTCTGATGGGGTTTCTAAGTTTGTCGGCGTACTTACGCGCCAGTGGCTTTTGTACAATTTGTCTGAGGAGCTTCCACCTACATGTTGGCCTTTCATCATACCCAAAACCTCCCGGACGGTTTCTTTAATTTCTTTAATACTCAGTTGCGTTAAACAAAATGGATTGGACGGGTGCACCCCCCCGAGAATCTCGTTGCGGTCATCGGAGCAGTTAAGTAAACTGCTTGTTACGTTCTACCCAGGGGTGCCGTTATAATGCACGCATATTGATTTAAAGAATGCCTTTTGGAGTTTTGTGCTCCGTGAGTCAGCACGACGGTCTTTCGCCTGCGTTCGGGTCCTAGTGGGCGGGTGGTGGGATTGGCCAGGCTACCGTTTGGGTGGAAATGTAGTCCCTTCATATGCCATGCCCAACCCGCTCCTCACGGAGCCAACAATAAGCCCGTGCCGCAAAAGGGCACGCCACGCCTCTAGGTTGAACCTGCCAATGTAGGAAACCCAAAAAGGACTGCATAAACCTCTTTTGCGACCGCCACACCGCCAGCCGGAGCCACGCCACAAACATTTGCAGGTGGACCAGCACATGTGACCACACCATCCTCTCCAGAAGGTCCAGCCATTTCCCCAAGAAGACCAACTCAGTGGCAGGCTCAAGGACACTCTTGGGGCTCACAATGAACCCCTCGCGCCCCAGGGCAATGACGGTATTTCCTCTATTATCCCGTATGTACCCCTTATCATGATGAACCAAAAGGAAATCATCTAGGTAATGTACCAACAAAATACCGGGTGGGAGCAGCCTTTCAACGATTTGCGCCAGCGTCTGCTACCCATGTTGCTGTCCTTGAGTCCCTGGTGGTCCTGCAAACGGTGGTTGCTGAGCCCTAGCGTGTGCCGGTGGCACGCGTCCAGACCATGTGTCTCGAGTTAGGGCTTCAGAGGTCCGACCCGGTCCTGTTGGGGAGGTGGTGGGAGGGGCCCGGGGTTGTGCTTTTTGTCGATGGGGCCCACGATGGACCCTCTTGGAGGATGGGGGGATTCTCGGAGTTCATGGGTGTAAGGTCCGTCGTGGTTCGCCGGTTGAGGGCGCACAGCCAGCAGCTTGTAGAGCTGCAGTCCCTGGCCTGGGCGGTCCGGCTAGCGTCACACTTGGGGTACTCGTGAGTGATTCCGAAGTGGCCATTGCCTAGTTCCTGAAGGTATGAGCCAAGGGTATTCTTAGTGCCCAACAGTCGGTTTTGAGGGGGCTGGCGCGTCGCCTTGTGTGTCCCGGCCTCGTGGTGAGGGTCCTCTGGTTGCCTTCCGGTTTTCAACCCTCAAACCCGATGTCACGGCTGCAATGTGAGTTTGGGGGCGATAAACCTCAGGCTGAGCGCATGGCGTGCGTTGTGTATGAACAGCTGTTGCGCTGTCCTGCTAAGGTGCAATTCCGTGGGGTCTTGTGCCTGGCAGAGGCACCGACTCCGGCTCAGCGTAGTGTGTGTGAGGCGCGCACCAGAGCACTAGGGGGGGGGGGGGGGGGTTGATATGGGGGCCCGGAGGGGCAGTTTAAGTTGGGCCTGGCCTCGGCGGGTTTAGCCGTATGGTGCGGGGCACATCTACCTTGTATCGTCAGTATAGTACAATGGTACACTCGTGGCCCCGGCAGCGGGGGGCGGGGGTTCGATGCCCGGAGCGGTCTGGTTTGTGGCGGCCCGCTGTGGGTTGTACTCGTCTTGTAGTCATTGTCAATGAACACTTGGGTATCATCTAGGTGGTATTATTTTCTGCCCCCCTGAGTGTACCACTGACGTGAGGGACGGGGTGAGAGCATACCTGAAAGTGCACGGGGGGCCCGGCCCCGCGGTGCGCTCCGTCATCGCGGGCCGTCGCGAACCGTGGAGGCGACGGCGCAGGCCGCCCCATGAACAGTTGTTGTTCTTGGTGTCCTGGTGCAGTGAGTCGGCGTGGTACCGGCGGTGGGTTTGGCGCCGGCGGCTGGTGGTTTTTGTTGCGGGTGTACTACCCGATCAGTAGAGTAGCCTAGTGCCAGTCACTTCGAATTACTGATCCGGCTTCAAACTTTCCGGGCAATTTGTGCTCGGAATGAGTGTGGTGATTCTCTTTTATCACATCCTGTAAATACTTTTGCAAGCACATGGGTAGCGGACAGTCTGGGTAAGCATGTTCAAGGTCAATATCAACCTCGCTGATTGATCTGTGCAAATCCCTTTCCCTCTTGTCTCACCTGTTTCAATGTGCACTCATTTGCGTAGCTAAGACTTTGCCTGAAGGTTCAGCTTCCTGTTATGATGACTGTCTGGTGTCTGGCGAAAATGAGCAATTTTTAAGCCCCTTTTGAGTACGTTCGTCGTTAAGTTCAAGACGTTCATGTCAGGGCTCAAGATCCATTGGAATGCAGAGCGTGGCTTCAATGGACGGGGATTGGCAAGACTTTGACTGTGCGGTGATAAGATGGAATGGCCACCTCCAACTTGCTTATGGAAGGGGAGGTGGAGGCGTCCCACCTCCGACACCTCCCCATTGCAGCCCCTTGTAAAGCACCTACGACAGGATCCCCACATTTCATCAATGAAACGTCACCAGTTTCCTACAACACCAACACAATCCCCCTCTTTTGCAACTGATCATATCACCATCTTACAACCATTCACCGCATGTGGGTGCTGGTGTTGGTGCTGGTACTGGTGCTGTAGGTGGTGGATTGTCAATGCCAATCCTTCCACAATGCCTGCCAATTATCACCTCATATGCATCTGCAGAATAGAGTGAAGAGAAGAGGTGAGGGGGGTATGCCAAAGATTCAAGATCTTGTCCAAAAGCAGAGGGTTACACCAAGGTATCTTGCACCACAACACAAAAAGTGTAAAAGACTGACCAACGAATGTTGTGCTTATTGTCGGTTGCTGCTATGTGCCGAGGTCACTGTGGATGTCCACTTATCATGCCCATGGATCTAACGGGGAAGGGACTCTGTGCACTGCCTGTGGTGATGCTAGCGTGAGGGTTTGTGGCAAAATGGTGGGGCTTCCAGAACCTCCGCCTCCCATTAGTAGAAACACACAACTTGCACCTGAAGGCAATGCCTCCTGAATACTTGGGGCGCAGCTAGCGCATGCATTGACCCCCACGTTGTAGGAGCAATATGCCTTTTGTGGGGTACCATCATTGGCACAGACCATCCCTTCTGCATCATTGTCAGGAGCGGCAGGGTTACACTCGTTGTCCACTGTGATAACTTGTTGCCACGAACACGGATTTCCATTGATTGTCACGATTGCTCAAACAGAACAATGGAACATGCACTGTGGCGTGCACAGAGTGGAAACCCTGTACACCAAGCAAACATCCTACTGTTCAGAGTGTTCTGTAGTTCGCAGTCCTTGCATTTTGTCAATCGGGACCAGCTAAATTGATACCCAAGAATGAATGCAGTATTTCAAAAATGCTAGGCACTTCGAATTACTGATCCGGCTTCAAACTTTCCGGGCAATTTGTGCTCGGAATGAGTGCGGTGATTCTCTTTTATCACATCCTGTAAATACTTTTGCAAGCACATGGGTAGAAGACAGTCTGGGTAAGCATGTTCCCTTGCCGAACATCTTGAACTTTAACGACGAACGTACTCAAAAGGGGCTTAAAAAGTGCTCATTTTCGCCAGACACCAGACAGTCCCCCTCGCCAGATTCATCACAACAGGAAGCTGAACCTTCAGGCAAAGTCTTAGCTACGCAAATGAGTGCACATTGAAATAGGTGAGACAAGAGGGAAAGGGATTTGCACAGATCGATCAGCGAGGTTGATATTGACCTTGGCAGCAGTGGACGGAGTGGGCCAAGATATCAGGGCTCAAGACCCATTGGAATGCAGACCGTGGCTTCAATGGACGGGGATTGGCAAGACTTTGACTGTGCGGCGATAAGATGGAATGGCCACCTCCAACTTGCTTATGGAAGGGGAGGTGGAGGCGTCCCACCTCAGACACCTCCCCATTGCAGCCCCTTGTAAAGCACCTACGACAGGATCCCCACATTTCATCAATGAAACGTCACCAGTTTCCTACAACGCCAACACAATCCCCCTCTTTTCGCTTCCAAGATAGATGGACTGGGAAGAAAGGCAAGAGGCATACAATGTGGCACAGAACGCATGTTCCACACTTTTTGTGAACAGTCCATGATGTGTCCGCCCCAAACAGTGACTTGTCATCCAACTCAGATTATTCTGGTTCCTCTTCCAGTTCAGAAGAGGATGGCATTGTTGAGCCCAGCTTAGTTGAGTCCAAATCTGATTGATCTTCGGCAAACAATTTGATAACAATGAGCATTCCACCGTGTTTCCTGTTTGTGTTGCCTGGTGGTGTTTAGGTGAGGGCACAATGTATGGCAATCTCTGGGGTACATGGCCATTGATGCTCCGTCCCGGTAGAGGGTACACAGCCATTTCGGTTTTTCCCCTCGGTACAGCAACAGTTACGTTGCCTTAATTTGTCTTGCAAGACGGCATTTGGTTTGCGGCTATCGTTTGGCCATAGGTACCTATCGTTTGGCCTAACGGATCCATCGTTTGGCCATAGGTTCCTATCGTTTGGCCATAGGTACCTATCGTTTGGCCATAGGTACCTATCGTTTGGCCATAGGTCCCATTTCTCCCCGTGACGTTGTTTTTGATTCCTCCCCAAGACGGCAAGGGTAACACAACCATTTCTCCTGTGTCCCCAAGACGGTAGTGTTTGCATACCCATTCTAAATTGTTCTCTGAGACATGCAAAATAACATATTCGCCCCTGCTTCTCTGCTCTCAGCCTCTCCATCACCATCCCCCAGCCCATCTCCACCCCCTTCCGAAAGTCCATTGGCATCTGCATCCCCTTCCGAAAGTCCATCGGCACCGCTATCCCCCAGCCCATCTGCATCCCCTTCCGAAAGTCCATCGGCATCGCTATCCCCCAGCCCATCTGCATCCCCTTCTGAAAGTCCATCGGCATCCCCTTCCGAAAGTCCATCGGCATCGCCGTCCCCCAGTCAATCTCCTTCTGAAAGCCCAGGGCCAAGTCCATCGCTGTCGCCCTTGCAAAGCCCTTCCGCAAGTCCAGTGTCAGGCATGTGATGCTCCCACAATGGTCCCTCAGCCGGTGCGTTGTGGTTGCGGACAATACACCCCAGTCTGAGCGGTGCAGCTGCAAACGCAAGTACCCAGCATGGGGTTGAATTGAACACTGGTCTTGCCACTCGTCAAATAAGAAATACACACGTTTATTTGTTTATTTTTCAAAAACGCCGGATTACGGGCAACCGCCATTGTTTATCGTTGTTTATGGATGGTTATTCGTGTGTATTTTCATACTCCCGCATTGCTTGGGGAAGGTTTTGGGCTGTCTGGTTGTGCAATTTCTTGGAATCTGGGCACTTTGGGTGTTCGTCAACTTTTAACAAGTTACTGGTCACTGGTCAAATGACCACGGACTAGTGCCTATTTCAGGCTTGACCCGGCACAGCCGATCCCAGCCGCAGGCTGTACATGCACACCGCATGGCTGCATGTCCATCATATGGTGCTGGGATGGTAGAAGGTCTGGGTTTCCAGGGTATGTTCACACAAGCCTTCCAGCGACCGCTAGTCCAGGGACCTTGGGTCTCTACAACCTAGTAGAAGATTTTAGTTAAACTTTTTTCTTACTGAGTACCGAATAAAAAAATGAAATGAAAAAATTACCCAGGGGTGTTATGCCCTTAAACACAAATTGCACCCACCATGCCCCCCCTATTCTTTTTTTTTCCATAAAGCGGGTCTCTAGTAAAACCTAGTAAACAAATCACCTCGAAGAGAGGTTGTTAGATCAAGCGCAGGCGCGGGCGTCATATACCCCCCTTTTTTGGGGTCATTCGCGTAGCATACCCCAAGGCATGATATTGGATGTCCAACCCCTTGTAAAATCATTATTTTGCCCAATAAGAGCATCCCCCAATGGATTTTTTGATTTTGAGGCCTCTACCCCCTAAAACTGGATATCACTTTTTTGAGTGGGGGGGTGGGGGGTGGGGGGGGGGGGTCAAAAGTTTTTGCTTAATAGGCTACAAGCAGGGGGACGCACGATGCTGGTAACACAGACAGCGGTCCAATGGTAACACATCCGACGCCAGATCTGCGGGCGTCGGTTCGAATCCTGGTCTGCTCATTTTCGCCGCCGCCGGCGGCGACGCCAAAGTGTCTAGACTGGGGTTCGAACCGCCGACCACAGGGATGCCGATCGGCTGCATTACCACTCGGCCACTGCTTGGATTACTGAGCAGGGCCTCCCTGCTGCTTGGGGGCGCATCTGCCACTGACAAAAAACCCAAACTGTGTGTATCTGTCTGACTGCCTGCTTGCTGGCTCAGGGACTGATTGGCTGACTGTCAACCTCTCTTCGAGGTGCACTGCCGAAGGCAATAGAATTTGAAAACAATTAGCACGCGGTTTTGCCAGAGCGTGTGCTAGGTACCAAATGCACAGGGACCTTCACCTCAATCAACACATAGGGACCAGGGCCCTGCGGGCCTGTGCTGGCACTTTGCACACTGCGTGCTGTGCACACCATAGACACTGCCACACATACTGCACCCGCTGTGCACTGTGCAATGGGCACATGTGTAGAGGGTTTTTAAGGGGCAAGTAAAGTCGACTTTGTTGCTTTGCGGGGTCCTTCAACTCTCGTGCCAAAAGTCGTTCTCCACCATTTCTTTGGATCTAGTTTCACTGCCGACATGCCTTCAAAACCTCCTGTTTAAGGAGTGGATCCTCCATTTGTTGGTACTGTGGGGGGAAGGGGGCGGGGGATGAAGGTAGTCGGGGTGCACAGGTGACCCCAAAATCGGGGGGGAAATAGTTTTGATAGGCGGGAGTGGGAAGGTTATTCCCCTTCTCACAGTTGCTGATTCTGCCCCTTGGTCCCCCTCCCATGCCCCAGCGCGGGGGGGGGGGGGAGTGGGGGCAACACGTACACCCCCCTTCCCCCTACGCGCCACATGGCAACTCATGGCGGTGTGTGGCTGGGGCACTCTTGGACACATTTTAGACCCGCCTCGGCGCTGCAAGCGCACACCGTCCGGACGAGACAGAGGCCAACAAAGGCCGTGGAAAAGGGCTAGTAACGCCCGTTTGTGGAGGCGCGTGTGGGGGGGTGCCATTCCTATTGGGGCCCTGGCTGCCTCCTGCGGCTGTCAGGCATTCCAATACATGAGAATGATACACATATGCAGTCCCACAATTTTTCGGGGCGAACAACGGTGGTGATGTAGTGCGTTCCTTCTTTCGTCTTTCTCCCTCTCTTTCCCACGAAGAGAAAGCGCTACGTACATACCTCCGTACCCCCAAAGCCCCAGACACACATCCCGCCTGGAGGTGGTAGTGGTGGGTCACACACAGGCCCCCCCACCTTGGGACCCCCCCCCCCCACGGTGGAACCCCCCACACCCTCCAGCCCACCTCCACCCCCACACACCCTCCAGCTGACCCCCCCCCCCCCCAACTGCGCTCCGAGCCCCCCCCGCCCCCCCCCCCCAAGTTTTGACAGATAGCTGGGGGGGTGTCGCATCAGGACCGGTTGTAGCCGCCCCACCGTGGGGCCAACCACCCCAAATCCGCCCCGCACCGCTTACGTCCCAGTACCCCCCCGGCCACACACCACACCTAGCGTCGTTCCCAATGCCCTGGCCGACGGGCCCGGCCTCGGCCCCATGGGCTCCGCCGGCTACCCTAGCCCACACCTCCCCGCCAGCCCCGTGGGCTCTCCAGCCCCAGGCCCCGGTCGCCACGACTCCCTGGCAAGCGACGGGCGCGGCCCACCCCCCCCCCCCCCCCCGCGACGCGAATGGGCTCCCTAGCCTCCCGCCAGCTCACCATCGAGGTCTCCGGACTCAGCCCGGAGACCATGACCACCGCGGCCGTCCGGGACGCCCTGCGGGCCCACCTCTGGTCCGCCCGGCAGGTCCCGCTGCTCAGCCTCCAGCGGGGGTACGAGTACGTCCCCTGATTCGAGGCTGTGTGGCGGGCGTTCGCGGGGGACCAGACCCGCGCCCTGATGCGGGTCATGACGGCAGCGGGGTACGTGTCGGTGACGCTGCGGTCGCACCGGGCCGATGGCACCCTCTTTCCCACCCCACCCGAGCAGGGCCAGTCCCCCAAGAAGAAAGCACGAGTGCAGCCGCCCCCGCAGCTGCCCCCGCCGGGCAGGCCGGAGACGGCCCCAGTGGTCCTGTCGCCGCCGCCCGCGGCGTTCCCGCCACCGCCCGCCCTCCCGCCCCAGGGCTCCCCCGAGGCGCCGTCCTGGTCTCCAGCACCGCAGCCCGCCGTACACCCCACCATGCTCCCGACAGCGCCGACGGCGTGGCATCCCCAGGGAGCGGCGACCTAGGCGCCCGGGCGCCAGGAGGCCGGACGGGGGGGTACTGACTCCCCCTCCACCTCCCCCAGGGGGTCCGCAGCCCGGGCCCGCTCAGGGGCCTGGTGACGGCCCTGCTGCCCAACCCCACCCCACCCCAAGTGCGCGCCCTAGCCAGCGTCCTCAGCAACCTCATCCGGGATTCCCCCCCCGCACCCGCCGACCCCGGGCAGCAAGAGCTGGTCCGGGACGGGCGGGACCCTGTCCGCCTCCACCGTGGCGCGTGGTACCGACGCCCGGCGATGGGTGAGCCTGCGGGCTGCCCCGCGTGCGGCTCCCGGGAGGCGCTCCTCCTCCCCGCTGCAGGAGACCAACGCCGCGATTGGTGCAAGGCGTTTGGCGACCTTGCCCTAGCCCGCCTACGGCCCATTGGCGCCCTCGGCCTCGCCCCCCCCAGTCCTCCACGCCCTGCTCAGCGTCCCCCAACCCTGGGTGCAAGTACTAGGCCGCTCCCTGCACCGGCTCGGTACGAGCGCCCCTTCCTACCCGCTCGTCGTGGCGGGTGTGGTCCTGTGCGCCTGGCGCCCAGCCGGCTCAGGCCCCCTGCTCGACAGCTCAGAGGGGTGGCACTATGACGCCGGGGACCATGGCCGCTTGCGCCCCGGTGCCGAACCCCGGGGCCCCCAGCAGCCCCCGTACGCCATGGGGCGGCAATGCGCCAGCTGCGGGAGGTCCCGAGCGGCCGGGGTGAGCGAGGCCTCGCACCCCCCCCCCCCCCCGCGGGGGGCCCCGCGGCCGGGCCTATTTTGCACCTGCCCTGACTCAGCCACTCCGGTCACCATGGAGATGGAGTCGCGGGCCGTTGTGGCGCTCGGTGATGTCGATCACCCCGGAGCGCTACCAGTGGGCCGGCTACAGGGTACCCGCTGCCAGCTGCCACCCCCGGAGCCTGGCCCACCGGAAGAGTATGCCTTGTATGTACTCCGCTTGCCGCACGACCCTCTGGAGCACGTGGAGCGCAGCCCCCCGGACATGGGCCGCCTCCGTGTGGTCACGGCCAACTACGGCGGCCTCGGGTCGGACCCCCGGAAAGTCCCACGCCTCATCGCATACCTGGCCTCTGCAGGGCCTGACATAGCCCACCTGCAGGAGGCGGGCACTTAGTTCGCCGCCGCGTGGTTGGCCGGCCTGCCGTGCGTGGGGCCCCTCTTTCCCGGGGGAGGGCTGGTCACCCTGGTCCACGCCCGCCTCCTGAATGGGTCCCAGGTTCGCGAGCACACCGGGTTCCGGGCCCCATACCGGCAGGACGACCTGACGAACGTGGTCTGGCTGGTGGGGCGCCCCTCCGAGTGCGAGCTGGACTGGGTCCTTGTGGGCCCGGAAAACCCGTGCGTGGGGGCCAAGAAAGTCCTACTCCCCGGCCTCAGCACCCACCGGATGGTGCCGTGCGACCTGGTGTTCGCAAACCGCGTCTTCGCGGCGGCGGACCGGTCCTGCCGCCGCTTCCGCTGTTCCCAGCTTCGGCCGGAGCAGCAAGCTCCAGCAGCGGCGGTGGCCTCGCTGGCCCTGTGGTGGTCGGCCCACGCCGGCCTGACCCCGGATGGGACGGTCCAGGCGGTATGGGCCGCCCTGGATGGCGTGGTGCCCTCCCAGAAGGATTCCTGGCGCCCCCCAGACTGCGATGTCCTGCGGGCGGCCCAGGAGCTTGACGCCGGCTCAGGGTCAGCGACAGCGAACGCCGTCCAGGCCCGGTGGCAGGAGCGCCAAGACGCGGCGTACAGGGCGCTCCTGCGCGTGGAGAAGGCCAAGCTGGAAGGGGTAACCATGACGTCCCAGACGGGGCGGACGCTGCGGCTCCGGCCGCCAAAGTTTCGCCTTCTCACCGAGGTCAGCCCGGACGGCGTCCGGTTCCCGGAAACGCCGGAGGCGTTCCAGGCAGAACTACTCCGCCAGGCACAGGAGCTGCATTGCGGTCACGCGGGCCTCCCGCTGGACCTCTCGCGCCTCGAAGCCCCTGTGCGCCCGGACGACACCCCGGACGACTTGGACTTCGTCTCGCGCATGTGCGCGGCGCTGCCCCGGCCTCCTGACCCGCCGGTCGCGGGGGCCCCGCCGACGTACCACGAGATGGAGCAGGCCGTCCGGAAAGGTTCCCCGGCCACGTCCCTCGACGAACTGCCGCGGTCCCTGGTGTCCGCCGTGCCGGGCTTCGGCCTACGGGTGCTGGTGGGTGTCCCGGAGGACCTCGCGTCCGGAACCCCGAGCCGGCTGCTGTCGGCGGTGCTCCACCTCTGCCCCGCCAAGAAACTCCCGGCATGGCTGGTGCGCAACAGCAGGCTGGTCAAGCTGGAGCCCTACCTCCGGCGGCTAGAGACGGGCGTCGTGCAGGATCGCAGGGTCACCCGCCGCCACCTCAGGCGAGCCGTCCCCCCAGAGCACTTCGCCTACCGGCGGCAACTGTCTGGCCAGACGTTGGCCCTGGTCTGCCGCTGGCTGCTGACCACTGGGCCATGAGGCACGGGGAATTCTGGTCGGACGACTGGGATGAGGCGAATGCCTTCTACAACCCCGACCGAGAGGGTGTAGGGGCGTGGGATCACGAGGCCCCGGAGGAATCTCCGTCACCCTGGCTCCGGCGCTTCTACGACGGGCTCGACGTATGGGTGGCCTCCCCATCCGGGTTGGCGGGCCCGTACAAGCTGAGCCACGGCGGGGCCCAAGGGCAACCGCCAGGGCGTGCGGTACTTCTCCAAGGTCTCGGACAAGTGGATGGAGTACCTCCGCCACACGGTCCGCGAGGGGCTCTACCCCGAGGACGGGCGACCCAGGGTGCCGGACCTGGCGTCCTACGTCCCGCGGCAGCCCCGCGGCCCCCCACGGCTTCCTCCCACAGGTCGCCTTCAGCGACGACCGCCGCCACTTCGCCCTCTCGGGGTGGGGCCTGGCCTGGCTGATAGGCATCTGCGCGGTCACGTGCGCGGCAGCCTGCGGCTCAAGGCAGGTCGGGAAGCTGAAGGTGTACCGCCTGGTCCTGCGCCACCGCCGGCTGCACTACGCCTCGGGCACCCTGCCCACGACCTTGGGCCCGCTCCAGCTGCAGTCCGGGGGCTTCATGCTCACCGGCATACCCCTGGTGATGGGCAAGCACCCAGCCCCGCACGTCGCCAAGGCGGAGGCCAACCTGGCGAAGGTCGAGCGCGCGCTCTACCGCCTGCGCCCGGCCTAGGTGCTCGTCGTCCGCCTTGTCCTCGAGTACGTCGTCTCGGCCTTGGACTACGTCTACGATGCGGTGCCGCCGTGCCCGACGCGCCCACGCCGCACCCAGCGGGCGGTGGATAGGGTCCTGACCAGGGCACTGCGGGTGCCGCGCAACGTGCCCAGGGCCGTCCTCTGGATGCCGGTAACCAGCGGAGGCCTCGGCTTCTGCCAGCTGTAGAGCCCGATGCGGTTCCGGCACGTTCATGGCTACCTCAGGGCCATGGACTCGCGCATCGTGCTCGGCCGCGAAAATGTCCAGGCCCTCAGCCACCCGGATTGCTCGAAGGGCCTGGACGGCCCGCACCAGGAACGCCTGTACCACACAATGGCCGAGGTCAGCTCCGGGGTGTGCGTCCTGCCGGCCGCCGCAGCGGAGCCCGCCGCGGTGGACGCCCAGGTATACCGGCTGTACGGTTCCGGTGGGGTCCTCCTGGTGGCGGATGGCGCATTGGAGACCACGCCGGACGGCGACACCCTGGGCCGGGGCGCGCTGACGGCAGACGCCCGCGGGGTGCTGGCGACCGCAGCCTCCGGCGTCGTGACGCGGGCCGACAGCCCCTTGGCGGCTGAGTGGGCCCGCAAGCTGGAGGCGCGGCGCCTCGCCGCATCGCTAAGGGTCGCCCCTGCGGCAGTCCAATACGTCGGGGCAGACTGCACCTCCGCCACCCTCGGCAGCGACGGGGGCGTCCCTTCCCAGTCCCCCTGGGTGGACAAGGTATGGGCCGCCTTTGCGGAGGCCCCTGGGGCGCGGCCGCCACGACCTGGACATCCCCGCGCAACACAACACCCAGTGGGCCGGCCTCCTCTCCGACCTCCAGGCGCAGGCCCATGAGTTCGCGGCGCGGGGCCTGGATATGGCGCGCGAAGGCACGTACCCACTGCCGGACGCGCTCGACGGGACGGCCCAGCTGTTCTCGTCGCGCCGCCTGGTGACGGCGGTCCCCGCGAGATGGACCGCCTCTACATCCAGCTGGCGGCCCCGTCCATCACCTTCGTCCGGGGCCCGCCTGGGGACGACTTGGCCATGTAGGCCTGGGCCCAGCTCCTGACCGAAGGGGCGGTGCCCACGGAGGGCCTCAGGTTCGCGGCCTGGGTGCGCATGGCGCCCTCGACCCACACCTCGGCGCGCGCAGAGTTCCACTGCGCATATTGCTCGCAGCCCTGCAAAGGGTGGGGGGATCACACACATGTGTCCTACGGGCACAGCATAGAATGCTGAGAACCGGGGCATGTTTCTCAGCGTTGCTTGGCACGTGCCCTCCGATCTTTACAGGGTAATTGTCAGCACTGCCGGGAATATTCCTCCCAAAAACGCTTCCGATATTTTTCCCTCCCTAGGGATTTCTGAAGCCAGGCTGCCAAAATTGGTCGGGGTGATTGCTTCCGATGTCGGAAGCAATGCTTCGGACGATCGTTCGGAGTTCACCCAAGCACATACTAGGAGCATTGCTTCCAAAATGCTCTGGCACATTGCTTGGAATTGTCAAGAGCTTTGCATCCCCAATTGCTTGCTAAATCCCAAGGAAATTGCAAGGGTTTTTGTAAAAAAAGTCACCATCCTACCAACTATACACATTCACCATTTCCCCCCATAGGACCCTGGTTTCACTGTTTGACTGGTGGATTAATGTGGCTGGCACATAGGGCCTTGAGACGATGATTCTGACGGACCATGATTGCTTTTTTGCCGACCGGCATGCCCCGTTTTCGAAACTGATTGCGCTACCACTGCTCACGCATGAGTGTTTCCCTCTCTTGCTTGGGCCAAATAACTGTTCATGTACACACAATTGACGACCACCCCCCTCCCCAACCCCTGAAGTGGCAGCGCTTAAAGTAGGGTGTTTTTTTTTTTTGCTGGTCACCGCCCCACCCCCGCCCCCCCTGAAAAACGGAATCCGTGGACTCCCGGCGGCGCCACTAACCCCTAGGAAGCCAGTGGGTATGAGCGCCACACGGATTAAGGTTGCCGACCCGGGGCATGGACGACAGTAGACAGTCGCTTTTTTTGAAAATGAATAAACCGAACAAAAAATTGGTATCACACCGTCTTCTTAATCCATTGTTGTGTGAGGGATACAGGATGGAATCGTTGTTTTTTTGGAGGAACAATTGTGATGGTTGAATATGGTTGTTGGTTTTTCTCACAAAAACAGCACTGTGCATCACATAGCTTCAGTTGACTGCCTGTCCCTTCGTTTTTGTGCTTGCCTTTGTGCATGTTTTGGTGTGCAAAAATTTCGTTTGCCGAGTATTGTTGTCTACAGTGTACTGTTGCATGTCGCAAAAAGCAGGTCCGGGTGGCTCCACGTTGTGCGAGACTAAGTTTGATTACACCGGACCGGGACCTTGCGAGCCCCCTAAACATCAAATAGCATCCACGGGGCCACATGCAAACGGGCCATGTCGCCGTCGCAAGCGTCTGAAACCCCTGACCCGCGTCATTATGCCGCCTTCGGCAGCTGCAAGTAGTTGAAGGTGGGTTTTGTGCGTGTCCTGAGGTCTTTTTTCCCTGCCATGGCGTGGATTTTCGAGCCGACCCTACCCTCGGAGGAGGGGGCAGACTGGGGAGATCTCCCTGAATTGCTGGAGTTTGGGGACTGCCCCCCCTCCCCATGGGGTTCAGACGCACAGCGCACCCTCAGCTAGTTGCAATCCCCGCAGCCCCCCATTCTGACACCCCCTGCCACACCCCCATCACCCCCATTCCCCCCACCGCCCCCGCTCAAACCCGCATGACCAATCGCACAGAACAGCTCCTCCGCCTACCCTTGGGCGAGCTGGACAGTAGGTTTGACATGGGTTGGTCACGTTACTTGTTCGCCGTGAGCCGCCGCGGCCAGGTGCAAACACGGCAACGTGGAAAGAGGGTAAGTCGATCCCACTTCTTGTCCCGCTCGCTGGAGCGCGCCAGGCTCATAGCTTTGGCGACACAACCCCCAAAGCCCCGCCCCACCAGTCTTCTGCCCGCTTCCATCAGCTTGCCCCCCTTGCCCTATGGCCAGACCACGTTGCCTAAGGTGTTGGCCCACAGACAGGCCTCCTTGCTCCCTCTTGCGGCTGCCCCCCCCCCCCCCCCGCCACACACAACACCCCTCCGTGTGGCCTCTTGTGCGCACGGTGCGTCGCACCTTGTTTCCAACGCGGTGCTACGATGGGAACCTCACACTAACGCACATGCAGCGTGGGGAGTTGCACCCACCTAGGCCCCAACCAAAGCGTGCTACACAACCCCCCAATCGCTGGCAACCTCACGCCCGGCCCACACAACCCTCCAACCGCTGGTACCCTTACGCCCGGCGTAATACGGCTCCGCCGGTGAAGGACCCTCGCACCTACGTTCGTCGTGCATAGGTTTGTTCTTGTCAGTGCATCCGTTTGTCTGCACCTTGTATATTCGTCTGTCGCCAGTCTTCCCCCAATGTCTACTGCTGCCGCTGTTGAGGCCCCCGTTGCCCCCGTCGTCTCTTCCGTGGTAGACGCAGACACTATCCACGAGGAAACTCCCAATGCCACAGTGATCCAGACACGGTTACAAGGAATTCCGGCCAAATACTGCGGAGTGCACTGCGTGCAAAGCTACGTAGTGCCGAACATGTTGAAGTGCCTTTTGGAATGACTCTTCCCGTCCAATCTGCAGCTCAATGCACGGAATACTGTCTTCTACACGGCCCTCAGCAAACACTTCAGCATCAAGGCCAAAACGACAAATTCCTGTGTGGGGGACACATCCCCCTCCAAACATGAGACCATGGGGGGGACGGCCTACAGTTCTCTGGCGTTCTGTGCCTTCCCGGCCGAGGACCGGATTCCCCCTGAGGAACCGCCGGGCCCCGTTAATGAGGAAAATTGTGAGGCCTATGAGGATTGCTTGTTCCTGAGCCAGCACAGCAATGACAACGAAGCTGTGCTACCAACCCTCAACTTTGACCATGCCATGGTGGTGGAGTGGTTCAGAAACTCGCAATATTACTCGCCACCGAAGAAGCACACAGTAGGGAATCTGCCACCGTTCCCTGCCCTGCTCTTCATGACACGGCCCTTCCGCGATCATCGTGTACTTATCAACGATACTTTTTGCCAGCATCTGTCTGCAACCGTACTGTCGCCTACGCGGTGCAAAATTGTGTGCCTGCATATGCCTTCCCTAGTGACCTAGATTAAATCGGTACGTTTAATATTTGGCCAAAAATTAACACGTGAATCTCAACTTTCAATTTTTTTAGGGGGGGTTAGGGGGTTTGCCATGAAAATTATGACCCCCACGGGTTGCCTTACGGGCTTGGGTGTCATTTTCCCCCGGGGGTTGGTGGGGAGGTCCTACCCATGTGGTTGTTTCAAAATGTTTAAATGGCTCTTGGCTTCAATTTCCGTTTTTAATTTTTCCTTTAATATTTGAAAAGTTAAAAATTGGAGGGTCGCCGGCATTAATAGTAATCTCACAAATATTAACTCATTTCCCCAAATATTCCTTTGTCTATGGCTCCCGGGAGCCGAATTTGTCGTGCATGTCTCCGCTGAGGTTTGGTTGGCTCCAGGGGTTTTTGAGGGCGAGGAACGCACTGGAATTGTCCGTTTTCAGTAATTTCATCATTTTTGGGTGTAGAGCCCCTTTGCTGACCGTGGCTCCGCTGTCATACGTGTCCTACATGTCCTGCATGACCCCATACCAGTAGGTAACAACGTCGCGCGTGTCCCGCGCGTGCCGCGCGCTTCTCACGTCTGGCTCCACAACTGTCCCCGGCGCCAAATACTTTGTGAAGTATGTTTTACGTGTTTTGCAGCACTTGTGCACGCCTTGCAATGCATGTGTGAGGGACAACGGCGTGTACATGCCCAAGTCGCGTCATTTACGCCCTGAGCGTGACACCGCTGTGGCCCACAGGGGGCCTTCGGAGAACTGCGTGTACATGTCCAAGTCGCGTCAGTCACGCCCTGAGAGGGCTTGCTCTGCGGGTGGTGTGTCGTGGCTCTGCTCTTGTCCCCAGGGCCGAATTGCCTGTTGTGCGCGTTCTCAGTGTTCCCCAGCACCTGTGCAGGATTTTTCTTTCGTTGCTCAGCACTATGTGCCATGCTGCCTTTGTACCCCAGTCAGTACCAGCTACCCCACACCCACCTCACCGAGTGCGACCCCATGTCGTGCTGCGACGTCACGAAGGACCAGAATGCGGCGGTGGTTTTTCAAGTGAAGCAGCAAACATGTATGTGTGCAGTGTTCGAGTTGCTCGAGTTCCACGTGTTGCCTCTTCGTGTGCCGCTGGTGATTTCACCCATTCTTTGCAGCCGGGTACCATGCCGGGTGGGTCTCCGGCATGGAGGAAGTGTATGATAAAAAGACGAAGAGCAATCATTGGGTTCTGACGCTGACACAGTCCTGCACGTACATGGTCCGTACAACAAAGGAGAAGGGCCGCAAGATCGAGGGCACCAGAGCACAGGTATACGTCGGTTATCTACCGGCTCGGAGTGTTTGATTATGATGCCTTACAACACCTCCTCCTTGCCCCCCGCGCTTCTTTGCAGGTCACCGTGTCCATCAGCGTTGACAAGATCCGTGCTGAATAATCCTGGGGTTTTATCCCCGATGAACCCGAAAAGGTACATGTTCTGCATGTTCCGGACGTCCGTGGTGTTGCCTTTGTATCAGTCCCTGGAGCCTGTCTGAACTGTCCTATGTGTTTTGCGCGTCGCGCGCGTTGTCTCTCGGAGTGTCCCTGGCGACATTAATCGTGTTTTACGCGTTCTTTGTGTCCTGCAGGGGGACAAAAAGCATAAGAAGGAGAAAAAGGAGAAGAAGAAGCACAAGGCCGAAGACAAAGCCAAGGGCAAGCCGGAAGGAAGGAAGGAAGAGAAGCGGGAGGAGCGGAAAGAAGAGGCAAAGCCGAAGAAAAAGGACCCAAAGGGGAAGGCGAAGAGGATCGTGTCAGAAGACGACGACGATGCTTTCGAGGAGGAGGTCAAGGAGATCAAGGCGGAGCCAGCGCGGATGGCCTCGCAGCCCCGGCGTGCCCCACGCTCGACACACCTGCAAGTGCCGCAGGAACCACTGTCACCATTGGGAAGTGCAAGCAGCAGCAGCTCCAAGAGTGGCACTAACAAGAGCAGTACGAGTACCGGCAGCGGCAGCTCAAGCAGCATTGAGAGCGACGAGAGTGTCGAGAAGAGCCCAGTGCAGCAGAAGGGGGTCTTGAAGGCGGCAAAGACGGAGGCGCTGGAGAAGGGGAAGGAGTAGGCGAGGCCCCATTTCCTGGTGGAGACCCATGGCCGCCCGCCAAGCAAGCTGCCCACCGGGCAGACAAGGCAGGAGAAGTTCACCGGATCGGCGCACCATGCCCGATCCATCGAGATCCTGAAGAACTTCTTCAACAACGAGTACGGGTACTCGCTGGGGACGTTCGTGCACCATTACAAGAATTGCTGCGCACAGCTGAAGGCGGCAACGGGTGCTGAAGGTATGCGTGTGCACAACGTTCAGACTGCTGTGCATGGAGGCTTTCCTTGCGTCCCCGGGGACCATCGCTCGTGTTTCCGCGCGTCCAATTCGCTGCGCACGTCGTCTCCGCATGTGTCCCTGGAGACATGCATGTCGTTGAGCGCGTGTTTCGTGTCTTGCAGTGCGTCAAGATCTGGGCCTCGCCGCAACCATGCTGAGCCGCGCTGAGCCGCGCACGATCCAAGCTGTGCTGTCCTGTGGAACGAAGAACTGCAGTTCGGTCACGAAGGCTGTGGAGCATTTCCAGACGTTGTACCCAACCACCGGGGCAGAGGGCGCTGCAAAGAGTATTCTCCGTCGTGTTGCAGTGTTGGCGATTGCGTTAGTGGTTGCGGGGAGGCCGGGGAATTCGAGGCGGAGGACCCAAAGCCGAAACCCGGGGGTATCCCGCTGGCCAGCCTTTCTGGACGAGAGGCTCAGGGAGTCCTCGGCACTGCAGGCTAGCCTCGAGGGCCGCGGTCGGAGATGTCGGACGTCTCAGGCTTCCACGTCAAGGATGTGATGGACATGGATCTGGACGAGTTGATCCAGAAGTACAACCGAACCGTGCGGGCAGCTGTACTGTTGAGGTACATGCTCGAGGCCGACCACGGGCTGACTGAGGAGCCGGAGCAGAAGACGTGGACTGTGGTGCGGAAGGCAGAGTACCAAGAATTTCAAGCATGGAAGCGCCACAAGGTGTGGTGCTGTTTGCGCGATGCACGTGATACACGCTGTCTCTTGCACTGTCCCTGGCGGCCTCCTCGTTTGTTCTGCGCGCTCCAGACGTTCCGCGTGCTGTCTCCGGATTCGGCTCTGGTGACAATAATTGTGTTCGCCGCGCTTAATATGCCTTCCATGTCACAGGCCATGCCCCCGCAGCTGCCGCCGCCGCAATATCCCCCGCAGTACCCGGTGCCGTACCAAACGCCGCAGTACGGGCAACGGTATGGGCAGTATGGGCAGCGGTACGGCCAGATGTACGGGCAGCAGCCGCAGTACCAGGATGAGGAGTGGGAAGAACCGGGTATGAAGGCGGAGTGGGACCCGGATCGCATCCCGCCACCACCGCCGCAACACTACCAGCAGCACCACCCCCCACCACCGCCGCCCCAGCCACAGCAGCTGCACCCACCGCCACCACCGCCCCAAGATGCCCCCGTCGCCCCGTCGCCGCAAGATGCCCCTGTGGTGCCCGAGGAAGCCGGCCCGATGGACGACCTGCCGATCAAGCAGGAGGAGGTGGAAGAACCAAAGATGGACACTGGCGAACCAGGTCACAGGTGCGTGCCGCGCGTCGTATTCGTTCCGCGCGCTGTCCCCCGGCATGTCCCTGGTGACCGCCTGCATGTGCTGCATGTCCTGCATGTGCTGCATGTCCTGCATGTTCTCCACAGCTGCTGAGGACGACCCCGACGCGTGGGATGCCAGCGACGTGGACATGTTCACCCAGTTCTCGGAGGCAGAGGGGGAAGGGGAAGGGGGGGAGGGGTGGGGGGGAGGGGAGGGGTGGGGGGATGGGTCGGGGTGGCCAGACCCCAATGAGGCTCGTGGACAGCAGATGTCCCAGCCTCTTTTTTTTCACACCCCGCCACCGCACACGCACCCCGCACCGGCAGCAGTGTCGCAGGAGACGCCACAGTGGTGGCGGCGCTAACGCTGCCTGATATATTGTTTGTTACTGTACAGTGGTGTTTGCCACCCCCTGAGCGCAGGGACAGGTGGTTCCGCCGTGGGGACGAATGATGGTGGTGAGGTTTGACCGCCGTTCCCTTTTTGTACCTTACTTGGCTGTGGGCTTTTGGCTGGTGGACAGCAGAGGGTCCCGAGAGTCCGTCTGGCCTTTGCGGCTGCGGCGGGGTACCCACGTTCTGACCGTCAGACAATATATGACTGTCATGGACTGTTGCTCCGAAAAAACCTTCTGACCCCGCGTTCTTCGTGCTCTACGTGTTGCGCATGCTGTCTCTCCTCCTGTCCCCGGCATCAGATACGGTCGTTGTGCGCGTTCAGAGCGTCGCGGGCGTTGTCTCCGTGTAGGGCTCCGGGGACAGGTTTAGTGTTACACGCGTTATGCATGCTCTGCAGCTAATCTAGCCCACCTACACGACACCCCCTTCCTGGTCTGCACAGCTCATCAACATGCCAGCATTGGACAAGCTCCAATCAGGACCCCTACCGCGCACGGACTGTGCCGCAAATCTGGAGCATGGAACTATGGGCCTATTCCCTAGATCTGTAGATGAGATCTGGGAGTATATGCTGCAACCCATATGTGGCCTGCAGCGTGCAATCCTACTGGAAACCAACCATCGATCCCTGCTCCCATGGGTAGAAAAGTATGTGGTGCGCGACGTGCACGCCGTTTCCGCAGAGTGAAATCGCTTTAGGTCGCGCTAGGTTGAGATCGTTGTAGGACGCATTTGACACGCACAACGTGTCTCTAGGCCCCAGGGGCAATGGTAGAGGCAGCACTGTACACGCGTACGACATGTGCAATGTGTCGTACGTGTGCTACAGCACTAGCACCTGCATCCCACTGTGCAGGTACAATGATTTCCTAATCTGCCTGGGAATGGTACGTCCCATGCAGGTAGACGGGATCTGGGACAAGCGCCACCTTGCGTACAACAAGTATATGGCGTCCCTACTCCCCCGGGAAATCTACTACCGTCTACAACAGCTATTACGGACCGATGTGACGGATTTGATTGAGGAGTGCAACGCAACATGGAGCGCTGCATGGGAAATTGGAGGGGCGGTTTGTGGGGACGAGGCTGTCGTTCCCCACAGTGGTGGCCGATGCCTGGGGCTACGGCAATACATTGCCCGTAAGCCCCATTCTACGGACATCAAATTATACGTCCTCGCGGACAATGGGGGGGGTTACGTGTTCGACGTCTACCTCTACACGGGGCGTCGCGGCAAGGTCCGCCGCTTTGGGTCATGTTGCGGCAAGTACGACGCTAAGGGTATCATGCGTCTATGGGCGAGGATGATCCCGCAGTCCACCGTCCTTTGTGCGGACAGCTTCTTCGGAAGTCATGGCCTTGCCGAGAAATTCGCGGCCCAACGTCGGCCGTTTCTCATGCTTTCAAAGCGTGATAAGCGAGATTCCGGCCTTACAAGGGCGGTCGCCCTTACCCAGGAGGGCGACATGGCACGGGCAATTGTGGCCGACAAGAACTATGAACTTGTCGTGTACAAGAACCCGAAGGTGGGGCAGAAACCCCCACGCTTGGTCCCCTTCCTTACCAATTGTTGGTATGGGGAGGAGGTGCCCAAAGACCGGAGAGGGAACCCTCTCCCTCCGGTCGTAGCGTGCTACCGGGAGTTCTCCCGTGCCGTAGATGGGGCCAACCAAATGGCGTTGCAAATGCGCCAATTGGGGAGGCAAATGACCTGGAGCCACGCTGTGCGTGCGTTCATTGTGCGGTACGCGGCCGGCAAAGCCTTTGCCACCGCCAAGGCATTGGGATTGGTGGACGACAAGACCACCATGTGGGAATTCCAATGGGACATCCTCAAGCAGCGGTACTTTAGCGGCGCGGAGTTCAACAACACAACGCCAACCGCTGCGGTTACTACGGTGCATGCACCGAAGCGCTTTGCGAGCCGCCTCTTGTGCACGCATTGCCGCAACGGGAGTACGCGTTGGGCGTGTGGAGCGTGCGGGAAGCACATGCACATCAAGTGCTTCGGGGACGCCCACGACGTGTAGTCTGTCATGGGCGTGGTGGGCCGGAACGACACGGTCATGGAGGCGGAGCCTCTGCCATCCCTACCCATGGGACCAGTGCGAACCCTGGTGGAACAACCGCGTAGGCTGGATACCCAACTGTGAGGACGCGGCCCACCCCCCCCCCCCCCCAACAGTGGTACTCTGTTCCACGACACGTCGTGCGCGTCGTACGCGTTGCGCGCGTATTCCACGCGTGGGTCTCCATGTGTCCCCGGAGCCACACCGATTCGTTCTGCGCGTTCCGGACGTTGTGCGCGTCGTAGAACCTTTTTTTAAATTCGTCCAGAACGCCCAGAACATTTCATGTGTCTCTCGTCACAAATGATGTCTCCGTAGACAAAGGAATATTAACCCTCCTAACAATGGCACAACGCTACATGGAATGCATCATGTGTGTGTTTATGTCTCTTGTCCATGGCCATTGTGGCCCCTTGGGTCCCTATCCGGGCCCTCATACCTTGTGGGACCCCGTAGTGGGGTCCCACATCTTTGCGGGTCCGGATGGGGGGTTAGTGGGGTTAGTGGGGTTAGTTGGGTTAGTGGGTTCGGTGGTAGGGTTTGCGTTCGGGGGGTTAGGCGTTTCGTTTGTGGGGGTGGGGGGTTTGGTCTTCTTGGGGCCCTCCGCCCGGGCCTCTTCCTGGTGCCGCTCGGCCTCCTCGGGGCTGGGGAAGAGGAGGGAGCGGTTCACCTCGTAGAGGGTGGTGCCCCCCGGGTATTCCACCCAAACGGCACCGTACTTCCGCCCGTGGATACCACGGACGGTGCCCCTCTCTACCCCTTTGGGGTACTGTACGTGGACGACCGTCCCGATGATCGGATCCTCGGGACGGTCGTCCTTCTTCTCGGCACCCTTGGGGGTGTCGATCTTGGTTGGGGGGGGGGGGGGGGGGCAGGTTTGTGGTGGCGGTCTTGGGGGGGTTGGTGGGTTTGGGGGCGGGGACGGCTTTCGTAGGCCGTGCGGTGGTGGTGGTGGGGGGGGGGGGGGGGTTTGGGCCTTTTGGGGCGGGGGATCGCCCCGTCGTCGCTTTCGTCGGACGACTCGAAAGAAAACTTTCGTTTCTTGGGGGCGGGTTGGGGGGGGGGGGGGGGGGGCTACGCTTGGGGGGGCGGTTGGGGCGGTGGTGGTGGACGCCCCCCCCCCCCTCCTCCCCCTCGCGAGGCACGGCGGCATCTCCCGCCCGCGCGCGCCATCGCGGGGTTAGGGGGCGGTCAACAGTCCGGTAGGCCTTGTGACCGGGAACGCGGGTGCAGCCGACCAGTCAAGTCCGGCAGGGAAGGCGGCGCGGACCGTGGGTAGGCGACGAGGCGAGGCCTTGACCCAACCCAACCCAACCCAACCCGCTATTTTAGAAACAAAGTCTGCACGGCAGGCAATCAAGAATAATTCTGACGGGTCCTGAAGGCTCGAGCTAACGTCAAACCCAATCGGTGGGGGCGCCAGTAGCGTCCTTCTGAACATCTGAGACGATGCGTGGCAGCGCCAAACGGCGCCTTGCTGAACAGTTTCAACCACCAGTCACCTGTGTGTTTTCTCATTCTATGTCCGGAGGCAGCGTAGAGGGTGTTGTGCCCCTGTTTCAGACCGAAGACGTTTTCTTCCGGTGACTGTGTACCTTGTGTCATCGGTCGATGCAGTTGCTTACATGTATCGCCCCTCACCTCCTAAAGGAGATATACTTAGACGGCGCAACCCCACCCTAAAATACAACCCCAAAAACGTTAAAACCGAAATTTCGGAAATTGGTGTGAAAATGGGCAATGGCACATTTACAAAAGAGAACAATGTTACAATTGCCAATGCTAGGTGCGGGAGCATATCGGAACTATCGTACAAGACCCTGAGGGTGCTACGCACAAATAGCATCGAAGAGAGTGCAAAGCCATATCGAGTGTAAAGCAGTGGAATGAAGTAGTATACACATAGGGAATCTGTAAAACAACGTTCTACTTAGACGGCTGAACCCCCACACAGATACAATGGACTTCTCCGGCCTGGAAACCTCTGCCGGAGAATGAATTGACATGAGGTTTTGCACACGGTGTGCGGGGGAAAAAAAGATAGAGGGTATATACCAATGCAGGCAATAAAAATTGCAGAGTTACATGATAAAAGCAATATTAAAATTTTATGCCAAGAATGGGTAAACTGCAGAGCAAATGCAAAAAAGATGGAAACACGTTTGTTTTCTTCGAACACGGTTTTATCTGAAAAGGGAAGCAAAAATACTACATGTGCTACTGGTTGCAGACGGAGCTGAAGAAGTACGTGATCTGGACTAAGGTGTGCCTAACATTTCAGAACGATGTTGCGTTCCGAAATTTCGGAAGGCGAAGGAAGTTGCCTTCCGAAATTTCGGAAGGCGAAGGTGTTCCTAACCCTAACCCTTCCGAAATTTCGGAAGACACCTTCGCCTTCCGAAATTTCGGAAGGCAACTTCGTTCTAAAGTGTTAGGCACACCTTAATCCAGCACACTTACTTCTTCAGCTCCGTCTGCAACCAGTAGCACATGTAGTATTTTTGCTTCCCTTTTCAGATAAAACCGTGTTCGAAGAAAACAAACGTGTTTCCATCTTTTTTGCATTTGCTCTACATTTTACCCATTCTTGGCATAAAATTTTAATATTGCTTTTATCATGTAACTCTGCAATTTTTATTGCCTGCATTGGTATATACCCTCTATCTTTTTTTCCCCCGCACACCGTGTGCAAAACCCCATTTCAATTCATTATCCGGCAGAGGTTTCCAGGCTGGAGAAGTCCATTGCATCTAGGTAGGGGTTCATCCGTCTAAGATATAGTCCGTTGTGGAGGACCTTTTGTTGGCTAATTTTGATGTAACTAAGCGGGGCATGCATCGTCTCTTGTGTGTCACCGACCAACCCCCCACAACTGCAGTAGGGATAGCAGTGTTCTCTACCCCTTAAGGGAATGGTGACCACCCGTGCCTGAATGCCATCCCCCCCGTCCCTTTCTGGTGTTGTGTGTGTATGAAACGTAGCCCACTGATGCATCCCAGCCTTCAATCTTCATAGTGCGTCATGCACACTGGAAAGCCTACGGGCGTGGCAGTCTCCAACTGCATAACCTGGTTTCTGACTCAGCTAATCCTCACTACGCGTCAGATCTGCTACCAGAGCCATTGAGGGATCATCGTAGCACTATACACCTCTGAAGTTTGATTCCGAGAGGTTTTCTCAAGTACTTTGAAGTGAGCAGGCTACCCCGGCTCATCTTGGTCTTAGCCAAAACAAAATGGACGCGGTAGGGGTCTCCTTGGATGTGGGGGAGGTGGAGGGAAACACCTGTTGCAGAGCGAAGGGGCTCAATTGGAATGGGCAGAGTAGAGCACGGACATCATTTAGGTGTTGCATTCAGGCGACAACGTCAGACATGTCGTCTCATTCCCTACCCTCTTCAGCTGCGTAGGCAGTACAGCTGAACAGCACGGACAATGTGTGCCACGGCTCCACCTGACGATACCTGAAGTATTGTTGAAATGCCAAAGTGATTCTTGAGAATGACGACCATGGTCGTTCAATGGCCGAGCAGCGGCTATGTGCTAGTGATATGTGATGGTGTCAGCGATGTCAGCGACACCTGGAGAAAGAGACACACGGCAGCAGGCTTTGTTTACAAGGAATTGAGAGGGGGGGGTCTGGGTGGGTCCCACAAAGGGCCTAGGCCCCGCCCCAGGAATTACCGCATACCCATGTGTTAATTCAAAACAGCATCTAGACCCCCCCCGGAATTACCGCATGCCCATGCGTTAATTCAAAACGGCATCTAGACCCCCCCCAGGAATTACCGCATGCCCATGCGCTAATTCAAAACAGCATCTAGACCCCGCCAGAAGTTACCGCATGCCCATGCATTAATTCAAAACAGCATCTAGACCCCCCCAAGAATTACCGCATGCCCATGCGTTAATTGGAAACGGCACCTAGAGCCCCCGGGAATTACCGCATACCCATGTGTTAATTGAAAACAACATCTAGACCCCCCCCAGGAATTACCGCATGCCCATGCGTTAATTCAAAACGGCATCTAGACCCCCCCAGGAATTACCGCATGCCCATGCGCTAATTCAAAACAGCATCTAGACCCCCCCAAGAATTACCGCATGCCCATGCGTTAATTCAAAACGGCACCTAGAGCCCCCGGGAATTACCGCATGCCCATGCGCTAATTCAAAACAGGGTCTAGACCCCCCGAGGAATTACCGCGTACCCATGCGCTAATTCAAAATAGTGTCTAGAGCCCCCCAGGAACTACCGCATGCCCATGCGTTCATTCAACATAGCGTGTGGACCCCCTAGGAATTACCGCATACCCATGCGCTACTTCAAAAAAGCATCGAGACCCCCCTAGGAATTACCGCATACCCATGCGTTGTTTCAAAACAGCATCTACACCCCCGCAGGACTTACCGCATGCCCATGCGTTAATTCAAAACAACATTTAGACCCCCCCAAGTATTACCGCATACCCATGCGCTAATTCAAAACAGGGTCTAGACCACCCAAGAAATTAACGTATACCCATGCGCTAATTCAATACAGCGTCCAGAGCCCCCTAGGAATTACCCCAAGCACATGCGTTATTTCCAAACAGCATCTAGGGCCCCCTAGTAATTACCGCATGCCCGTGCGTTAATTCAATACAGCATCTAGACCCACCTAGGAAGTACCGCATACCCTTTCGCTAATTAGAAACAGAGTCTAGACCCCCCCCAGGAATTAACGCATACCCATGCACGAATTCAATACAGCGTCTAGACCCCCCTAGGAATTACCACATGCCCATGCGTTAATTCAAAACCGTATCTAGGCCCCGCCCCTGGAATTACCGCATACCCATGTGTTAATTCAAAACAGCATTTAGACCACCCCAAGAATTACCGCATACCCATGCGTTGATTCAAAACAGCATCCAGACCCCCCCAGGAAT
Source organism: Eutreptiella sp. 'Long Island Sound 2002' (assembly GCA_964036045.1). Taxonomy (NCBI): domain Eukaryota; phylum Euglenozoa; class Euglenophyceae; order Eutreptiales; family Eutreptiaceae; genus Eutreptiella; species Eutreptiella sp. 'Long Island Sound 2002'. The sequence goes on from OZ038382.1 coordinate 26,588,237, forward strand.
TACCGCATGCCCATGCGTTAATTCAAAAAGGCATCTAGACCCCCCCAGGAATTACCGCATGCCCATGCGCTAATTCAACACAGCATCTAGACCCCGCCAGAAGTTACCGCATGCCCATGCGTTAATTCAAAAACAGCACCTAGAGCCCCCGGGAATTACCGCATGCCCATGCGCTAATTCCAAACAGGGTCTAAACCCCCTGAGGAATTACCGCGTACCCATGCGCTAATTCAAAATAGTGCTTAGACCCCCGCAGGAACTACCGCATGCCCATGCGTTCATTCAACATAGCGTGTGGACCCCCTAGGAATTAACGCATACCCATGCGCTAATTCAAAAAAGCATCTAGACCCCCCAAGGAAATACTGCATACCCATGCGTTCATTCAATACAGCATCTAGACCCCCCTAGGAATTACCGCATTCTCATGCGTTATTTCAAAAAAGCATCTACACCCCCCGCAAGACTTACCGCATGCCCATGCGTTAATTCAAAACAGCATCTAGACCCCCCCCAGGAATTACCGCATGCCCATGCGCTAATTCAAAACAGCATCTAGACCCCGCCAGAAGTTACCGCATGCCCATGCATTAATTCAAAACAGCATCTAGACCCCCCCACGAATTACCGCATGCCCATGCGTTAATTCGAAACGGCACCTAGAGCCCCCGGGAATTACCGCATACCCATGTGTTAATTGAAAACAACATCTAGACCCCCCACAGGAATTACCGCATGCCCATGCGTTAATTCAAAACGGCATCTAGACCCCCCCAGGAATTACCGCATGCCCATGCGCTAATTCAAAACAGCATCTAGACCCCCCCAAGAATTACCGCATGCCCATGCGTTAATTCAAAACGGCACCTAGAGCCCCCGGGAATTACCGCATGCCCATGCGCTAATTCAAAACAGGGTCTAGACCCCCCGAGGAATTACCGCGTACCCATGCGCTAATTCAAAATAGTGTCTAGACCCCCCCAGGATCTACCGCATGCCCATGCGTTCATTCAACATAGCGTGTGGACCCCCTAGGAATTACCGCATACCCATGCGCTACTTCAAAAAAGCATCGAGACCCCCCTAGGAATTACCGCATACCCATGCGTTGTTTCAAAACAGCATCTACACCCCCGCAGGACTTACCGCATGCCCATGCGTTAATTCAAAACAACATTTAGACCCCCCCAAGTATTACCGCATACCCATGCGCTAATTCAAAACAGGGTCTAGACCACCCAAGAAATTAACGTATACCCATGCGCTAATTCAATACAGCGTCCAGAGCCCCCTAGGAATTACCCCAAGCACATGCGTTATTTCCAAACAGCATCTAGGGCCCCCTAGTAATTACCGCATGCCCGTGCGTTAATTCAATACAGCATCTAGACCCACCTAGGAAGTTCCGCATACCCTTTCGCTAATTAGAAACAGAGTCTAGACCCCCCCCAGGAATTAACGCATACCCATGCACGAATTCAATACAGCGTCTAGACCCCCCTAGGAATTACCACATGCCCATGCGTTAATTCAAAACCGTATCTAGGCCCCGCCCCTGGAATTACCGCATACCCATGTGTTAATTCAAAACAGCATTTAGACCACCCCAAGAATTACCGCATACCCATGCGTTGATTCAAAACAGCATCCAGACCCCCCCAGGAATTACCGCATGCCCATGCGTTAATTCAAAAAGGCATCTAGACCCCCCCAGGAATTACCGCATGCCCATGCGCTAATTCAACACAGCATCTAGACCCCGCCAGAAGTTACCGCATGCCCATGCGTTAATTCAAAAACAGCACCTAGAGCCCCCGGGAATTACTGCATGCCCATGCGCTAATTCCAAACAGGGTCTAGACCCCCTGAGGAATTACCGCGTACCCATGCGCTAATTCAAAATAGTGCTTAGACCCCCGCAGGAACTACCGCATGCCCATGCGTTCATTCAACATAGCGTGTGGACCCCCTAGGAATTAACGCATACCCATGCGCTAATTCAAAAAAGCATCTAGACCCCCCAAGGAAATACTGCATACCCATGCGTTAATTCAATACAGCATCTAGACCCCCCTAGGAATTACCGCATTCTCATGCGTTATTTCAAAAAAGCATCTACACCCCCCGCAGGGCTTACCGCATGCCCATGCGTTAATTCAAAACGGCATCTAGACCCCCCCCAGGAATTACCGCATGCCCATGCGCTAATTCAAAACAGCATCTAGACCCCGCCAGAAGTTACCGCATGCCCATGCATTAATTCAAAACAGCATCTAGACCCCCCCAAGAATTACCGCATGCCCATGCGTTAATTCGAAACGGCACCTAGAGCCCCCGGGAATTACCGCATACCCATGTGTTAATTGAAAACAACATCTAGACCCCCCCCAGGAATTACCGCATGCCCATGCGTTAATTCAAAACGGCATCTAGACCCCCCCAGGAATTACCGCATGCCCATGCGCTAATTCAAAACAGCATCTAGACCCCCCCAAGAATTACCGCATGCCCATGCGTTAATTCAAAACGGCACCTAGAGCCCCCGGGAATTACCGCATGCCCATGCGCTAATTCAAAACAGGGTCTAGACCCCCCGAGGAATTACCGCGTACCCATGCGCTAATTCAAAATAGTGTCTAGACCCCCCCAGGAACTACCGCATGCCCATGCGTTCATTCAACATAGCGTGTGGACCCCCTAGGAATTACCGCATACCCATGCGCTACTTCAAAAAAGCATCGAGACCCCCCTAGGAATTACCGCATACCCATGCGTTGTTTCAAAACAGCATCTACACCCCCGCAGGACTTACCGCATGCCCATGCGTTAATTCAAAACAACATTTAGACCCCCCCAAGTATTACCGCATACCCATGCGCTAATTCAAAACAGGGTCTAGACCACCCAAGAAATTAACGTATACCCATGCGCTAATTCAATACAGCGTCCAGAGCCCCCTAGGAATTACCCCAAGCATATGCGTTATTTCCAAACAGCATCTAGGGCCCCCTAGTAATTACCGCATGCCCGTGCGTTAATTCAATACAGCATCTAGACCCACCTAGGAAGTACCGCATACCCTTTCGCTAATTAGAAACAGAGTCTAGACCCCCCCCAGGAATTAACGCATACCCATGCACGAATTCAACACAGCGTCTAGACCCCCCTAGGAATTACCACATGCCCATGCGTTAATTCAAAACCGTATCTAGGCCCCGCCCCTGGAATTACCGCATACCCATGTGTTAATTCAAAACAGCATTTAGACCACCCCAAGAATTACCGCATACCCATGCGTTGATTCAAAACAGCATCCAGACCCCCCCAGGAATTACCGCATGCCCATGCGTTAATTCAAAAAGGCATCTAGACCCCCCCAGGAATTACCGCATGCCCATGCGCTAATTCAACACAGCATCTAGACCCCGCCAGAAGTTACCGCATGCCCATGCGTTAATTCAAAAACAGCACCTAGAGCCCCCGGGAATTACCGCATGCCCATGCGCTAATTCCAAACAGGGTCTAGACCCCCTGAGGAATTACCGCGTACCCATGCGCTAATTCAAAATAGTGCTTAGACCCCCCCAGGAACTACCGCATGCCCATGCGTTCATTCAACATAGCGTGTGGACCCCCTAGGAATTAACGCATACCCATGCGCTAATTCAAAAAAGCATCTAGACCCCCCAAGGAAATACTGCATACCCATGCGTTAATTCAATACAGCATCTAGACCCCCCTAGGAATTACCGCATTCTCATGCGTTATTTCAAAAAAGCATCTACACCCCCCGCAGGGCTTACCGCATGCCCATGCGTTAATTCAAAACAGCATCTAGACCCCCCCAAGTATTACCGCATGCCCATGCGCTACTCCCAAACAGGGTCTTGACCCCCCCCCCCGTAGAAATTACCGCATGCCCCGCAGACGTGGCACAAACTGGTGATACCCGACGCAGCCGCCTAGAACGGTAACCTGCTTCCGACATGTGCAGTGTGCAAGTCTGCAGCCCGTGCTAAAAACGACTGCCCCGTCGGGGTGCATCCGTGCCGGGACCACGGGCTACCCAAGGCATGGATAAAATTGTTGCAGTGCATTTTGAAGGCTATCGTGTCACACATGGTGCTGTGGGTTGGGTAATAGAATTTTTCTGCCTTAGGTCGCCCTGTTTGGTCAAGTTGTTTGGTATCCTTATGTATGGACCACTCAATTTCTTTTCTTCGCCATTTTCTGCGGGCTGCTAGCTGCCAGTTAAAGGCCTCTTGTAGGTGGCTAGCGGCCATGGTGGGGCAGATGTTGTGAAAGTGGTCTTTGCAATCGAATTTTGATATGGATTTCCCGTTGATGGATCTTGCCAATGAAATCACGGGCTGAAGTCGGAGATGTTTGCGCAAGAAAGGAACACAGTGCCTCATTACACAGGAGCTGCAGGTTGCACTGTTGGTTGTGGCGGCTCTCCACAAATTTTTTTGGGGAAGGAGGGGAGGGAGGTGATGTCGCAATCGAGCCATGGGCCTTTACGAAGAGACTTGTACTTACCAAGCAAATACATTAGGGGTAGCTGTCCCGTTTTGCCTGCTACCCGCCCCCGTTTTTCGATCTCTGCCCGGATGTGAAACAGGGCTTGCGGGACGGACATTGAAGACAGCATGTAGCTCTCGGCCATAAGAAATTGGTCAACCAGCGAGGATACCCAATGCTTGCAAAACGCCCACAACACACCCACCCCTTTGTCCACTATGCAGACGTAGTGGACATCAGGAACCATGGAAGCGCAGAGAAGCACTACCTGCAAGGTGGAACCTGACTCCAGTCACATGGAGTGTGGTAGATGGAGGTGGAGGGTAGGGAGGTCAGCACCCAGTTGTTTACCACATTTCAAGAAATCTTTTATCAGCCGGGCACCCACTTTTTTTCATTTGAGGGTTACGGGGGTCATTGGGGCGAAGATACCACATGGTACCAAGAGCGGTGTGTAGGCAACGTGGCCGTCGATAATGTGCCTCGTTCCTGGGAGAGGGGGTACTACATGTCAGTGGCACGGTGGCTGGGCCGATGATTAGTCGAAATTGCTTGCGTTTGCTGGCAAAAATCTGTTTCACTATGTGAGGGTTGCTCCGCACCACATGGATGGCCTTAGAGAAGGCCTTCTTTTCCAATGAGGGTCCCGTAACCGATGAAATCAATTTCCTTGTGACCTTGTGCATAGCACTTTTTGTGCTGGGGTGGGAGTTTGGGGACGACAATAGAATCTACGGCGTATAATGGGACAAACGTTTGAGCGACGAGTTGTTGTAGGTATGGGCGCAAGTATTTCATTTGTGCCTAGTCTTGGATTCCGCGGGCCTCTATGATGCTGTTCAAAACTGACGGTACCCTGTGGTTGAGCCACCCTCTGCAGCCTGAGCCCTCCACGTCTATACCGATCCCGAGCGCCACGTCGTTGCATGCATGTTTCATAAGTGTAAACCACGAGTGGCACTATGGGATACTAGCACACTAGAGGTCAGGGATATATTGCACGGGTAGGATGCCAGGTCTGAAGCATAAGGCGATGCACGGTGGAGCAGTCTTGGAAGCTCGTTGCATCCGCCTGGTGCTTTCCAGGGCTCACGGCTTACGCCTTCGTTGTAACCCCAACATAGATTGGGCGGAAAAAAATATGTACACCATGTATTCCATGGACCCAAGGGGCGTCACATTGGTGTGCCACATGTGAGCGGGGGGTAAAACAAGTGCGGTCTAGAGCCTACAGGTTGGTCGGATGTTTGTGTTTGCATGAGAGCTGCCCATTTACCCATGTCTTTGTCTTCTAAGGCACGGGGCATTTGAAAGGATAGGGCTCGTAGTACATTGGGTGTGTGGGGTGGGGGTGTACATGACATATGGCAGGGACCCTCGTGCCAAATAAAGAACTTCAAGCGCTAGAGTTGTAGTATGTCCTAGGCTGGCGGGGCTTCACGGGGGCCAATGAGGTAGATGGGGCTTTTCTTCCCATAGGAACCCACTTTCAGGACAACCATACACATCGTATTAGGGACCTATATCCAGACATATAGCACCGGGGAGGGAGGGGGGGGCGGTGACAGACAGTGGCGAAGGGCGTTGCACCGGTCCCATGACGTAAGGACGTGAGGGGAGTGATTTAGCCGATTGACACTGCACTCACGCCACTGCACGTGGCTGGCTGTGAGCCAGCTGTGAGCCATGACGTGGCTCAGAGGGTGTGGCAAACACGGCGGAACACCCAACCGGGAACGGACTTTGTGGCACTGACATCTCTGTTCTTCCGTACCGGCGGGCGGGGGGGGGGGGTTGACTGGCATTAGCCCTCCTCCCACTCACATTGTTGAATTACCCTTTATCACATAGCCGTCCCTCATCTTTGTGGGAGTGACAATGAGAAACGGCATTGATCGTAGCCTCCGTATTCGATTGTGTGTCTCTGGTGTGTTTGAGAGAAAGCGTGAAATAGGCATCGGTGGAGAGGGAGTCGACAAATTCAGTAGTTTGACGAAAAATATACTTTGCTAGGCCACGAACGCGGACGCCGATGTGCACCCCATGGGCATGGGCATGCACAACGACCGCACGGACATGGCCGGGGACGCGCAGACACACGTGCCCACACACACGATCACACACACGTGTGTGCGCACACAGAATTGCAAACAACAAGCAAACAACCACGGGGCCGAGAGAATACAGACTGAATCCGTGAAACCCCAGATCTTGTTGCATGGAACACCAACCATGTGACATATCTGCCGCCGTTAGGCCCCTGTCTGCATCACGGGAAGGCGTGCTTTCACTTGTTAGGGGGGGGTTGGGTTGGGTTGGGTTGGGTCAAGGCCTCATCTGGTCGTCTACCCACGGTGCGCGCCGCCTCCCCTGCCGGACCCGACTGGGCGGCCGCACCCGGGTGTCCGGTCACAAGGACTGTTGACCGCCCCCAGACCCTGCGGTGGCGCGCGCAGGCGGGAGATGCCGCCGTGCCTGTGTGAACCTGCCCTTGTGTGTCTGAGGGGGGGGGGGGGCTGTGGCACACCTGCTTGCTCCATTGTTGTTCGGCGTTGGCGCACATGGCGCGGGGATATGTGTGCCTGATGCTCCAGGCCCTGCTAGGGAGGGAGAGCGTGACTCTGAGCCCGCCGGGGGAGATGTGGGCCTGGGCCCGCAACCTCCACATCACCAGGACATGCTACCCAACCACTCCACAATTGCCTGTTGGCATAGGAAGGCAGTGGTACGTGGCACCATTGGGGTCAGACCCGCACTCCTTGACTTCCTGCGGCACAGGTGGTGCTGCCACGCGGGCTTAGTCCGGCTCCCACAGGCGAGGGCGTACCCTAGGCACGTGGAGGCGCGCGGAGAGTGCTTCCCTGCCCTGGGTGACACCGGTGCTGGCTGCACTGGCTGCGGCGCTACAACCCGCATAGACGAGGGGCCCAGAGGGCACCACACCCGAATGGCCTCCCTGTTGAGGAAAGGGAGGGGGGGGGCAGGGGTCAGCAGGTGGCTGTCCGGCCTTGAGGCGTTGGCCACAACTACACTGGAGTGCACGGGGCTGTACTGGCCTAGGCGTCTGTGATGAAGTTGGAGGGGCGTGTGCACACGTGGAGGTTCCCTGGGCAGGCCGCTCAACAGATAACCACATCGGTCAAGCTGTGAGCCCTTCACACCCTCCACTTTTTATGCCCCGAGGAAGCCGACTCCCTGCACCCTTCCCGCCGGGGGCGCCGGCTAGGGGCGCGGGGAGGGGGGGTGAAGTGGTGGATCTAAGAGAGGGGGGGGGGTTCTTTTGGCTTTGAGATCCAAAAATCCTTCCCCAAAAATTAGATGAGGGAAATTTAAATTTGAATAAGCGGCCCTTTGTGGGACCCACCCGGGATCCCCCCCTCTCCATTCCTTGTAAACGAAGCCTGCTGCCGTGTGTCTCTTTCTCCTGGTGTCGCTAGCATTGCGGACACCATCACATGTCACTAGCACCTAGCCGCTGCTCGGCCACAGAACTACTATGGTCGTCACCCTCAAGAATTACTTTGGCATTTCAACACTACTTCAGGTATCCCCGGCGGAGCCGTGGCACACATTGTCCGTGCTGTTCAGCATTGTTGCCTACGCAGCTGAAGATGGTACGGAATGAGACGACATGTCTGACGTTGTCGCCTGAATGCCACACTCAAATGATGTCCGTGCTCTACTCTGCCCATTCCAATTCAGCTTCTTCGCTCTGCAACAGCAGCTCTGGTGTTTCCCTCTACCTCCCCCACATCTAAGGAGACCCCTACCGCGTTCATTTTAGCTTCCTTGCCTCATGCCTCAAACCAAGATGACCTTGGGTAGCCTGCTCACTTCAAAGTACTTGAGAAAACCTCTCGGAATCAAGCTTCAGAGGTGTATAGTGCTACGATGATCCCTCAATGGCTTTGGTAGCAGATCTGACGCGTAGTGAGGATAAGCTGAGTCAGAAACCAGGGTATGCAGTTGGAGACTGCCACGCCCGTAGGCTTTCCAGTGTGCATGACGCACTATGAAGATTGAAGGCTGAGATGCATCAGTGGGCTACATTTCGTACACACACAGCACCAGAAGGGGAGGGGGGGGATGGCATTCAGGCACGGGTGGTCACCATTCGATTAAGGGGTAGAGAACACTGCTATCCCTACTGCAGTTGTGGGGGGTTGGTCGGTGACACACAAGAGACGATGCATGCCCCGCTTAATTACATCAAAATTAGCCAACAAGAGGTCCTCCACAACGGACTATTTCTCCTTTAGCAGGTGAGGGGCGATACATGTAAGCACCTGCATCGACCGATGACACAAGGTACACAGTCACCGGAAGAAAACGTCTTGGGTCTGAAACAGGGGCACAACACCCTCTACGCTGCCTCCGGACATAGAATAGAGAAGACACACAGATGACTGATAGTTGGCGCTGCCACGCATCGTCTCAGATGTTCAGAAGGACGCTACTGGCCCCCCCGCCGATTGGGTTTGATGTCAGCTCGAGCCTTCAGGCCCCGTCAGAATTACTCTTGATTGCCTGCCGTGCGGACTTTGTTTCTAAGATAGCGGGTTGGGTTGGGTGGGGTTGGATCAAGGCCTCGCCTGGTCGCCTACCCACGGTCCGCACCGCCTTCCCTGCCATACCCGACTGGGCGGCCGCACACGCGTGTCCGGTCACAAGGCCTACCGGACTATTGACTGCCCCCTAACCCCGCGGTGGCGCGCGCGGGCGGGAGATGCCGCCGTGCATATGTGTATGTGCCGTTGTGTGTCTGAGGGAGGGGGGGCTGTGGCACACCTGCTTGCTCCATTGATGTACGGCCTTGGCGCACATGGCGCGGGGAAGTGTGTGCCTGATGCTCCAGGCCCTGGTGGGGAGGGAGGAGAGCCTGACTCTGAGCCCTCCGGGGGAGATGTGGGCCTGGGCTCGCAACCTCCACATCACAAGGACATGCTACCCAACCACTCCACAACTGCCTGTTGGCACGGGAGGGCGGTGGTACGTGGTACAAGTGGGGTCAAATCCGCACTCCTTGACTTCCTGCGGCACAGGTGGTGCTGCCACGCGGGCTCGGTCCGGCTCCCACAGGCGAGGGCGTACCCTGGGCACGTGGAGGGGTACCAGGGCGCAGAGAATGCTTCCGTGCTATGGGTGCCACCAGTGCTGGCTGCACTGGCTCCAGCGCTACAGCCCGCGTAGACGAGGGGGCCTAGAGGACACCACTCCCCGAATGGCCTCTTCTTTGAGGAAAGGGGGGGGGGGTAGGGGTCGGCAGGTGGCTGTCTGGCCTCCACGGGTCGCCCACGACTGCACTGGAGTGCACGGGGCTGTGCTGGCTTAGGCGTCTCTGATGAAGGTTGAGGGGCGCGTGCACACCTGGAGGTTCCTTGGGCAGGCCGCTCAAGGGATACCCACAGCGGTCAAGCTGTGAGCCCTTCACACCCTCCACTTTTTAGGCCCCGAGGAAGCCGACTCCGTGCACCCCTCCTGTCGGGGGCGCAGGCGGGGGGGGGGGTGGAGTGGTGGATCTAAGAGAGGGCAAGGGGGGGGGGGGTTCTTTTGGCTCTGAGATCCAAAAATCCTTACTCAAAAATTAGCTGAGGGAAATTCAAATTTGAATAAGCGAGATACGGTTTTGAATTAACGCATGGGCATGTGGTGATTCCTAGGGGGGTCTAGACGCTGTATTGAATTCGTGCATGGGTATGCGTTAATTCCTGGGGGGGGTTTAGACTCTGTTTCTAATTAGCGAAAGGGTATGCGGTACTTCGTAGGGGGTCTAGATGCTGTATTGAATTAAAGCACGGGCATGCGGTAATTCCTAGGGGGCCCTAGATGCTGTTTGGAAATAACGCATGTGCTTGGGGTAATTCCTAGGGGGCTCTGGACGCTGTATTGAATTAGTGCATGGGTATACGTTAATTTCTTGGGTGGTCTAGACCCTGTTTTGAATTAGCGCATGGGCATGCATGCGGTAATTCCTGGGGGGGTCTAGACCCTGTTTTGAATTAGCACATGGGTATGCCGTAATTCTTTGAAGGGCCTAGACCCTGTTTCGAATTAGCACATGGGCATGCAGTAATTCCCTGGGGGGGACTAGACATTGTATTCAATTAACGCATGGGCATGCGATAATTCCTAGGGTGGTCTGGACACTGTATTGAATTAATGCATGGGCCTCGGGACATTCCTGGCGGGGGTCACTACCCTGTTTTGAATAAGCGCATGGGTATGCGGTAATTCCTAAGGGGGTCTAGATGCTTCTTTGCATTAACGTATGGCTATGTGGTAAGTCCTAGGGGGGTCTAGATACTATTTTGAATTAACACATGGGCATGCGGTAATTCCTCGGGGGGACTCGACGCTGTATTGCATTAACGCATGGGCCTGCGGTAATTCCTCGGGGGGACTAGCCACTGTATTGCATTAACGCATGGGCCTCCGGTAATTCCTACGAGGGGTCTAGATGCTGTTTTGAATGAACGCGTGGGCATGATGTAATTTTTGCTGGGGTGTGGATGCTGGTTTGAATTGACGCATGGGTATGCAGTAATTCTTGGGGGGGTCTAGATGCTCATTCGAAGTAACACATGGGCATGCGGTAATTTCTGGCGGGCTCCACATGCTGTTTTGAATTAGCGCATGGCCATGCGGTAATTCCTCGGGGGGTCTAGATGCTGTTTTGAACTAACGCATGGGCATGCGGTAATTCTGGGGGGGGGGGGGGGGGGCTAGATGCTTTTTTGAAGTAGCGCATGGGTATGCGGTAATTCCTGGGGGGGTCTAGATGCTATGTTGAATTAACGCATGGATATGCGGTAAGTCTTGCCGGGGTCCCGATGCTGTTTTGAATCAACGCGTGAGTATGCGTTAATTCTTAGGGGGGTCTAGATGCTGTTTTGAATTAGCGCATGGGTATGCGGTATTTCCTTGGGGGGGGTCTAGCCTGTATCTTGAATGAGCGCATGGGCATGCGGTAATTCCTCCGGGGTCTAGAGCTCTTTTTGAATTAACGCATGGGCATGCGGTAATTCCTGGCTGGTCTAGACGCTGTTTTGAATTAACGCCTGGGCATGCGGTAATTCTTGGGGGGGTCTAGATGCTGTGTTGATATAGCGCATCGGCATGCGGTAATTCTTAGGGGGGTCGACACGCTGTTTTGAATTAATGCATGGGTATACTGTAATTCTTGGGGGGGTCTACATGCTGTTGTGAATTAACGCCTGGGCGTGCGGTAATTTTTTGGGGGCGTCTAGATGCTGTTTTGAATTCACGCATCGGTATGCGGTAATTCCTGGGGAGGGTCTAGACCCTGTTTTGAATTAACGCATGGGCACGCGGCAATTCAAGGGGGGGTCTAGATGTTGTATTGAATTGACTCATGGGCATGCGGTAATTCCTAGGGGGTTCTAGACGCTTTTTTGAATTAACGCATGAGCATGCGGTACTTCCTAGGGGGGGCTAGATGCTGCTTGAATTAGCGCATGGGTATGCGGTAATTCCTAGGGGGGTCTAGACGTTGTTTTGAATTAACGCATGGGCATGCGGTAATTCCTTGGGGGGTCTAGACCCTGTTTTCAATTCGCGCATGGGTATGCGGTAACTTCTGGGGGGTCTAGATGCTGGTTTGAATCAACGTCTGGGCATGTGGTAATTCTTGGGGGGGGGTGTAGATGCTGTTTTGAATCAACACATGGGTATGCGGTAATTCTTGGGGGGGTCTACATGTTGTTTTGAATTAACCCATGGGCATGCGGTAATTCTCAGCGGGGTCTGGATGTTGTTTTGAATCAACACGTGGGCATGCAGTAATTCCGGGGGGGGGGTCCAGAACCTTTTTTGAATTCGCGCATGGGTATGCGGTTAGTGTTAGGGTTAGGGTTAGGGTCACCGAGCTGGTGGAACCAGTCTTGGTTTTATAACCCTTTTTAGGGTCTAGGGTGGACCTACCAGGTTTAGCAGCAGCAGCAGCAGCAGCAGCAGCAGCAGCAGCAGCAGCAAGCAGCACGCGCGAAATGGGTAAAAATCAGACCTCCGTCGTGGTGCTTCGGATTCGGCTGAAATTTTGGTGGATGATACCTATGGGTGTGAGGGACAACCACACAAAGTATGAGCCAGAAATTCAACGGTGGCGGCCGGGAACAGGATTCGCAAGTGGCGGACCTCAGTTTCAAAAGCTGCAGTTTAGGGCCAAAAACAGCCATTTTTGGGCCAAAAAAGCCCTGGAACACATTCAAAACGGCCAAACAAAGGGAAACGGTGGGTACACTCTATGTGCGGCTTGACTTCCCCTTGTCAACGAGCTCTTTGCGGCCCTCTAACTCCATGATATGTCCCGGAAACGGCCCAAAAAGGGCCCCAGAAGCTCCAAATGCCGACAGCCACAAACCAAGAATAGGCCATATCTTTGGCTACATGGCTCAAAATGCGATTCCGAGGGCACCTACCCCACCCGCAACCCCCCACTTTTTGTGGTTGCCACCCCTCGCCCAAACAGACGCCTAGACCCCAATACCTAGGCCCACTAGGTTGCGGCAAGCTGCAAGCCCAAGCCCAAACAGGTGGGTGCCCAAATGGGTCAACAGGGTCTAGTAGGGGCAAAAAGATGACTTTTTTCAAAACTGATCCTAGACCATGTGCGACGCTAAAACAAGTGTTTTTGGACCGTTTTGGGCTTGTGGTGGCCCATTTTGGTCCTCCGAAAATCCCAAAATGCCTTGAAAATGGGCTGTTTTGGGACCAAAAATGGGTCAAAAGTGGGTCAAAAACACATTTTTCCAAACCTCATCCTGGACCATTTGGGGTGCACAAACGGGTAAAATGAGCCCATTTTGAGCCCATTTTGGGGCATTTTGGCCGCTCAGAAGTCCAAAAAGCCTTGAAAGTGGGCCTCGTGGTGATGGGGTTCACTTGCAAGCTGATTTCACTTTGTCAAGAGCCATCAATGTGTGAATCATTCTTGATGTCCCTCACCAGTCATTGCTGATGTTCCCTCCCCCACCAGCTCGGTCCCAATATTCAGTCTTGATTAGGGTTAGGGTTAGGGTTAGGGTTAGGGTTTGTTTGGGGGGGGTGTACATGCTGTTTTGAATCAACACATGGGCATGCGGTAATTTTTGGGGGGGTGTACATGCTGTTTTGAATTAACGCTTGGGCATGCGCTAATTCCGAGGGGGATCTAGATGCTGTTTTCGATTAACGCATGGGTATGCGGTAATTGCAGGGGGGGTCTAGATGCTGTTTCGAACTAGCGCATGGGCCTGGGGTAATTTTTTGGGGGGTCTAGATGCTATGTTGAATTAACGCATGGGTATGCGGTAATTCTTGGGGGGGTGTAGACCCTGTTTTGAATTGACGCATGGGTATGTGGTAATTCTTGGGGGGTCTAGACCCTCTTTTGAAATAACACATGGGCATGCAGTAATTCCTGGGGGGGTCTAGACGCTCTTTTGAATTAGCGCATGGGTATGCGGTATTTCCTGGAGGGGTCTAGCCAGTGTTTTGAATTAGCGCATGGGCATGCGGTAATTCCTCAGGGGGTCTAAACCCTGTTTGGAATTAGCGCATGGGCATGCGGTAATTCTTGGTGGATCTAGACCTTGTTTTGAATTAATGCATGGGTATGCGAGTGCCGGCGGATGGGGTTGGGTTCGAGGGCTGACACAGGCTGAACCAACTGCTTACGGAGACCAGTACATATGGCCACTGTCGGACCGGTGCATCTCCCCCGGATCCCCGCTTTCACTTTCCATAGTGTGTGCAGGACCGCAACACTGGGTGGAGAATGGTCCCCCCATGGGGATGCTTGTTTCAGCACCACAACGCGTCCCCTGATTGCAATACATTATGGTACAAGCGCTCAAATGTCAGTAGCCTCTCCAACAAATCATGGGTAACATACCAGAACCGTGTATTCCTGGCTTGTCCTGCACTATCTAGCTTTGTGGTGTCCCTTGGGTATTGACCACTGCAAGTGGGTTCGGCACCAGCGTGTTTTCTTGTTCTCTGCTTGTAGGAGGCGCAACATGCAAGTGAATGCATGCACCGCCTAAGGGAGTTGTTGGCGCGGGAGTATGGGGGCTAGGGATGCTGAAATGCCACGAACCACAAATTTTTTGGTGCGCAGCGACTCGGCCTTAGCCAGTATATTTACGACGCACAGCCTCCCTTGTGAGTTTTGTTGCAAATACGTATCATTCACTGCTTTGGGAATTTTGTCGTTCCAGTGGGCTTTAGTCCATCCTGTGTTTACGCATTCCTCTGTCACCATCAACTCGGCTTATACCACACTTGCACGAGCCTTCTCCCCAAACGTTTCGAGGAAGAGAAGGGAAGGGCCTAAGACCAATAGTGGCTTGTTCGTACAGATCAACTTCAAAAGGGCAGGGCCTAAGACCAACAGTGGTACTTTGAACACTTTCTACAGATCGACCTCAGAAAGGCATAGAGCGCTAATTCAAAACAGCGTCTGGACCACCCCGGAATTACCGCATGCATGCCCATGTGCTAATTCAAAATAGGGTGTAGACCCCCCGAGGAATTAACGCATACCCATGCGCTAATTCAATACCGCGTCTCCAGCCCCCTAGGAATTACCGCAAGCACAATGGTTATTTCCAAACAGCATCTAGGGCTTCCTAGGAATTACCGCATGCCCATGCGTTAATTCAACACAGCATCTAGGCCCCCTAGGATCCGCCGCATACCCATTCGCTAATTCAAAACAGGGTCTAGACCCCCCTAGGAATTGACGCATACCCATGCACGAATTCAATACAACGTCTAGAGCCCCCTAAGAATCAACACATGCCCATGCGTTAATTGAAAACAGCATCTACACCCCCCTAGGGATTACCGCATGCCCCTGCGATAATTCAAAACAGGGTGCAGACCCCCCAGGAATAGCCGCATACCCATGCGCTAATTGAAAACAGCGTCTAAAACCCCCACGAATTACTGCATAGCCATGCGTTAATTGAAGACGGTGTCTATTACCGCATACCCCTGTCTTAATTCAAAACAACGTCTAGACCCCCCCGGGAATTACCGCATACCCATGCTTTAATTCCAAATAGTATCTAGACCCCCCCCAAGAATTACCGCATGCCCATGCTTCAATTCAAAACGGCATCTAGACCCCCCGTAGGAATTACCGCATGCCCGTGCCTTAACTCAAAACTGCATCTAGACCCCCCGAGGAATTACCGCATGCCCATGCGCTAATTCAAAACGGCATCTAGACCCCCCCCCAAGAATTAACGCATGCCCATGCTTTAATTCAATAAGCATCCGTGGCCCCCTATGAATTAGCGCATACCCATGCGCTAATTCAAAACAGCATCCAAAACCCCCGAGGAATTACCGCATACCCATGCGCTGATTCCAAATTCCAAATAATGCGTAAATTCAATACAACATCTAGACCCCCCTTGGAATTAACGCATGCCCATGCGTTAATCTACTACAACATCTAGATCTAGAATTACCGCATGCCCATGCGCTAAATCAAAAGAGGGTCTAGACACCTCGAGGAATTACCGCATACCCATGCCTTAATTCAAAAAACGGTCTAGACCCCCTGGGGAATTCCCACACACCAATGCGCTAATTCAATACAGCGTCCAGACCCCCCCGGGATTCCTCATGCATGCCTATGCCGTAATTCAAAACAGGGTCTAGACCCCCCGAGGAATTAACGCATACCCATGCGCTAATTCAAAACAGGGTCTCGCCCCCCCCCCCCCCCCGAGGAATTACCGCATGCCCATGCGTTAATTTAACACAGGGTCTAGATCCCACCAAGAATGCGTTAATTTAATGGCCATGCGTTAATTTAATACAGGGTCTAGACCCCCCAGGAATTACCGCATGCCCATGCGCTAATTCAAAATACCGTCTAGAACCCCCGCAGGAATGACCCCATGCCCATGCGCTAATGCAATATAGCGTCTACACCCCCCTAGGAATTAACGCATACCCATGCGTTAATTCAAAATAGCATCTAGACCCCCCCAAGACTTACCGCATACCCATGCGTTAATTCAAAATGGCATCTAGACCCCCCCCCCCCGAATTACCGCATACCCGTCCGCTACTTCAAAATAGCAACTAGACCCCCCCGCCCCAGGAATTACCGCATGCCCATGCGTTAATTCAAAACATCATCCAGACCTTCCCAAGAATTACCGCATGGCCATGTGCTAATTGAAAACGGGGTCTAGGCCCCCCCGAGGAATTGAAGCATACCCATGCGCAAATTCAATACAGTGTCTTGACCCCCCCCCAGAATTAACGCATACCCATGCGCTAATTCAATACAGCGTCTAGACCCCCCTAGGAATCACCACATGCCCCTGCGTTAATTCAAAACCGTATCTAGACCCCCCTAGGAATAACCGCATGCCCATGCGTTAATTCAATACAACATCTAGACCCCCCTACGAACTACTGCATGCCCATGCGTTACTTCAATACAGTCTTTAGGCCCCCCTAGGAATTACTGCATGCCCAAGCGTTAATTCAATACGGTGTCTAGACCCCCCTAGTAACCGACGCATACCCATGCGCTAATTCAATACAGTGTCTAGACCCCGCTAGGAATTACCGCATGCCCATGCGCTAATTCAATGCAGTGTCTAAACCCCCCCGAGGAGTTACCGCATACCCATGCGTTATATCAAAACACCATCTAGACCCCCCCAGGAATTACCGCATACCCATGCGTTAATTCAAAACACCATCTAGACCCTCCAAGAATTACCGCATGCCCATGCGTTAATTCAAAACACTGGCTAGACTACCCCAGGAAATACCGCATGCCCATGCGCTAATTCAAAACAGCACCTAGAGCCCCCCAGGAATTACCGCATGTGCATGCGCAAATTCAAAACAGCTTCTAGACCCCCCCAGGAATTACCGCATACCCATGCGTTAATTGAATACAGCATCTAGACCCCCCAAGGAATTGCTGCATGCTCATGCGCTAATTCAAAAGAGCATCTAGACCCCCCTAGGAATTACTGCATACCCATGTGTCAATTCCTAAAAGGCATCTAGACCCCCCCCCCCCAAGAATTACCGCATACCCATGCGTTAATTCAACACAGCATCTAGACCCCCCCAAGAATTACCGCATACCTATGCATTAATTCAAAACAGGGTCTAGACCCCCCCAAGAATTATCGCATACCCATGCGCTAATTCAAAAAAGGCTCTAGACCCCCTCAGGAATTACCGCATGCATGCCCATGCGCTAATCCGAAACACGGTCTAGAACCCCCGAGGAATTGACGCATACCCATGCGCTAATTCAATGCAACATCTAGACCCCCCTAGGAATTACAGCATGCCTATGCGTTAATTCAATACAGCATCTAGACCCCCCTAGGAATTACGGCATACCCATGCGCTAATTCAAAACAGGGTTTAGAACCCCCAGGAATCAACGCATACCCATGCGCCAATTCAATACAGCGTCTAGAACCGGCTAGGAATTACCGCATGCCCATGCGTTAATTCAATACAGCATCTAGACTTCCTAGGAATTACCGCATGCCCATGCTTTAATTCAATACAGTGTCTAGACCCCCCCAAGGAACTAACGCATACCCATGCGCTAATTCAATACAGCATCTAAAACCCCCTACAAATTACCACATGCCCATGCGTTAATTCTATACAGCATCTAGACTAGATTCAAAACAGGGGCCAGACCCCCCAGGATTAACCGCATACCCATGCGCTAATTAAACACACCATCTAGACTACCCTACGAACTACCGCATGCCCATACGCTAATTCCATACAACGTCTAGACCCCCCCAAGAATTGCCGCATGCCCACGCGTTAATTCGAAACAGCATCTAGACCCCCCCAGGCAATACCGCATACCCGTGCGTTAATTCAAAACAGCATCTAGACCCCGCCAGGAATTACCACATACCCATGCGCTAATTCAATATAGCGTTTACACCCTCCCCGTGAACTACCGCATGCCGATGCGTTAATTCAATACAGCATCTAGACTCGCCCCAAGAATTACCGCATGCCCATGCGCTAATTCAAAACAGCATCTAGACCCCCTGCCAGGGAATTACCGCATGCCCATGCGCTAATTCAAAACAGCATCTAGACCCCTCTAGGAACTGCCGCACACCCATGCCTTAATTCAATATAGCGTTTAGACGCCCCCAGGAACTACCGCATGCCGATGCGTTAATTGAAAACAGCATCTAGACCCCACCAGGAATTACCGCATGCCCATGCGCTAATTCAATACAGCGTCTAGACCCCCCCAGGAATTCACACGCCCATGCGTTAATTCAATACAGCATCTAGACCCCACCAGGAATTACCGCATGCCCATGCGCTAATTCAACACAGCGTCTAGACCCCCTCAAGATGTACCGCATGCCGATGCGTTAATTCATAACAGCATCTAGACCCCCCCCAGGAATTACCGCATGCCCATGGGCTAATTCAAAAGAGCATCTGGACCCCCCTGGGAAGTACCGCATGCCCATGCGTTAATTCAAAACAGCATCTAGACCCCCCTAGGAATTACCGGATGCCCCTGCGTTAATTGAATACAGCATCTAGAGCGCCCCCAAGAATTACCGCATGCCCATGCGCTAATTCAATACAACGTCTACACCCCCCCAACAATTACCGCATGCCCATGCAATAATTCAAAACACCATCTAGACCCCCCCGGGAATTACCGCATGCCCATGCGTTAATTCAAAACACCATCTAGACCCTCCAAGAATTACCGCATGCCCATGCGTTAATTCAATACGGCGTCTACCACCCCCCCCGGAATTATGGGTATGTGGTAATTCCGGGGGGGTTCTAGATGCTGCTTTTAATTAACGCATGGGAATGCATTAATTCTTGGGGGGGGCTCTAGATGCTGTATTGAATTAAAGCACGGGCATGCGGTAATTCCTCGGGGGGGTGTAGATGCTGTATTCAATTAACGCATGGGCATAGACACGCACTATTTTGAATTAGCGCATGGGCATGCGGTGTTCCTAGGGGGGTCGAGACGCTGTATTGAATTAACGCATGGGCATGCGTTCATTCCTAGGGGGGGTCTAGACCCTGTTTTGAATTAACGCATGGGCTTGGGCTGGGGCATCAGCCGCTGCTAGTGGGCTGGCCACGTAGGCCACACGGGCTCCTCGGGGGGCTCGAGCTGCCCCGTGGCCCCTCCCCGGGTCGCGCCGGGCCCCCAGGTGCTCGTCCCCGAAGCCCAACGAGCGGGGGCGGCGGCGTTGTCCTCCTGGCTGGGGCGAGCCCGCCCAGCGTCACAGGCCCTCCCCGACTCGCCCCCCTCCCCCCCCCCAGCAGGGCGACCCCCAGCGTCGCTCCCCGATGTGTTCGGCCGCATCTCATCGGCCCTGAGCAGCCGCGCACCGCCGCGGCGGCGGTCCCCTCCGCGGGAGCGACGACGGCCTCCACCCAAGGCCACCAGGACGGTGGCGGACATGCTGCGAGCGCGCCCGCCCCCCCCACAGGCCGCGGGCGGCCCAGCAGAAGGGGCCTCCCCCCCCTCTGACCCAGTGGCGGACGCGCCCCCAGCGGCGTCGCCATCCCAGTCTACACTGCCGCCGCGGCGGCAGCACGGCAGGGCCAGCACGGGAGAGACTTCGTCCCCTCCGGCTCGTCCCTCCTGGCCGCCGTGCAGGCTCGTGCGGGGGGCCCGTAGGGGAGGACACGGGCGCCTGAACTCAACTCGGCCCACCTCCCCGCCCCTCTGCCTATGTACATAGACCAGTGGACGTTAATCGAATGAATGCCGTATTGACATGTTTTGCACCCTATTTGGGTATGATAAAACAAGGCAAGTTTCTATGAATTTGGGCTATTTAATTTTCATAGCGAGATCCCCATCAACAGCTCATGACTTAAGCCGTCATCGCTCATGGCAGATTCTCTGCGAGGTGGATTTGCCGAAGGCAATAGAGTTTCTTTTCAGGGGGGGGGGAGCCCCCCCCAGGTATGTGCAGTAGTGCAGTAGTTTATTCTGTCAAGGAGCCTAACCCCTTCCCTCCCACAAGCCGCTTTCAGAAAACCAGCAACCGCCTTTGCTTAACCGCCACCCGCCGTTGATCCGCAGCCACTTCAGATGCCGCAAATACTGGAGGCGACCTTTTTTCTTATGTATGTTGTAATTCATGTATTTTTTTTTTGCGGTAAATGCGTGGAACAAAGAACTCCTACGGTTGTGTTACTTTTTTTTGCGGTGATTGCGAGTGCACCCACCATATTCGTGTTTACCGCAAAAAAAAATACACAATGGGACAATTTTTTGTACTCGCGATTGCTGCAAACTAAACACTTACGCGAAGGGACAATTTTTTTTCCCGATGCGTTTACCGCAAAAAAAAATTACTGGATGGGATAATTTTTCTGCACTCGCTTTTACCACAAAACAAAATTGCACGATTTACTGCGGGAAAAAAATGCACACACCGACAATTTTTTTTTTTCACCGGACTGTTTTTTTTTGAATTACAATTCTTACTGCAACACAAAATTACACAATTTTACCGCTAAAAAAATTTGCATGACGTGTCAACAAGTTGCATTCTTCAATTTTTTTTTTCATTTATGCCCATGGGTCGTATCCTGTGAAAGGGTTTGAAACCGGCCAGGAGTAACGGTGCCCAATTTGGGGGGTTGCTTTGGCATCACACCTTTGCTTAAGGTGCCCCCCCCCCCCCCCCACAAAAAATGGGGGGCGGGGTCGGTGGGTTTGGGAGGGGTGGGGGGGGGTTGGGGCTCTCTACTCAAAAGGTCAGTGTTCCCGAGCGGAATTTTCCTTTTCAGTGGGGGGGTGGGGGGGTCGGCTGGTCCCCAGCCCCCCCCCCCCCCCCCTCCCCAGTTGCTAACCAAGGGTCTGTTGAGCATTTCAAATACGGCGCGTGTCTACGGCAGTGCGCGCACGCGTCCCTCCTACTGTTGCTTCCAAACAGCGCCAAGCCCCAGCCCCAGACCCAGTCCGACGCCCAGTATGCCGCACCTGTTGTTTTTGTGATTGTCGCCGTCGCCGTCGTTATTGTCCCCTCATCGTCGATTCATCGTCGGCGCCTCGTTGTCGCCATCGCAGGCGCCGTACTTGTTGTTAATGCGGCCGTTGTGGCCGTTGTGGTCGTGGTAGTCCGGGTGGTGGTGGTGGTGGAATCCTGCGTGGGCTCTGTGCACTCGGTCTGCGCATCCGTGCTTTCTCCAGAGGCACGTGCCCATGGGCAGTCCCACGAGGGCGCCTGTGTGTTGGTGGCCAGGGGCAGGCTTGCCGCCAGTGACCACCACGTCAGACGTGATCAGAGAACGCGCAGTCTGCACGTGGCTTGTTCGTACTGAGTTTGGGTTGCACCCATTGGAAGGGGGGGGCGTCTCTTCAGATCCCTGACCCCAACAACCCCCCCCCCCCCCCAACCACATCGGTCCTGACCATCGTTGTCTGCAGTTTTGGCGCCGCTTGAACATGTTGTATACCACTGATGGGTACCACTTGGCGACCCGGGACCCCCAGCCCTGTGCTACATTTCCCACATCAGATGTGGTGGTGAGCACCCTCCACACTTCACTGCCATGGGAGGGGCTGACTGTAAAGCATGCCACCGCTGGGGCATGGGAGGGACGCCAAGGGGCAGCAGCAGCAACTGTGAGGAGGGGGACAACCTGTTGTCCGCTCCCGCCTGTCAAAACTATTTCCCCCTGGATTTGGGGTCACCTGTGCACCCACACCACCTTCATCCACCGCCCCCTCCCCCACCACTGTACCAACAAGTGGAGGATCCCCTCCTTAAAAGACAAACACATCCGTATACCCGGAAGTAGTAACTGGCAGTACGCGTTCAGCCTTTATGGCACCCCGTCCCCCCTCAGGGGGTCACTAAACTATGGGCTCATCGTCAGTACAGCATGCAGTCCTGGGTGCTCCATATAGCCCTTTTCAAGGGCTTTCTGAATATACCCCGCATACTCCCACCTACGGGACACATAACGGGCACAGATGAGGGGGACCATGGCGCCGACCACCGAAAATGCTCTGTGTCGGCACGGTTCTCGTGGTCCCCGAAGTGATATCGGTGTTGTTGGATGAGGCATACACCACTTGTGCTTTTGTGTCAAGAACCCTTTTCGCTCGGTGGGCCCATCCTCGCCTGAAGAACCGCCCTCCCAAGTGGGTCCCTCCCGTCAAGAACAAGCCCTGCTCAGCAGCTCCATCCCAGACTTTGCCACGGATGTGTCGCCGGGCCAGTGGGTTTCGCAGGCCTCAGCCCTGTTCCATGTGCCACCGAGTCGCTGTTCGCCGGTCCCGCCCGCTGTGCCCACTCCTGTGCCAAGGGTGCGCGATGGTGAGGCGCAGACTTTCAGTTAATGTGCATCCCACTTTTTTGTGTTTGTGAATCCTTTGCATCCCGCAAACAAAAAGTGTGAACACATGTGAATCCCACAAATGAAAATTGTGCACACATGTGATGACCGTCGAGTTCAGATCAACCTTTGTTGATATGGCAGTTTGTGCATGTGAACCTGTGAGGTTGTGTGTGAGTTCATGTGAATCCCATGTTACAAATGCGTGAACACGTGTGAATCCCACAATCAAAAAGTCTGACTCCAAACGCGCACGGAGCCGCATTATCTGAAACTCTGGTGAGGTGCTGCCCCGGGGACCCGCGTGGTGCTGCTCGTTTCCTCAGGGCCCAACGTCCTTAGCCTGGCCACCTTGGAAAGCGTTGCCGCGTGGGTGCAGCAGTACCTGGGCTTCACGCTGGGCGGCGTCCCCACATCCGGTGTGGCCCCCATGCGCTGCTGCCGCTTTGCCTGGGGCACCACAGCCCCACGGGGCCGTGCAAGTGCTGGTGGAGGCAGGGGGTGGGGCCGGTCCCAAAGCTCCCCAAAGCTCCGGATGTTTTGTTGTTGGGGAGCGGGTCCATTGAAGATGAACACCGGCGGCGGAGAATATTTCACGGGGTCAGCGAGGCTGAATGGTCACCGAACCGCAAACCCATTTCTTCCCCCCTTCCCCCCCCCCCCCCCCCCCATAAGCGTCTACGGACCACTAAGCAAACCCTGGGGCCGGCTGTACCTTGGAACAGGGTGGAAAAGAAAGTTGAAGGAACATGCCGTGCAGCGGGGTAAACACGGTGACGACCTGCAAACCGTCCAGTGCGACCTCACAGACAATATTTCACGGGGTCAGCGAGGCTGAATGGTCACCGAACCGCAAACCCATTTCTTCCCCCCTTCCCCCCCCCCCCCCCCCATAAGCGTCTACGGACCACTAAGCAAACCCTGGGGCCGGCTGTACCTTGGAACAGGGGGGAAAAGAAAGTTGAAGGAACATGCCGTGCAGCGGGGTAAACACGGTGACGACCTGCAAACCGTCCAGTGCGACCTCACAGACAATATTTCACGGGGTCAGCGAGGCTGAATGGTCACCGAACCGCAAACCCATTTCTTCCCCCCTTCCCCCCCCCCCCCCCCCCATAAGCGTCTACGGACCACTAAGCAAACCCTGGGGCCGGCTGTACCTTGGAACAGGGGGGAAAAGAAAGTTGAAGGAACATGCCGTGCAGCGGGGTAAACACGGTGACGACCTGCAAACCGTCCAGTGCGACCTCACAGACATGCAAGTTTGCCTGCTCCGCTTGGAGTCTTGGGGGGCGCCTCATGCGCTGTGCAAATGGCCCCGTGTTGAGCGTTGGGGACTCCAATACGGCCAGAGGCTATGCCGCCAAGTTTCTACCCCTCTTTTGTGATTCAGTTGTTGCTATTTCAGCTCTTGGCCCAAGGCACTTGGTGGTTTTGGTGTGGCTGGTGGTTTTGGGGCTAAGGCCGGGAAAGTCTACCAAATGATTGGCGCTTTGCCTGGGCTGTGCGCAAACTCCCCCGCAGTGGAGTCCCGTTTGGAAGCCCCCAAACGCCGGCACGACAAGTCAGATGCGCGGCTTAAAGCCCAAGAAAGGGCCCACAATCACCGCAACGATGTCTGAGATGCCTTTCTAGTGGAAGAGTGGGACCCCGCAAATTGTTCATCGACGACTATATTGTGGGTGTCCGCAAAGGGATGCAGCAATGGCAGATGAGGGGGCATGAGGGACCACCCTGCAAGCATGCTGTGCATGGGGCAGTTCCGGGAATACTGTCCGGTGATGATGGCAGCTCCACAGTTCAACAGCAGGCCCACCGGCCGGGCCGACAGCAGAATCGAGTGCACCCCCCCCCCCCCCCCACAGCCGACCGCCGGAGTAGAACAGGACAAGTCATCCGGGGGCTCCGTTGACACAACCAAAACACGTTCGGACCCACAGAGGGTCAGAATGAGCAGCGGCGAGAGGCCAATAGGCGCCGCCAAAGGCAAACGACCGAATACCGAGACCTTGTGCCAACCCCCCCCCCCCCCCCCCACCAGAGATGCCGGTACGAAGTTTGCCGCATGAAGTGGGCGGGGCGGATGCTGGACTCACTCCTGCCACCGTGGGAGGGACGAAAAGTTTGTGGCTTGGGTTGAAAGATGGCTCCACCGAGGAAATGCACACCACCCTGTCATCCGTGAAGTCTAGCCTCATCCGACGTCCGGCGCAAGGCCGTCCGTGCCGTCTGGATGGCCACTCAGGCCGTACTGCCCTCTTCCGTTCAGTGCGGCTATCCGCATCCCCTGGAAACGTACCATGACAGGGGCACATGGGGTGGAGTGGGCTGGGCGGGGAATGGCTGCGGTGGGGTGACTCGGAGTGGGGGGGGGGTGGGGGGCTTGTGTGGTTGTGCGCTGCCCATGTTGGTAGGGAGGTGCAGAGGGCTCCCGTGGCGACTCATCAAAGGACACGCATGGGCATGCCCCTCGGGTGCCGGGCGCATCTTGCTTGTGTTCCCATGACCTTGCGAGGCCTCCGTGAGTTGAGCATGTGCCTGGCGGCCTGTTGCTTCGTCATGCGAGGAGGACTATTGTGAAATTGGTGGGGTGAGTGGGATGGGTATGAGAAGAAAATAGGGGGTCTGCCAGTAAATTGTGGGGAGGGCTCGAGCAGGCGGTGCGACGCCGCGGCACTTGTGGTGCCCGTAAGGCTGCCTGCCTCTTATAACGCTCAATCAGAATTCCGGCCCACACTTACTAAGCTGCTAGCTTATGTGGGGCGCAAGACACACCGCGTTGCAATTCCCAAACAATTGTTATTTGAATTGCAGGCTCCTGCAGCATCGCGCGCACTTGCCTCTTCAAGTGTAGGGATAGGGGCCTTGGCGGCAGGGAAGAGCACAAACGCGGGGAGGGCATGGCAACCTCACGCAGCATGGCCCTGTGCGTGCTTTTAGAGTGCGAGTTCCCCCATTGATGCTGCGGGAGTGGACTGCGCCGTGCCCCCCCCCCCCCCTCCAGCCTCTGCCAGGGTGGGTGCACTCAGCCTATGTACTGTGCACGTTCAATGCATGTCACTGTTGCTAATTGCATTGAGAGGCCGCCGTCAGCCGTGTCAGCCAATGCGGTGGCCGGCATGTGTAATGTGTGCCCCTCGCACGGCGCCGGTGTCGTCCCTTTTTCGTCCCTTGTTTTGCTGGAGGGCCCACCCCCAAGGCATGGGGAAAATTGGCTTGTGCGCGGGGGGGGGGGGGGGGGGGTTGTTCGAGCCCCCCCAAAGGAGGGGGTGGGGTCTAGAAAAGGGGCTCTGGTGACAGGCCAGTTCCAAGAGGCTAATCCAAAACCTCTGACTCACCAACTGCGCCGCGAAGCGGCCCGGAAGATTTTTTTTTTCAAGAAAAATTTCCCCCATGATACATACCTTAAAATGATCAGCGCATTGTGGGGCGCAAAGGGGCTCGAACGAGCCCCCCCCCCCCCCCGCGCAAGCCAATTTTCCCCCAGCCCAAGAGGAGGGCCTGGCCCCCGCGAATCCGGTTTGCCGCTGCTTTGGTGGCACCGCCAATATCCCCGGGTCTGAAGGTCGCCCGCTACACGATCCCAGGGACAGGCCGTAAGTACGCCCCCCGGGTGTGGCCACGTCTCGCAGGTTCCCACCTGAGGGGGTGTGCCAACTCAGTAGTTAGGGGCCGGACATCGGTTCCAATCGGTGGGTGAATGGGTGCCACCCCCCCCCCCCCCCTCCATGGCCACGTGGGGGTGGCCAACTGTTGGGTTGGTTGGTCACCCAACACTTTGGGTGCGGTGGGTGGGTTACCCACACGCCCCCCCCCCCCCCCCCTCCGTGGGACACACATCCGTGAGCCGGCCTTTGCCAGTACTTTCCCGAAGATTGAGCCATTCAGCCTTTCTTCCTGCTCCAGCCCCTCGGCCATTCATTCTCTTGAGCCTGCAGTCATTGGCCTGCTGCTCCACCTGCTGCTAGTTCTGCTGGGCGACCTGCAGTGTGCTCTTCCCGGAGGGAAGGGGGGGGGGATTGGGGAAATGGGCTTCCGTGCCCTGCCCCTTGTTTTGTGGATGTTGGCGCCAACAGCGCCTGAAGAGAAAATTTTACGCCATAACGTTTTTGCCTCAATTAAATCCCCCCCCCCCCCCCACACACAAAACATGTAAAATGATCAGTACGATGTGGGGGATCATTTTGAGCCGTGGATGTCAAGGTCTGCCCCCTCCCCGTCCCGGGCATGGCAGCCAAGGAGGGGGGGGGGGGCTTCTGTGCCATCCCCCGCCCTCCTGCAGTGCAATCTTCTTCCTGCCCTCTGCTGCTGCTGCTGCTGCTGCTGCTACTCCCGTCGATACTGCTACTATTGCTGCTCCTTATGCTCCTGCTCGCACTCCTACGCCTGGGCCTGCCCCGCACCTCTACCTGTGCCTGCCTGTGCCCCTGCCCGTCCCCCTCTACCCTTGCCCCGACCCCTACCCCCTGCCCGTGCCCCATTTCGCTGCAGCGCCGCAGGTGTTCTCCACAGAAGTCCTGATGCACGGCTCAACAATGGCCATCGGCACATGGCTCTGCACATCGTTCGGTATGCCACGACTGACTGTGGGCCAGCAGGACTACGAGATCACTGACTGGGGCACTGGCGTCGACCGCGCGACGCTGATCATCCACGACTACACCGAATCCACTAGCGCCATCGGCACCGTTTTCAATCTGCCATCCGCCATTCATTCTCCCGCGGTAAAAGTGGTGTCGGTGACCCGCTGGGACGCAAACGGAAACAAAATTTCAGGTTTCGAACCGGCCAGGGGGGTGCCCCCCAGGGAACCTTGGCTCTGCCAACCCAAAGGACGCAGCCGCAGGATGGGGGAGGGCAGGCATGTATTAGAATTGCCGTACACCATAGGAGGGGGGGGGGTACCCCCCCCCCCCATCGTGGGAAAAAACGAATTTTACAAAAGGGGAAATCTTGTCGGGCCATTCTTGGTACACAAATCACCTCGAAGAGAGGGTGTTAGATCAACCGCAGGCGCTAGCGTCGTATACCACCCTTTTTTTGGGTTGTTTGCGTAGCATACCCCAATTTATGGTTTCTAACGTCCAACCCCTGTAAAATCATCATTTTAGGACCAAAAATGATCCCCCAATGATTTTTTGGATTTTGACCCGGGTACCCCCCCGCACCGGGTAATCCTTTTTGGGGGGGGTGGGAGTGGGGGGGGGGGTCAAAACCTCTTTGTGTATTGTGGCCGCTGTGTGTGTATTTGGACCTTGGTCTTGCAGACTTTTTTTCTTGTATATGGACACCCTAACCCATGGCGGGGGTCCCGGGTCCCAACTCCAGGTACCCCCAGTCACCCCCCCCCCCCCCTATGGCCCCTCGCCAATGAGGACTTAGCCGTTTTCACGCTTGATAGGCTGTTTAGTGGCACATGAAAGTTTTTCGAATTTCCGATTTTTCATGACTACCTTCCGTTGCCCCTAGGATTGGTTTGGGTGATCATTTGGTGACAATATGGCGACTTGAGCACCCATGGGGACCCACGTAGTGGCTGCTAGGCCTATGTAGCCCGTGCCATGGGCCCTCCGAAACCCCCAAAATTGCTTCTACGTAGGCTGTTTGGTGACACTTGAAAGTTTTTCACATTTCCACTTTTTCGGAAACCCTTCTGTTGCCCCTATGATGGGTTTGGGTGATCATTTGGTGACAATGCGGGTACTTGAGCACCCATGGGGGCCCCCAAAAGTATCAAAATTGCTGTTTGTAGGTGGTTCAATGGCATTTGGGGTGTGCACACACAGCAGTATTTCACCCTCTACGGGTCAAAAATGGAAATCCTATTGCCTTCGGCAAGTCCACCTCGCAGAGAATCTACTCTGAGCAATGCATGGTTAAGTGATGAGCCGTTGATGGGGATCTCAGTATGACAATGAAATGGCCCAAATTCATGCCACCTTGCCCTGTTTTATTATGAGCATCCATTGGTCCCATTCCAATTAGGGTTGTAACATGACGGTAAATTAGCCAAAGCAAAACGTATTTGCAAAACCAAGGATAGAGGGGTTGAGTGGCGGTCTTTCCGACGTACCCTGGAGGCCCCGCCTTGCCGTCGTTCCTGACTTGCGGGGGCCAAATGGCCGGACTTTTGATTTGGCTTTGAAAGCCCCGGAGTGTCCTCGCCAGTAGCCCTACCCATCTCCGGAAGCGGCAGGCAAGTAGGTAGCTGGTGGGTGTATTTGGTTGCGGCGTTGTTGTATAGAGGATTACAAGCACACGAGTAACAGGACGTGACATGATGCAAAATCCCCAAAGCGTCGGTATTGCTTGTATGTAGAATGTGTTCAAGAGTTCAAGAAACCGACTACCAGGACTAGACATGATCCAGAATCCCCACATCGCCGGATCTTGGTTGATGGTTGAGGTGGTCGCCAAAATCCGATTAACACGACTAGACATTGTCCAAAATCCCCACAGCACCGGGTTATGGTTGTTGATGGAGGTGGTGAGCCACAGTGGTACACACAAACACACACAAACACACACACACATACAGATATATATACCCACCCCCCAAGCTTTTTTGATTTGCCCGCCGCTTGCTAGCCGATGTTGCTAGTTTTACATCATAACATAGGTGAATATGGAAAGACGTCATTGTTGCAAAATGCCGTTGATGGGTATGTAAAAAGAGTTGTAAACGTAGACTTGCAAAAGCAAAATGTTGATCACCCTTCGGCCTTTGGCAAGCGAAACCAATGACCATATTGCTACCGGCGCCACCAGTTGCAAAGCTCAAGTCATGGATCCCACTTGAGTCCGGTCACCTCAGGTGACACACATCTTACATCCGTAACACATGACATTGCGATTGACTGCTAGCATGCACACCATATTTTCTTTGGATGTGCCTAACAGTGTGCGGCATTACGGCATTTTTTGCAACATCTCATATGTCCTCAGAAGTAATGCAAATCGTTCAGTGGCATGAACATTGGCTTGATCTTTGTCCGGGTGAAGCTTCACTGATAGGTAAAGATATTGCTTGCGGATGTTAGCTTTGTTTGTATCCCCAAGCAATTGCATGCCCACTTCAAAATTGTTCTTATCCAAATATTCATACATTGCTGGATATGAAGCAATGGGGAGATCAAGCAAGCGTTGTACTTTGGTTATGTCGGATGATGATGCGGTGTCTTGGGTTCTTTGTGGTTTGCGCTTGTGGGGAGATTTAGGTTGTAGATCATCATGAGGCCGTTTTTTGGTATGGTTCTTCTTAACTCGCTTTGTATGTAATACATGCTCTTCATTGTCATTGGTGAAAAGTTTGGGTCGATGACTAGTTGACTCATTTTGGTGAATAGCATGTCTCTTTTTTCTCGGGGGTAATGCATATTCTTCATCATCACTAATGGTGGCCTGTGGTGGAATGTTGGTTGTTTGCTTTTCGTTGAGACCTTTTTGTGACGAATGCTGCAAGGGATGCATACTTTGCCCCTTGCCTTTCTCATGTTCGTCAAGTTGATTGAAACTTTTTGAAGCAACACAGGAAGAACAACGCAGTTTGGTACCAAGTTTCCATTGGTTTTTTGTAAAGTCTGCACGCAACCGTTGAATACCACAAGAGAAACATTGTAGTGCATCTTGGAACGCTTGGTGGGCTTCATTTGTTTTTGTGAGCAATGTATGCATCTCCTGTTGCTACCTAATGCTATTTGGTAGCGGTAAAGGGTGTTTTTTGTTTTAATTTATTGCAGGAAGCGCATTGTAGTCCCGCGACTTGACAATGCACACATCTTTGGTCAGCACCTCCAGCATTGAATTAACAAGGCATTCTTTCAAGGTTGCAACATGGGCAGCATATAGTTCTGCAACGTTGGCATGTTGCATGTTTACCAAATTTTGAGTGTACACGCTCTTGCCGGCAAGACGGACAAGTGACTTTGGTGCATTGCTGGCATGTCCCATTTGTAGTAATTTGTGATACCATGCGCTCTTGTTGGCAAGAAGGGCAAGTGACCTTGGTACATCGGTTGCATGTGCCTCTTGCACTAATTTCTGATGCCATGCGCTCTTGTTGGCCAGAAGAACAAGTGACTTTGGTGCATAGCTTGCATGTACCTCTTGCACTGATTTCCAAGCCAGTTCACACGACAGAAATGCTTTACATACCTCGTACCTTGGATGGTCATTTTAGGTGGTCAAAATATCAAAAACATTTTTTCGAAAAGTTCCATTTTTCAGCTGCCCGGGGTGAAACGTTGCATTTTAGGTGGTCACAATATCAAAAACATTTTTTCGAAAAGTTCCATCTTTGAGCTGCCCGGGGTGAAAAGTTGCATCAGCAGGTTGTGTACCAATCCCTTGGGAGACCCCCTCCCCCAACACCTAAATCGGGTGAAAAACACGTAAATACGGCCAAAAACATGCTTCACATAGCTTGGATGGTCATTTTAGGTGGTCACAATATCAAAAAAAAACAAGTTTCGAAAACTTCGATGCTTGAGCTCTGCAGGATGAAAAACTGCATAAGCCGGTTGTGGGCCGGCCCATTCACTAGGCCATTATTGGTGGAAACAGCCATTTCGCGTCTTTGGTACGGGTTATGAACGGCCCTAAGCAAGGCTAGAGACTGCAAAAAACGTCCCTCCGTGTCCTAGTAGGCATATACTGTCACAACATCCCCACTCACACCCCTTAGAGTGGGTACCACAGGGTCACCGAGGTTGCCAAAACCCCCAACATAGCAGAAATGGCTGGAAAATGCATAAACTGCATAAGCGCTCGTCCCACTCCGCCCCATACAAACCATATGGAGTCAGGACCCGGAAACACTTTTTCGGCTCAAAATCGAAAAAAACCAAAGCATTCATGATTTTTGACCCAAAAAAAGGGGGTCATTTTTTGAACCCCCCCACCCCCCACACCTCTCTGAAAACCTCAAAAAAGGGGGTTTCAAGTGGGGGGGTCTAGGGGGGTCCGGACCAAAAACTCATTGGGGGATGTGCTTATTGGACAAGATAATGATTTTACAAGGGGTTAAACTAACAATTCAACCCCTTGGGGTAGGGTACGCGAATAGGCCCAAAAAGGCCAAAATGGGGGGGTATGTGGCGTTTTCCCCTACATACGCCTGGCTGGCTTTGATCTAACAACCTAACATAACTACGGGCTAAAACGTCCTTTACATAGGTTGGATGGTCATTTTAGATGATCGCGGTATCAGAAGAATAAGTTTCGAAAACTTCGATTTTTGAGCTGCCAAGGGTGAAATACTGCATGAGCAGGTTGTGTACCCATCCCTTGGGAACCCCCCCCCCCCCAACACCTAAATCGGGTGAAAAACACGTAATTACGGCCGAAAACATGCTTCACATAGCTTGGATGGTCATTTTAGGTGGTCACAATATCAAAAAAAACAAGTTTCGAAAACTTCGATGCTTGAGCTCTGCAGGATGAAAAACTGCATAAGCCGGTTGTGGGCCGGCCCATTCACTAGGCCATTATTGGTGGAAACAGCCATTTCGCGTCTTTGGCACGGGTTGTGAACGGCCCTAAGCAACGCTAGAGACTGCAAAAAACGTCCCTATGTGTCCTAGTAGGCATATACTGTCACAACATCCCCACTCACACCCCTTAGAGTGGGTACCACAGGGTCACCGAGGTTACCAAAACCCCCAACATAGCAGAAATGGCTGGAAAATGCATAAACTGCATAAGCGCTCGTCCCACTCCGCCCCATACAAACCATATGGAGTCAGGACCTGGAAACACTTTTTCGGCTCAAAATCGAAAAAAACCAAAGCATTCATAATTTTGGACCAAAAAAAAGGGGGGGTCATTTTTTGACCCCCCACCCCCCCACACCTCTCTGAAAACCTCAAAAAAGTGGGTTTCAAGTGGGGGGTCTTGGGGGGGTCCGGACCAAAAACTCATTGGGGGATGTGTTTATTGGACAAAATAATGATTTTACAAGGGGTTAAACTAACAATTCAACCCCTAGGGGTAGGGTACGCGAATAGGCCCAAAAAGTCCAAAATGGGGGGGTATGTGGCGTTTTCCCCCTACATATGCCTGGCCGGCTTTGATCTAACAACCTAACATAACTACGGGCTAAAACGTGCTTTACATAGATTGGTTGGTCATTTTAGATGATCACGGAATGAGAAGAATAAGGTTCGAAAACTTCGATTTTTGAGCTGCCAAGGGTGAAATACTGCATGAGCAGGTTGTGTACCAATCCCTTGGGAGACCCCCCCCCGCGCCAACACCTAAATCGGGTGAAATACACGTAAATACGGCTTAAAACATGCTTTGCATACCTTGGATGGTCATTTTAGGTGGTCACAATATCAAAAAAAACCAGTTTCGAAAACCTCGAATCTTGACCTCTGCAGGATGAAAAACTGCATAAGCCGGTTGTGGGCCGGCACATTCACTAGGCCATTATTGGTGGAAACAACCATTTCGCGTCTTTGGCACGGGTTGTGAAGGGCCCTAAGCAAGGCTAGAGACTGCAAAAAACGTCCCTCCGTGTCCTAGTAGGCATATACTGTCACAACATCACCACTCACACCCCTTAGACTTAGACGTTAGAGTGGGTACCAGAGGGTCACCGAGGTTGCCAAAACCCCCAACATAGCAGAACGGCTGGAAAATGCTTAAAGTGCATAAGCGCTCGCCCCACTCCGCCCCAAAACAAGGGGGGGTCATCCCCCCCCCCCCCCCACACCTCTCTGAAAACCTCAAAAAAGTGGGTTTCAAGTGCGGGGGGTCTGGGGGGGTCCGGACCAAAAACTCATTGGGGGATGTGTTTATTGGACAAAATAATGATTTTACAAGGGGTTAAACTAACAATTCAACCCCTTGGGGTAGGGTACGCGAATAGGCCCAAAAAGGCCAAAAGGGGGGGGTATGTGGCGTTTTCCCCCTGGCTTTGATCTAACAACCTAACATAACTACGGGCTAAAACGTGCTTTACATAGGTTGCATGGTCATTTTAGATGATCACGGAATGAGAAGAATAAGTTTCGAAAACTTCGATTTTTGAGCTGCCAAGGGTGAAAAACTGCATGAGCAGGTTGTGTACCAATCCCTTGGGAGACCCCCCCCCCCCCCGACCTAACACCCAAATAGGGTGAAAAACATGCACATACGACCTAAAACTTGCTTTACATAGCTTAGATGGTCAATTTGGGTGGTCACAATATCAAAAAAACAAGTTTCGAAAACTTCGATTTTTGAGCTGTCCCGGGTGCTATTTGGGTAGCGGTAAAGGCTGTTTTTGGTTTTAATTTATTGCACGAAGCGCAGTGTAGGCCGGCGGATTGACAATGCACACATGTTTGGTCGGCACCTCCAGCATTGAATTCACAAGGCATTCTTTCAAGGTTGCAACATGGGCAGCAGATAGTTGTGCAACGTTGGCATGTTGCATGTTTACCAAATTCTATTGCCTTCGGCAAGTCCACCTCGCAGAGAATCTATCCCAAGCACTACACACCCAAAAAAGTCTACAAACTACAAAAATACGGGCTAAATCATGCTTTACATATCTTGGATGGTCATTTTAGGTGATCACAATATCAAAAAAATAAGTTTCAGCAACTTCGATTTTTGAGCTGGCCACAGTGAAAAACTGCATAAGCAGGTTGTGTACCAATCCCTTGGAAGCACCCCTCCCCCCCCCCGGACCTAATACCCAAATGGGGTGAAAATCATGTAAATACGGCCTAAAACATGCTTTACATACCTTGGATGGTCATTTTGGTTGGTCAGAACATCACAAAAATAAGTTTCGAAAACTTCGATATTTGAGCTGCCCAGGGTGAAAAACTGCATGAGCAGGTTGTGTACCAACCCCTTGGGAGGACCCCCCCCCCCAACCTAATATTCATATAGGGTGAAAACCAGGTACATACGGCCTAAAACATGCTTTACATACCTTGGATGGTCATTTTAGGTAGTCACAACATCAGAAAAACATGTTTCAAAAACTTTTATTTTTGAGCTGTCCGGAGTGGAAAATTGCATAAGCAGGTTGTGTACCAATCTCTTGGGAGGAGCCCCCCCCCCCCCCCCGTACCTAATACCCAAATAGGGTGAAAAACACGTAAACACGGCCTAAAACATGCTTACCTTGAATGGTGATTTTAGGTTGTCACGACATCAGAACAACAAGTTTCAAAAATTTCGATTTTTGAGCTGCCCGGGGTCAAAAAGCTGCATAAGCAGGTTGTGTACGAATCCCTTGGGAGGACCCCCCCCCAATTCCCAAATAGGGAGAAAAACACGTAAATGCGGCCTAAAACATGCTTTACATAGCTTGGATGGTCACTTTAGGTGATGACAATATCAAAAAAATACGTTCCGAAAGCTTCGATTTTTGAGCTGGCCGCAGTGAAAAACTGCATTTGCCGGTCGTGGGCCGGCCCATTCACTAGGCCATTATTGGTGCAAACAGTCATTTAGCGTCTTTGGCACGGGTTGTGAACGGCCCTAAGCAAGGCTAGAGACCGCAAAAAACGTCTTTCCGTATCCGAGTAGGCATATACTGTCACAACATCCCCGCTCGCACCCCTCAAAGTGGATACCACGGGGTCACCGGATCCGCCAAAACCGCCAACATAGCAAAAATGGCTGAAAAATGCATAAACTGCATAGGCGCTCATCCCACTTCGCCCCATACAAACCCTATGGAGTCAGGACCCGGAAACACTTTTTCGGCTCAAAATCGAAAAAAACCAAAAGATTAATGATTTTCGACCCAAAAAAAGGGGGTCATTTTTTCCGGCATTTTTGACCCCCCCCCCCCACCCCCCCTAAAAAGTGGGTTTCAAGTGGGGGGGTCTGGGGGGGTCCGGACCAAAAACTCACTGGGGGATGCGTTTATTGGACGAAATAATGATTTTACAAGGGGTTAACCTAACAATTCAACCCCTTGGGGTAGGGTACGCGAATAGGCCCAAAAAGGCCAAAAGGGGGGGGTATGTGGCGTTTTCCCCCTACATACGCCTGCCTGGCTTTGATCTAACAACCTAACATAACTACGGGCTAAAACGTGCTTTACATAGGTTGCATGGTCATTTTAGATGATCACGGAATGAGAAGAATAAGTTTCGAAAACTTCGATTTTTGAGCTGCCAAGGGTGAAAAACTGCATGAGCAGGTTGTGTACCAATCCCTTGGGAGACCCCCCCCCCCCGACCTAACACCCAAATAGGGTGAAAAACATGCACATACGACCTAAAACTTGCTTTACATAGCTTAGATGGTCAATTTGGGTGGTCACAATATCAAAAAAACAAGTTTCGAAAACTTCTATTTTTGAGCTGTCCCGGGTGCTATTTGGGTAGCGGTAAAGGCTGTTTTTGGTTTTAATTTATTGCACGAAGCGCAGTGTAGGCCGGCGGATTGACAATGCACACATGTTTGGTCGGCACCTCCAGCATTGAATTCACAAGGCATTCTTTCAAGGTTGCAACATGGGCAGCAAATAGTTGTGCAACGTTGGCATGTTGCATGTTTACCAAATTCTATTGCCTTCGGCAAGTCCACCTCGCAGAGAATCTATCCCAAGCACTACACACCCAAAAAAGTCTACAAACTACAAAAATACGGGCTAAATCATGCTTTACATATCTTGGATGGTCATTTTAGGTGATCACAATATCAAAAAAATAAGTTTCAGCAACTTCGATTTTTGAGCTGGCCACAGTGAAAAACTGCATAAGCAGGTTGTGTACCAATCCCTTGGAAGCACCCCTCCCCCCCCCCGGACCTAATACCCAAATGGGGTGAAAATCATGTAAATACGGCCTAAAACATGCTTTACATACCTTGGATGGTCATTTTGGTTGGTCAGAACATCACAAAAATAAGTTTCGAAAACTTCGATATTTGAGCTGCCCAGGGTGAAAAACTGCATGAGCAGGTTGTGTACCAACCCCTTGGGAGGACCCCCCCCCCCAACCTAATATTCATATAGGGTGAAAACCAGGTACATACGGCCTAAAACATGCTTTACATACCTTGGATGGTCATTTTAGGTAGTCACAACATCAGAAAAACATGTTTCAAAAACTTTTATTTTTGAGCTGTCGGGAGTGGAAAATTGCATAAGCAGGTTGTGTACCAATCTCTTGGGAGGAGCCCCCCCCCCCCCCCCCGTACCTAATACCCAAATAGGGTGAAAAACACGTAAACACGGCCTAAAACATGCTTACCTTGAATGGTGATTTTAGCTTGTCACGACATCAGAACAACAAGTTTCAAAAATTTCGATTTTTGAGCTGCCCGGGGTCAAAAAGCTGCATAAGCAGGTTGTGTACGAATCCCTTGGGAGGACCCCCCCCCAATTCCCAAATAGGGAGAAAAACACGTAAATGCGGCCTAAAACATGCTTTACATAGCTTGGATGGTCACTTTAGGTGATGACAATATCAAAAAAATACGTTCCGAAAGCTTCGATTTTTGAGCTGGCCGCAGTGAAAAACTGCATTTGCCGGTCGTGGGCCGGCCCATTCACTAGGCCATTATTGGTGCAAACAGTCATTTAGCGTCTTTGGCACGGTTTGTGAACGGCCCTAAGCAAGGCTAGAGACCGCAAAAAACGTCTTTCCGTATCCGAGTAGGCATATACTGTCACAACATCCCCGCTCGCACCCCTCAAAGTGGATACCACGGGGTCACCGGATCCGCCAAAACCGCCAACATAGCAAAAATGGCTGAAAAATGCATAAACTGCATAGGCGCTCATCCCACTTCGCCCCATACAAACCCTATGGAGTCAGGACCCGGAAACACTTTTTCGGCTCAAAATCGAAAAAAACCAAAAGATTAATGATTTTCGACCCAAAAAAAGGGGGTCATTTTTTCCGGCATTTTTGACCCCCCCCCCCCCCACCCCCCCTAGAAAGTGGGTTTCAAGTGGGGGGGTCTGGGGGGGTCCGGACCAAAAACTCACTGGGGGATGCGTTTATTGGACGAAATAATGATTTTACAAGGGGTTAACCTAACAATTCAACCCCTTGGGGTAGGGTACGCGAATAGGCCCAAAAAGGCCAAAAGGGGGGGGTATGTGGCGTTTTCCCCCTACATACGCCTGCCTGGCTTTGATCTAACAACCTAACATAACTACGGGCTAAAACGTGCTTTACATAGGTTGCATGGTCATTTTAGATGATCACGGAATGAGAAGAATAAGTTTCGAAAACTTCGATTTTTGAGCTGCCAAGGGTGAAAAACTGCATGAGCAGGTTGTGTACCAATCCCTTGGGAGACCCCCCCCCCCCGACCTAACACCCAAATAGGGTGAAAAACATGCACATACGACCTAAAACTTGCTTTACATAGCTTAGATGGTCAATTTGGGTGGTCACAATATCAAAAAAACACGTTTCGAAAACTTCGATTTTTGAGCTGTCCCGGGTGCTATTTGGGTAGCGGTAAAGGCTGTTTTTGGTTTTAATTTATTGCACGAAGCGCAGTGTAGGCCGGCGGATTGACAATGCACACATGTTTGGTCGGCACCTCCAGCATTGAATTCACAAGGCATTCTTTCAAGGTTGCAACATGGGCAGCAGATAGTTGTGCAACGTTGGCATGTTGCATGTTTACCAAATTCTATTGCCTTCGGCAAGTCCACCTCGCAGAGAATCTATCCCAAGCACTACACACCCAAAAAAGTCTACAAACTACAAAAATACGGGCTAAATCATGCTTTACATATCTTGGATGATCATTTTGGGTGATCACAATATCAAAAAAATAAGTTTCAGCAACTTCGATTTTTGAGCTGGCCACAGTGAAAAACTGCATAAGCAGGTTGTGTACCAATCCCTTGGAAGCACCCCTCCCCCCCCCGGACCTAATACCCAAATGGGGTGAAAATCATGTAAATACGGCCTAAAACATGCTTTACATACCTTGGATGGTCATTTTGGTTGGTCAGAACATCACAAAAATAAGTTTCGAAAACTTCGATATTTGAGCTGCCCAGGGTGAAAAACTGCATGAGCAGGTTGTGTACCAACCCCTTGGGAGGACCCCCCCCCCCCAACCTAATATTCATATAGGGTGAAAACCAGGTACATACGGCCTAAAACATGCTTTACATACCTTGGATGGTCATTTTAGGTAGTCACAACATCAGAAAAACATGTTTCAAAAACTTTTATTTTTGAGCTGTCCGGAGTGGAAAATTGCATAAGCAGGTTGTGTACCAATCTCTTGGGAGGAGCCCCCCCCCCCCCCCGTACCTAATACCCAAATAGGGTGAAAAACACGTAAACACGGCCTAAAACATGCTTACCTTGAATGGTGATTTTAGCTTGTCACGACATCAGAACAACAAGTTTCAAAAATTTCGATTTTTGAGCTGCCCGGGGTCAAAAAGCTGCATAAGCAGGTTGTGTACGAATCCCTTGGGAGGACCCCCCCCCAATTCCCAAATAGGGAGAAAAACACGTAAATGCGGCCTAAAACATGCTTTACATAGCTTGGATGGTCACTTTAGGTGATGACAATATCAAAAAAATACGTTCCGAAAGCTTCGATTTTTGAGCTGGCCGCAGTGAAAAACTGCATTTGCCGGTCGTGGGCCGGCCCATTCACTAGGCCATTATTGGTGCAAACAGTCATTTAGCGTCTTTGGCACGGGTTGTGAACGGCCCTAAGCAAGGCTAGAGACCGCAAAAAACGTCTTTCCGTATCCGAGTAGGCATATACTGTCACAACATCCCCGCTCGCACCCCTCAAAGTGGATACCACGGGGTCACCGGATCCGCCAAAACCGCCAACATAGCAAAAATGGCTGAAAAATGCATAAACTGCATAGGCGCTCATCCCACTTCGCCCCATACAAACCCTATGGAGTCAGGACCCGGAAACACTTTTTCGGCTCAAAATCGAAAAAAACCAAAAGATTAATGATTTTCGACCCAAAAAAAGGGGGTCATTTTTTCCGGCATTTTTGACCCCCCCCCCCCCCACCCCCCCTAAAAAGTGGGTTTCAAGTGGGGGGGTCTGGGGGGGTCCGGACCAAAAACTCACTGGGGGATGCGTTTATTGGACGAAATAATGATTTTACAAGGGGTTAACCTAACAATTCAACCCCTTGGGGTAGGGTACGCGAATAGGCCCAAAAAGGCCAAACATGGGGGGGTATGTGGCGTTTTCCCATATATACGCTTGCCTGGCTTTGACCTAACAACCTCTGCGAGGTGATTCTGAGTGTACACGCTCTTGCCGGCAAGACGGACAAGTGACTTTGGTGCATTGCTGGCGTGTCCTATTTGTAGTAATTTGTGATACCATGCGCTCTTGTTGGCAAGAAGGGCAATTTACCTTGGTACATCGGTTGCATGTACCTCTTGCACTAATTTCCGATGCCATGCGCCGTGGTTGGCAAGAAGAACAAGTGACTTTGGTGCATCGCTTGCATGTACCTCTTGCACTGATTTTTGGTGTAGTCAGAGTAGCGGCAACGGAGATCCAAGCCAGTTCACACGACAGAGATGCTTTACATACCTTGGATGCTCATTTTAGGTGGTCACAATATCAAAAAAAAACCAACTTTTGAAGACTTCCATTTTTGAGCTGCCCGGGGTGAAAAGTTGCATAAGCAGTTTGTGTACCAATCCCTTGGGAGACCCCCCCCCCCCCAACACCTAAATCGGGTGAAAAACACGTAAATACGGCCGAAAACATGCTTTGCATAGCTTGGATGGTCATTTTAGGTGGTCACAATATCAAAAAAAACAAGTTTCGAAAACTTCGATTCTTGAGCTCTGCAGGATGAAAAACTGCATAAGCCGGTTGTGGGCAGGCCCATTCACTAGGCCATTATTGGTCGAAACAACCATTTCGCGTCTTTGGCACGGGTCGTGAACGGCCCTAAGCAACGCTAGAGACTGCAAAAAACGTCCCTCTGTGTCGTAGGCATATACTGTCACAACATCCCCACTCACACCCCTTAGAGTGGGTACCACAGGGTCACCGAGGTTACCAAAACCCCCAACATAGCAGAAATGGCTGGAAAATGCATAAACTGCATAAAGCGCTCGTCCCACTCCGCCCCATACAAACCATATGGAGTCGTGACCCGGAAACACTTTTTCGGCTCAAAATCGAAAAAAACCAAAGCATTCATAATTTTCGACCAAAAAGAAGGGGGGGTCATTTTTTGACCCCCCCCCCCCACCCCACCACACCTCTCCGAAAACCTCAAAAAAGGGGGTTTCAAGTGGGGGGGGTCTGGGGGGGTCCGGACCAAAAACTCACTGGGGGATGTGTTTATTGGACAAAATAATGAGTTTACAAGGGGTTAAACTAACAATTCAACCCCTTGGGGTAGGGTACGCGAATAGGCCCAAAAAGGCCAAAATGGGGGGGTATGTGGCATTTTCCCCTACATACGCCTAGCTGGCTTTGATCTAACAACCTAACATAACTACGGGCTAAAACGTCCTTTACATAGATTGGTTGGTCATTTTAGATGATCACGGAATGAGAAGAATAGGTTTCGAAAACTTCGATTTTTGAGCTGCCAAGGGTGAAATAGTGCATGAGCAGGTTGTGTACCAATCCCTTCGGAGACCCCCCCCCCCCCCAACCTAACACCCAAATAGGGTGAAAAACATGCACATACGTCCTAAAACTTGCTTTACATAGCTTGGATGGTCATTTTGGGTGGTCACAATATCAAAAAAACAAGTTTCGAAAACTTCGACCTTTTGAGGTGTCCCGGGTGCTATTTGGTAGCGGTAAAGGCTGTTTTTGGTTTTAATTTATTGCACGAAGCGCAGTGTAGGCCGGCGGATTGACAATGCACACATCTTTGGTCAGCACCTCCAGCATTGAATTCACAAGGCATTCTTTCAAGGTTGCAACATGGGCAGCACATAGTTTTACAACGTTGGCATGTTGCATGTTTACCAAATTCTGAGTGTACACGCTCTTGCCGGCAAGACGGACAAGTGACTTTGGTGCATTGCTGGCATGTCCCATTTGTAGTAATTTGTTATACCATGCGCTCTTGTTGGCAAGAAGGGCAAGTTACCTTGGTACATCGGTTGCATGTACCTCTTGCACTAATTTCTGATGCCATGCGCTCTGGTTGGCAAGAAGAACAAGTGACTTTGGTGCATCGCTTGCATGTACCTCTTGCACTGATTTTTGGTGTAGTCAGAGTAGTGGCAACGGAGATCCAAGCCAGTTCACACGACAGAAATGCTTTACATACCTTGGATGTTCATTTTAGGTGGTCACAATATCAAAAAAAACCAACTTTTGAAGACTTCCATTTTTGAGCTGCCCGGGGTGAAAAGTTGCAGGTTGTGTATCAATCCCTTGGGAGAGCCCCCGGCCGACCTAACACCCAAAAAGGGGTGAAAACCACGTAAATACGGCCGAAAACATGCTTTACATACCTTGGATGGTCATTTTGGCTGCTCACAATATCAAAAAAAAAGTTTTGAAAACTTTGATTTTTGAGCTGCCCGGGGTGAAAAACTGCTTAAGCTGGTTGTGTACCAATCCCTTGGGAGACCCCCCCCCCAACACCTAAATCGGGTGAAAAACACGTAAATACAGCCTAAAACATGCTTTGCATAGCTTGGATGGTCATTTTAGGTGGTCACAATATCAAAAAAACAAGTTTCGAAAACTTCGATTCTTGAGCTCTGCAGGATGAAAAACGGCATAAGCCGGTTGTGTGCCGGCCCATTCACTAGGCCATTATTGGTGGAAACAGCCATTTCGCGTCTTTGGCACGGGTTGTGAACGGCCCTAAGCAAGGCTAGAGGCTGCAAAAAACGTCCCTCCGTATCCTAGTAGGCATATACAACATCCCCACTCACACCCCTTAGAGTGGGTACCACAGGGTCACCGAGGTTGCCAAAACCCCCAACATAGCAGAAATGGCTGGAAAATGCATAAACTGCATAAGCGCTCGTCCCACTCCGCCCCATACAAACCATATGGAGTCAGGACCCGGAAACACTTTTTCGGCTCAAAATCGAAAAAAACCAAAGCATTCATGATTTTCGACCCAAAAAAAGGGGGTCATTTTTTGACCCCCCACCCCCACTTGTACCACCGGTGCCCAGCACAGAACATTGAAAGAGAGACCAATATTGTCCGGTTACCGGTGGCAATTTTAGGAAATCTGTACGGACGTGCATGCGATATGCTTCGGTCCGTGGCTTGGAAGTTTTCGAAAACCCTTGGAAAGATGCTCGGAAGTTTTGGCAGCCAGAACGGCCCCCCAAAACGCAACCGATATCGGTAGGAATGTTCCATGGGCTTCCCAGCCGACCGTGCCGGGGGAGCTCGGAAGAAATTTTTCAGCCCGAACCCAGTGGAATTTTGGTTGGATGCTTGGTGGAAAGATGCTCCGAAGTTTTGGCAGCCAGATCGGGTCCCAAAACGCAACCAATATTGGTAGGAATGTTCCATGGGCTTCCCAGCCGACCGTGCCGGGGGAGCTCGGAAGAAATTTTTCAGCCCGAACCCGGTGGAATTTTGGTTGGATGCTTGGTGCCTACCTTGCCTGCAAGATGCCATGGAGAACAGCACGTTGAAGCTAATGTTTGTCTACCCTTTGTCTGCTTTGCCTACAAAACTGCATGGAGAACACTGTGCTCAAGCTTATGATTGCTTCCCCTTTGTGCTCCTTTGTGAATTCGGACTTTTGCTTTTGACATGTGCAACGCCAGCTTGATCCTTGGTGGCTGCTTTGCCTACAAACTTGCATCGAGAACACTGTACTCAAGCTTATGAATGTTTGCCCTTTGTGCCTTGTGATGCTTTGTGCCTGCTTTTGTGGTTTTCTTTTTGCATGTGTGTCGCTTTCTCACCTAGGCCCCTTTGAGTAGACTCACTAATGTATTCCCTTTTTGTGCTCAGAACACTTTTTGTCACCTGCAACAGACATGTCTGGTAGTCAAGGCAGTGCCGCTAGTGC
Source organism: Eutreptiella sp. 'Long Island Sound 2002' (assembly GCA_964036045.1). Taxonomy (NCBI): domain Eukaryota; phylum Euglenozoa; class Euglenophyceae; order Eutreptiales; family Eutreptiaceae; genus Eutreptiella; species Eutreptiella sp. 'Long Island Sound 2002'. Next base: position 26,632,083 of record OZ038382.1, read on the forward strand.
CTCGTCTTCGTCCGCTCAGCCCCCCCAGCCCGTTCAGCAGCCCCCGGAACAAGATTTGGAGCTTGAGGGCGAGCTCATTGACGCGGACACAGCCAATACCGAAGTTCCCGAACCGGGTTATACACAATCGCGCCTCCAACACGCCCTAGCAGCACTGTGCCTGCGGCATAAGCCGTCAGAGACCATTGAACCCAGAATGCTAAGGGTTTTTTTGGACAGGGTCGTCCCTGATGCATACCGCATCCAGCCCAAGGATACCTTACTGGCTATGCTTATGCATAAGCATTTTTCAATCCCTGTCTTGACGACACGGGAGGCTGTGGGCAAGACAAGCCCCAGCAAACATGAGACCTCGTACGGTGTACAATACAGAAACCTCTGCATTGTTGGTCCGGATCCGAAATACAACACGGATCGGACCTTTGCAGAGGAATCTGAAGAGAGGCTGCGTGTACATTACATGTACTTGAAATCAATACTGTCCACACACCCGGACAGTACCATTCGCGAGTTAAAGTGGACCCAGAGCGATGTAGTTACTTGGTTCAAAGAGGCCAAGATCAAGAAGCGGTCCAAAAAAGTAGTTTCCTGCAACGTGCAGTTCCCCCCCCTCTCATTTATTCATGTTCCGTTCGAGGTTTTGAGGGTTATCATAAACGATGCCTTCTGCGAGTCCCCACATGCAACGATTCACAGCGCCCTCAGAGCCACCATCACAGGTGCACATGTGGTAGAGGTTTTCGGGGAAAAGGACGGCTGGCGGGTGTGGGACCAAGCCCCCTCAGGCACGTGGGAAAAGGTGGTTACCCCCCCCCCGACGGTGAGGTTTTCAGAACAGACCAGCAACCCACGTACCATGCGCACGGTGTCTTGTGGGGCATTGAGTTTCTTTTGGCCCCAGCCCCCAAACCTTCTTCCGAGGGCGCACCAAAGCGGCAGCGACTTACCATCTTAGGTGCATGGTTGCAGGCCAAGGGTGAGGGCCAGGGCCAGGTTGGGACCGCAGAAGCCCTCCCCCCTGCCTAAGCTGGGGATGCACTGTGTTGGGTCTTCATCAGCCCTCTTTTTCGCTCTGATGTCTTCCATCTCTGCTGCCCTGGCTGCCCGCGCCCAGCCACCAGCTCCTGCCGCCGTCCCCATCTCCTCGGGTCGACTGGCCGAACTTGGGAGTGGGAACCCCAGCGCCGGTAGCAGTGCCGGTGCCAGCAACCCTTCGCCAGCCACCCCCGCTTTGTGGGAGGCGCCAGCAGTCGGAGGAGCAGCAGGAGCAGCAGCAGCAGGGCCCGCCGCCGCAGCAGAAGATGCGGAGGACCCCAAGGGCATGCAGGCTGCCCACTGCGCGTCACGGCCCCGCGAGTGACCCACACCACCACCCCCTCCCCCTCTCGCCCGTAGCGTGCCCCGGCCGCGAACCAGGACACTGTCTTCTTACTCAGCTGTGCAAGCACCATCTGGACTTGCACAGCTGCAACAGCCCTCCCGCAGGCAAGTGGAGCATCGTGCTCCAATTGGGCAGACGCTCCCAAACGTGGCCAAGGTGGTTCTGGACCTTGCCATTTTTGACCGGAGTGTGGCAGTGTGTGGGGAGTTGGGGGTTCCGGACCAGTTGAGGAAACTGGTCCTCAAGGAGTAGCGATCACCAGCCGATCGGTACTCCAAGTTGAGAGGGCAGTTTGAGCAGGCCTGCCAGTCCTTCAAGAAGGCTGAGCAGGCTGTCCGGGAGGGGGTGGGGGGGAAGAGGCAGGGGGGGCAGGGGGTGAAGAGCAGGGAGGGAAAGCTGCGGGCAGCAGCTACTGCCCAGTAGGGAAGGGCAGAGGATCTTCTGGGGCAGATGCGGGGGCTTGGGAGGAGGCAAAGAAACGCCGCCTCCTTAAGGCCCCCCTCCCGAAGATGCCCCCCAGCACCCTCCCCCCCTTTGGGAAATGGGAGGTGACAGGGGGACACGAGGAGGAGCTCCTGCATGGGGTGGTTTTTGCAAGGCATCCTCGGGGTTGGGAGGTGTACGACCTTGCAGCTACGGCTGTTTCAAGGTCGTGCACCCAGAAGTTGAGGGACAGGGGGGTTTCGGTGAGGATGCACACCGCCCCCGACTCCTGCAACCGCCACAACTGCATGTATGTGGCGGTTGAAATAATTTTGTGGCACATGAGCCACCCTGTGGGTGTTTGGGACACACCCCCCGCCCTGAGCCATTTTGCCATGTGGGGGCGCCAGTGCCGGGAGTTGCTGGACAAAACCCTGGCATGGGCTCAGGTGAAAGGGAGCTGGAAGTGCCGCCGCACTGGCTGGGGCCCTGCGGCCCTGAAGGAGATGAAAGAAGTCTCCGGGCATCTGGCCCCAGTTGGGGGGGGCAAAGGGCCTGTCCCCTTTGCCCCCGTCTCCGGCAACATGGTACCCATTGTGGTACTTTTTTGCATCGCGCACCCTGACTCTGGCCCTGCTATCCCCGGTGTGGGTAAGGGGAAAGGGAAGGGGAAGGGGAAGGGGAAGGGGGGCGGTGATTCAGACTCTTCAGACTCTGCCCCAGAGATTGCAGTGGGTAAGGGGAAGGGGAAGGAGAAGGGTAAGGGTAAGGGGAAGGGGGGGGGGGTGATTCAGACTCCTCAAACTCTGCCCCAGAGATTGCAGTGGGTAAGGGGAAGGGGAAGGGGAAGGAGAAGGGTAAGGGTAAGGGGAAGGGGGGGGGTGATTCGGGCTCTTCAGACTCTGCCCTAGAGATTGCAGTGGGTAAGGGGAAGGGGAAGGAGAAGGGTAAGGGTAAGGGGAGGGAGAAGGGGAAGGGGAAGGAGGAGGTGGTGGTTTCAGACTCTGAGTCATCTGACTCAGACGTGCCTATTTCCTCGACAGGGGTGAGGAGAGGGCAGGTGGCCCCTAAGTCATCTGACTCAGATTCCAAGGTGCCTGTTTCCTCCACAGGCGTGAAGAGAGGGCGGGCGGCCCGTGACTCTGGGGCCCCTTCAGGTAAGAGGAGGAAGAAGATCAGCCGCAGCCCATATGTAGGCTGGAGTGGAGCGGGACCAGGGGACCAGGGGTCACTGCCCCTTCGCATAGTCACACAGGTCAGGACTGTCATTGACTATGTGAAGGGGTCTGCCCACCGACCTCGCAATTGGATGAGGTCCTTCCCCGTCATCCATGGGGGTGATTCCGGGCCAGGGGAGTTGATTATCCTCATTGTGCCCCCTGAGACCAAGGCCGAGGCCTTTCACAAGGCACAGCCTCAGCCTGAGCCTGAGTCTGAGGGGGAGGACTGAGAGGGAGGTATATATTCCCATTCGAGGCACTGAAATGAACTGCAGCTGCACCTAAACTGCCTGTTAGCATCCATTCATGCTTCCAGCCCAGCTTGTGCTTGTTGTGCCCGTGGCAGGGGGCGGATAGTCGAGCACACTTTGGACCCTTGGATCTCGAAACTGGTTGGAGCAATCCTGGCAAAAGAAGGTTCTGGTGAAAGGTACTGGTTGGGGTATTCCATACATGGTTTCCTTGAAACCAACCAAAACAGTGGCGCAGAGTGAGGGGGCGGATAGTCGAGCACACTTTGGACCCTTGGATCTCGAAACTGGTTGGAGCAATCCTGGCAAATGAAGGTTCTGGTGAAAGGTACTGGTTGGGGCTTTCCATACATGGTTTCCTTGACACCTACCAAAACAATGGCGCAGAGTGAGGGGGCGGATGGTCGAGCACACTTTGGACCCTTGGATCTCGAAACTGGTTGGAGCAATCCTGGCAAATGAAGGTTCTGGTGAAAGGTACTGGTTGGGGCTTTCCATACATGGTTTCCTTGAAACCAACCAAAACAGTGGCGCAGAGTGAGGGGGCGGATAGTCGAGCACACTTTGGACCCTTAGATCTCGAAACTGGTTGGAGCAATCCTGGCAAAAAAAGGTTCTGGTGAAAGATACTGGTTGGGGCTTTCCATACATGGTTTCCTTGAAACCTACCAAAACAGTGGCGCAGAGTGAGGGGGCGGATAGTCGAGCACACTTTGGACCCTTGGATCTCGAAACTGGTTGGAGCAATCCTGGCAAAAGAAGGTTCTGGTGAAAGGTACTGGTTGGGGCTTTCCATACATGGTTTCCTTGAAACCTACCAAAACAGTGGCGCAGAGGGAGGGGGCGGATAGTCGAGCACACTTTGGACCCTTAGATCTCGAAACTGGTTGGAGCAATCCTGGCAAAAGAAGGTTCTGGTGAAAGGTACTGGTTGGGTCTTTCGATACATGGTTTCCTTGCAACCAACCAAAACAGTGGCGCAGAGGGAGGGTGCGGATAGTCGAGCACACTTTGGACCCTTAGATCTCGAAGCTGGTTGGAGCAATCCTGGCAAAAGAAGGTTCTGGTGAAAGGTACTGGTTGGGGCTTTCCATACATGGTTTCCTTGAAACCTACCAAAACAGTGGCGCAGAGTGAGGGGGCGCATAGTCGAGCACACTTTGGACCCTTGGATCTCGAAGCTGGTTGAAGCAATCCTGGCAAATGAAGGTTCTGGTGAAAGGTACTGGTTGGGGCTTGGCATTGATCGAAGAGTATTGCATTTTCGAATGGTGGGACCACAGAAGACAGTTGGGATGTGGGCATTGCTCAAAGACTATTGAATTTTCGAAGGGTCGGACCACACAAGGTAGTTGGTATTTCAACTCCAAATTGTCTGATTGTCAGGTTTCTGTTAATGTCAGACAAGCGCGAATCTGGAGAAGAAGGGGGCAAGAAGCGGGAAAGAGAAGCAGTAGCGGAAGGACCGGGCAAGAGGGTCAGGCTCAAGAGAGAGCCCAAGGAGGAGCCGAAGGAGGCCAAGGACCCCAAGGTCAAGGTCGAGGACGAAGAGATAGCCTCCTCCTCTGCCCTATCCGCCCCTGTTCCTGCCCCTGCTCCGGCCCCTGCTGCACCCCCCCCGGTTCCACCTGCACCACCCGCCCCTATCCCAGCCTTCCCTATGGACGTCTTCGCCCAGGACATGTACGACGTTCGGGCGAGATGTGCGGAGGGAAACATGTCGGTGCTAGACCTCGGTGGTAGCCCACACGGTGTCATCAGCCTCCACTTGGGTGTCAGTCGAGCCCTTTGGAGGGACATCCCAGCCCCTCAGCGGCAGGCAGTTGTCAGGGCCGCTTCCCGTGCGGCCCTGGCCACCCTCCTACAGCAGTGGGCGCAATATCCCCGGGCCCCGTCACCCCCTCCACCCCCTCCGCCTCTGTTGTAGTGTGCCCCCACCACTCCACGGGCCCAACGGTGTTTTTCAACACCACCATGAATTGCCATGAATGGTACCATGAACTACCCAGCTTGTGCTTGTTGTGCCTGCGGCAGGGGGCGGATAGTCGAGCACACTTTGGACCCTTAGATCTCGAAACTGGTTGGAGCAATCCTGGCAAAGAAAGGTTCTGGTGAAAGGTACTGGCCCAAACCCTTGAGTGCTCCCCCGCCCCCCCGCCCCCCCGCCCTCCCGCCAAGTAGGCGTCTGGCACCCGTGACCCTCTCTTTTCAGCTCGCCATGTCGTCTAGCCCCCTTAGCGTGGCCTCTTCTGTCCCCTCCAGCCCTTCCTTCCGGGACGGCTGGGGAGATTTGCCGGAGCTCCTGCGGTTCGGAGACCAACCCGCGTCGCCACCGTGGGACTCTAACGCTGAGAATTGTCTCAGCGAACTGGCCTCGCCCCAACCTCCATTGCCCACACCGCCCCCCTCTCCCCCTCCACCCAGCCGCGCACCAACCTCTCCAAGTCCTCTGCCCAGACCCTACTCGACCCCATACCAGGTCGCCCTCGAAGCCCCGGAGGAGGCCCTGATGTGCACTGCCGTGCCACCGCCATCCCCCCCACGACCCCCCACACCCCCTCCAAACCCACTGTTCACGGGCCCTACAGTGCCAAAACACTGCAGCTCATCCGGGACAACCACGGGGGTGGGGTACAGTATTTTGTTGATGGGGTGCTGAACCGCCGAGCGATGTATCGGTTTGCGGTTCAGCAGCCCAAGAAAAACCCCCTGCGGGTGTGGCAGGAGGGAATGCGATTTAGTCGTTCGCATTTCCTCAACAGGGACGAGGAGCATGCAGCAGTGGTGCTTGAAGTGCTGTGTGCTACCCCAAAACACCCTCCTATCCCCAAGCCGCCCCCTCAACCCGTTCCTCGCCGGCCACCGCCCCCTCGAGCCAGTGATCAGGTGACATTGACCCAATATAGCAGGCACCGCCGTTCCTCACTACTCCCAATGGCTCCCGCCCCAAAGCGGCCGTGCCCCACCCCGCAGCTTGGCTCGTTGCTCGGGCGGCGAGCCTCTCAGTCCGCCCCCCCACCGCAGAGGCCCCAGTTTGGGTCATTGCTCCCTGCGCAAGCCGCCCCGCAGCGACCCCAGACATCGGCGAGAGGTTCCAATTTCCAGCTCTTCGGCAACGCCTGAGGAAGTGGACCTTTACGGTGTTTTTCAACACCACCAGCCAGTCGGCCATGAACTGCCCAGCTTGTGCTTGTTGTGCCTGTGGCAGGGGGCGGATAGTCGAGCACACTTTGGAGCCTTAGATCTCGAAACTGGTTGGAGCAATCCTGGCAAAAGAAGGTTCTGGTGAAAGGTACTGGTTGGGGTATTCCATACATGGTTTCCTTGAAACCTACCAAAACAGTGGCGCAGAGTGAGGGGGCGGATAGTCGAGCACACTTTGGACCCTTGGATCTCGAAATTGGTTGGAGCAATCCTGGCAAAAGAAGGTTGTGGTGAAAGGTACTGGTTGGGGCTTTCCATACATGGTTTCCTTGAAACCAACCAAAACAGTGGCGCAGAGGGAGGGGGCGGATAGTCGAGCACACTTTGGACCCTTGCATCTCGAAACTGGTTGGAGCAATCCTGGCAAAAGAAGGTTCTGGTGAAAGGTACTGGTTGGGGCTTTCCATACATGGTTTCCTTGAAACCAACCAAAACAGTGGCGCAGAGGGAGGGGGCGTATAGTCGAGCACACTTTGGACCCTTAGATCTCGAAACTGGTTGGAGCAATCCTGGCAAAAGAAGGTTCTGGTGAAAGGTACTGGTTGGGGCTTTCCATACATGGTTTCCTTGAAACCAACCAAAACAGTGGCGCAGAGGGAGGGGGCGTATATTCGAGCACACTTTGGACCCTTGGATGTCGAAACTGGTTGGAGCAATCCTGGCAAAAAAAGGTTCTGGTGAAAGGTATTGGTTGGGGCTTTCCATACATGGTTCCTTTGAAACCAACCAAAACAGTGGCCTACTGCAATCTTCTGTTTCCCAGGCACCATGTTTCACCATGAATTTGTTGTGAACAACCATGCTATATGGGTGAAGGGGGAGATCTCCAAGCTGGAGGCATTTGCCAGCATATGCCCTATTCCAGCTGATCAATTCATGGTGTCAGCCTTTGCCATGAACTTCCCCACGGCCACCCCCTTGCAGGCCAAGGACCTAGACCAGCTACAGCGCCCCCCAAGTGGCACCTTCACAGTTGTGCGTAGGTCCCTTGGCCCTTTGCCTACCACACAGGCCACATCAGTCACCCAAGCACCAGAGTGCCAGGCTGCTGCACTTCGCCTTCGCCATGAGCATGTGGTGCCAGCCGCTGTCTTGCGCACCTTAGACCATCTCCAACCAGGGGTTGGTTGGTCAATGGTTGTTTTAAGGCAAAAGGAGGACCTGCATCTTCCTGCAGTGGACTACTCCCTGGACAACAGGAAGTTGTTACCACAGCTGTGCCACCTACTTCTACAGAAGTGTGGCTCATTGGCTGCCCAAGGCCGGCAGAAACCCCCACCACCCCATGCCACCCTGACCTTAGGCCTCTACGCCGACGGTTACCAGCCCCGGGGCCGTCCAAATATTAACACAAAAATCAGTATAATTGATTTCCAGGGACACTGGTTCCCAATGTCTGGCAATGTGCCCAGGTGCACAGACATGTTGACCTGGCAAGAGCTTCCCAAATGTCAGTGATTGCCAGTGGCTACCCAAACGTGCAGAGGCCTTACAAGCACTGCCTTCTTGTAAATTTAAGCAACGTATGAAGTATGCTGGTGCAGTGTACAACACCACCCTGCAGATAAGGCTCGGGGCAATCACTGCCGATCACCACCATTTGTGGTCTGAGTGCCGGCAAAAGGGCTGTGTGGCGTGTCCCTGGGTGAATAAGGATGGGGCGGGAGAACTCTTTTTGCACAAAGGGGGATGTCTCAATGGTGTGCGTGGGTCCCATAAGTTTCAGGGGGTTTCTAACCTGGAAGAGGTATATATTGTGCAACTTGTATTGCACAACACCAAAGGAGCAGCCTCCAGGATCCTGGGTGTCATAGGTCGAACACTACCAGCGCCCTACAACCATGAGCTACTCCAGGTCATAGCACATGTGGCAAGGAGGTATGATCCTGGATCTTTGCCACCTGATGGCAGGCAGCACATGCGTCACGTACGAGGTAGATTCCAGGCAAGCATTAGCCTCACAGGTCGCGAGGCCCGCACAGTCATGGGCAGACTAGCAGGGGGTATGGTGCTCCCCCTGCCTTTCCATTCCTTGGTGGTGGCATTTTGCCACATGGTGCATCTATGCTATGGTTGTAATAACCTGGCAACTGTCACATGGCAAGCTATGGGGATGTTGTACACATATATTGTGCACATCATCCCCGAGTTTGCTGAAGAAGGTTGCACTGCAACCTTATATGTGCATGGGTGGTCCCACACATGGTTTAATCCACGGACACCCATGCTGCATTCCGATGAGGCCGGCGAGCGGGATCTGAGGGTGGCCAAGAGATATGCCCCCGTCACTAGTACCAGGCAAGATGCCAGTATTAGTGAAAGTTTGAAGCATGAGCTGTATCAGAAGTTCGTGCAGAAAAAAAAGAAGATCCCCTGTGCCAAAATTTGGGCGCCCGTGCAACGAAACGTTGTTCTGGAGGCGTGCATGGTTGCTGCCAATGCCGTGTGGCATGTGGTCTTCCAACGCCTCTTAGAGCATTTGCTGCATTTCCAGGATGGAGGTGGTTGCTCCCTATATATGCACCCAGACACCCGATTGGTGAAATGCGCCTTTCCAGGTGCAAATCCCGAGAGTGATGTGGTATGTGTGTGTGGGACCTGTGGCTCAAAGCGTGGTGTCCGTCAATGGGTACCACTGGACAGGGAAGCTGTCTGCAAGTGGCCCAAACTGGGTTTGAAGAGCCGTGCCACATGTAAGTCCCGTGCTGCACGCCGTAAGGCGCTGAAGGACAAGGGAAGGGGTAAGGGACGTGTGGGGCCCATCCCTCAAAGCCGAGTTTCTAACGCTGCGACAGTTGATATTGTACCCCCTTCGGAGGGCGAGGACAGTGCTGCTTCATTTCAAGGTCCTACGGGTTTGAACGAGCAGCAGCGTGTTCAACCCATGAGACGTACGAAGTTGGCGCGTGTACCCATTGTTGATAGCGACATTGAGCAGCAACTTGTGTGCCCTCGTGGCAGTGGCAGTAGCAGCAGTAACAGTAGCAACAGCAGCAGCAGCAGTGATAGTGGGAGCAGTAGCAGTCCCGAGGATAATGATTCGGATGATGATGCTGTGCACCTATCTGGTGCCTCCACAGTAAGTGCCTCAGATTCTTCCTCATCATCCAGTGACAACCCTGAACCCCAACCTCAACCCAAGAAGTATCGCCGTGTGGTGGTGGATGTGGATGCCATGTCAAGCGATGGCTGTCCTGTGCAGATGCTCAGCGAAGGAGATTACAGCATTCACAGTTCAAGCTGAAATGAACAGGCAAGGCACTGAGCATTCACATTTCAAGCGTAAGTGAACGGTCATGCTTGTCTTTTTGTGTGTTTCTTTGCTGAGGTGTGGGATTTGGGAACCAAGAACGGTGTAGGTCATTGTACAAAAAACCGATGGAAAAACGCTTGGAAGTTTTTGAAATCCCTCGGAAAGATGCTCGGAAGTTTTGGCAGCCAGATCGGGTCCCAAAACGCAACCGATATCGGTAGGAATGTTCCATGGGCTTCCCAGCCGACTGTGCCGGGGGAGCTCGGAAGAAATTTTGGCTGGGACTTCCGAGATCAACCCTGCAATATGAGTCCCATTTGCTGAGCATGAATGCTGAGCATCCCCAAATATCCTGAGCAATATGCTCAGCATTTTCCTACCATTTTTTACCTTCTATGCTGTGCGTCCCAGCACCATGTGCCCCCCCCCCCCACACCTCTCTGAACACCCCAAAAAAGTGGGTTTCAAGTGGGGGGGGTCTGGGGGGGTCCAGACCAAAAACTCATTGGGGGATGTGTTTATTGGACAAAATAATGATTTTACAAGGGGTTAAACTAACAATTCAACCCCTTGGGGTAGGGTACGCGAATAGGCCCAAAAAAGCCGAAATGGGGGGGTATGTGGCGTTTTCCCCTACATACGCCTGGCCGGCTTTGATCTAACAACCTTTGCGAGGTCATTCTTTTGCCTTGGGCAAGTCCACCTCACAGAGAATCCACCCCAAGCAACGCACACGCAAAATAGGGTAACAACTACATAACTACGGGCTAAAACGTGCTTTACATAGGTTGGATGGTCATTTTAGATGATCATAGTATTAGAAGAATAAGTTTCGAAAACTTCGATTTTTGAGCTGCCAAGGGTGAAAACCTGCATGAGCAGGTTGTGTACCAATCCCTTGGGAGACCCCCCCCCCCCCTCGACCTAACACCCAAATAGGGTGAAAAACATGCACATACGGCCTAAAACATGCTTTACATAGCTTGGATGGTCATTTTGGGTGGTCACAATATCAAGGGATTCGCCGAAAGGCGAATCACAGGATTCACCCCATAATCCCACTCATATGCACTATCACTATAGAATCTTTTAAAGATTTTTGGGTTCTCAGGCCCGTCAGGCCAAGTAAGGAGATCCATACAAAATGCCAGCCATCAGCATGGAGTCCCTCACCTTCAAAGACTTCGTCTACAAGGGCCAGTTCGAGGTCTACAAAAGCAGCCTCCCCGCAGACCACTTGGCGAGAGCGGCGGTGGAAATCATGCAGCGCATCAGAGACGCGGGGGAGGACCACGACAAATGGCTGCAGGATCTCAAGGTGGCCTCTGGCTGGGAAGAAGATCCGCTCAAACTCGTGCACGCCATTGCTAGTTATGAGAGCTGCTGTCGATGCACAATTGATGTCCAAACAGGGGAGTTCAAGGCGAAAAAGGAGACGGAGCTAGCGGTCAGCGTCGAGATCAGGGCACGCATCAAGTCGTTTTTGGAGTCGCAGTGGACCACTTTTGAGAAGCTCTGCTCCAGTGCCAAAATCACGAAGGCGGGAATGGAGGTTGCACAGCTGGCAGCCAAGCACCGCCTGGCCATCCGAGAGTTTGCTGAGGGCATCCCGGAGACCCGGAAGCCAGAAGACCCCGAGTTGGTGCTCAAGGCAATGGGAGCGCTGGCCCTCTTTGACAATTTCAAGTGGATCATCATTCGGGAAGGCCACAAACTGAACCTGGTATCGGCATATGCATCAGATGGAGGGAAGCCAGACGCGCCTGTAGACCCGGAGGAGCAGGAGATCTCAAAACAGATGGAAGCGCTCAAAGTGAGACTGGAGCACAAGCGGAGAGCAGAAATCGTGCGATTCCTGACCCCTGCAGCACTGGACGAGTTTGCTGAAGCCCCGGGAAATGCCAAATGGATGCGTGAGACGACAGCCTCCCTGAAGAAATTCCTGGAGTCCAACGAGGAGGACAAAGGGGAGACACTGGCAAAGGAGCTGTTGGAGGTGATGCTGGTCTCCAAGGACAGCTGTAAAGAGAAGTACCCCAGCGGGGGCCACAACGTGACTGGTGGCTCACACAAGGGCACCGGGAAGCAACCACAATCCCGGGTTGCGCCGAGGTCTGCCAAGGAGTTGGAAAGATTGGGAGCCCGTACATGGATTGAAGCGACCCGAAAAGGGAGATTCTGGTTCGCGGAGTTGGAGAACATCACCTACTACTGCACTGCGCGAGGCGACAACGCATATGACGTGGCGAAGGGCCCCCCCGGGCCTTGTGGAGAATGTGGAGACAGCCACTGGATATGGGACTGCGAGAACAGACTTCCCCCGGAAGGGGGGGGAGGGGGGGGCATGGCGGAAGACAACCCGAACAGGCTCCTTTGGCGTGAAGGAGAAGTGGAGGGGGAGAGTGACGACGACGAGACCCCCAGGGAGTGGCCGGCATACAGGCGGGCATATGCCGCATTGTGTCGAGCCCAGGCAGAAAGCAAGGATGGGGTCCTGGGAAGCAACTGGCAAGTCCTCCCAAACTCCTATAGCACGACATTGCTGGGTACGTACAAGACGGGAATGCGACGACTCCGACAGACGCATATGGCCCGGCCGGAGTGGGGACCATACAAGGTCGTGGAGCAAGTTGTGTGTGATGCCATTCCAGAGGGGAAAGGCAGCAGCTCAGTCAAAACAATCCTCAATGCAGCAGCCATGGCATACGCCATGGGGGTGGTCGGCGAGCCGGTTCCAAAACGGCTGTGGAAGGCATTCAAAGCAGCACAGAGACTAGAAGAGAAGTCCACACAAGAGTGGGGAAGTTTTGAGGCTCTGCAGATCATGCCACACCAAGCGGATTCAGGGCTCGAGTGTTGTGCGGTGGGACTCGCGGCACTTTCAACGCTGTTGGGCCTCAGAGTCGTGGAGGCGGCCAGCATCAGCTTCCACAGGCTGGGGTTTCTGGCAGGAACGGCGGAGTTCTATGACCGCAAAGTCCACAGGGCTTGGTTTACCCGTACGGTTTCAGGAGTGGCCCTCAAATGGCTCCAGTTCTGCGCCTGGATTGCACAAATGTGCTGGAACCTCGACAAGTTCTAGCGACTGGCCTCCGAGGACAAACTGCAAAATGTCATGGCAACCCTTTTGCGTGGATCCAAGTGGAAGGACCTCAGATGGCATGCGTGGCGACGCCGGGGCCCAGCGACCATGTACAAGGCTGGAGGCAAGATCCCCAGCATCAAGGCGTGGTTCCGGTGGAGGAGTAGAAGGACGGCAATGGCCTACATCACCTGCCTGCACCCAGGACGCATCCGGCACCCATTCACGACGCCTAACCCCCCCAGTTACCTCAAGGGGAGGCCATGGATCGCGGGAACAGCAACCAGGCGATGTACGGAGTTCTCGGCCCCTGAGGCCTGCGATATCCCTGAGGGGAACGCCCCAGAGAGCGACTCTGGAGATTCCACGTGTTCTGGGTCATCCTCAGATGGCCCCTCACCTGGGGAGGCCGATGGCAGGAGGGGCAAGAAGAGACGCAGCGCGTGAGGAGGTGTCTAGCCGGATGGCCTGTGGGGTAGTACTGGGGGGGGGGAAGTCGAGGCAGGTACCACCCGGCAAAGAGGTGGGTGGGCAGCACAAGCCGCGAAGGATGAAATCTCTCATGGGAGTTGGAGGAGGGGTTACGGCGGGAGCGTGGGTCACATACGGACAGGCGCGGGCATGTGCGTGGTCGACTTCGAGACGGGTCGAACGGGTCTCGGATGTCCCGCGGAATGAGATTTTCCGGGCCGCGCTTGCGTTGATCCTCTGGCCGCGGGAGCGCCTGAGAGATGTGGACGGTGGACAGACACACCTGGAAAAGATCCTACGCCACATGGAGCATCTGCATGAGCTCAACTGGGACTTGCTGGGTCAGGACTACGACGGGTATGATGGGGATGGCCCGTCGGGAGGTGTCTCAGAAAGAATGATTGCTGCGGGCCTTGGAGAGAGGGGCAGCCTGGACATCCCTTTGGATGTGTGGAACGCAAACATCCCAACGCGCCTCATGTGGGATATACGGAGCCGGAAGTCGGGACAGGATTGTGGGAGATTCGATGTATGGCAGCCATCGTTGCACACCAGGCGCATGATTGGAGTGCTGGTGGACGATGGGTTCCTGTGTCCGGACCTTGCGTGTTTGGGGACCCCTGAGTGGGAGAACCTCCCGGACAATGTGTCGGCTTTCGTTAAACCCAAAAATGATGTGAAGTGCTCTTTCACAATTGACATGCGAAATCTGAACGACTGCTCGAAGGTGCCATTGCGCAAGGTCAAGCTTCTGTCAATTCACACAGTCTTTCAGACCATCCAACGGGAGATATACCGAGGAGCACCATTGCGGGGCATCACCTTGGACATATCCAACTTCTACTGGAGCCTGCAAATCCCGGCTGAACGTAGGGGATTGTTTCGCATACAAGGGGCCCACTTCCACTGCCTCCCGTTTGGGTGGAAGTTTACCCCGGTACTGGCGCAGGACCCTTTGGCGGCGTTGTTGAGGGAATTCTTTGACAACCATGCGGTGGGGCTCAATATCCATCGTTTCCATTATTTGGACGATGTCCTGATCTTGTCGCGGGACAGGGAGTGCATGGACTGCCTGGGTCCACGGTTGGCGGCATTCTTGATGGAAAAGGGCCTGTGTATCTCCACAAAATCTTGCCTCAAGCCACGTCAGAATGTCCTGTGGCTGGGAAAGGTTTTTGACCTGGCAAAGGGGGAGGTGCGAAACACCGACAAGATGCGCACAAAGTGCTTGGGGATTGCCATCAAAACGGCTTGCTCACCTGTGTCCCCAAAGGTGGCGGAACGGGTCACGGGAAAAATGCAGTGGGCGTTTGGACCACGCAAGGGGGTCACCCTATATCTACAGGGGTGGCCTAGGTTCCAATGGGGACATCATCGGTTTCAGCACCGCCCAAGCCCGGCCCTGATATCGGCGCTGTTCGACGCGCTGGCAATCTCGTATGTACCAGCCACGGTTGACCCCATGCCTGGGCATTTTGGTTTTGCGCCATTCCTGTTGGTGGATGCAGCGGAGGCTTTTGGTTGGTACCGCCTGGGTATCTCTGGTCGCAATGGAGTCATGCGGGCGCGAAAAATCCCGGCTAAGAACCAGCAACAGGCGGAGCTCAGCGGTGTCCTACATGCCTGTAGGTTTGCGGTGACGCAGAAGTGGCACAGGGTTTCCTTGTTTGTGGACAATACGGCAGCCTGCTACAGTGCAGCCAATATGAGGGCGTCGACGAGGGCATGTACACAAGTGAAGATACTCCGTGTTCTTTGGAACTTGTTGTGGCACACGCTGACACGGGAATGGTCTTAAATGTGGTCTCGGTGGATACTGCGCGCATGCCTGCTGATGTTTTATCCAGATTGCCAGATCTGACACCCGCAAGCATCACCAGGGCAAAGGCAGAGGCGGCAAATAAGTGGGGTGCGTTGTGCGGGGAGCTGCAGCTTGTGCAGAGCTTTGGGTCAGTCCGACTCAAGCAGGGGGGGGGGGGACAATCCTCGCATGGGCGATGGCTTGCGTGTCCCCCCCTCTTCTGTAGCAGGCCCTCGCAACACGTCTGAGTGGGGAGACCAGCGTCAGGAGGAGTTCCATGACGCGGAGCAAGTGGGATCGAAGCGCCCACGAGGATCACGGGGCCCGGAGGGCAAGCTGGCGCAGACAGCGCGCACGCTGCGACGGAGGGCGGAGGAAGCAGAAGGGCACCTCAATGCAGAACAACCCAGATACCGCCTCGGGGCGAGGACCGAACAGTCCTTCGAATTGGTGCTGTGGAGGCCTATGCCAGAAAGGGACCTCCACAACGCCTTGCAGACCTTCTGTGGCTGGATCACGCGCCGCACCCGGGCACAGTATGCGATGGCCAAAGTCGAGCCTGCTGAGAAGGGCAAAGACCAAACCCAACGCCACCTTTACCTCGTCCGCCACGAGCTGCAACTGTCACCAGGAGTCAGGCTGACGATGTCCTTCACCCACCATGCCACAGCAGTGCAGAAGTCACTCTCAATGGCAAAGCAGACCTCATCAAGGATGTTTTCAAGCTCGTGAAGGACGATCTGGAGCAACAAGACTCAGATTGATGCGAGGGTGGCAAGAGGATGACTGTAACTCCTACACGGGACGTCCATGGCGCCCAGGAGTCGGAGTAAGGAGGGGGGGGGTTTGGGAAGGGGGGGGTGGAAGCATGGTGCAGACAGAGCACAATCATACCCAGGCATATACAGGAGAGCTCCCCTCGCAAGTGCGGCAGAGCATGTTTCAGTGAGCGAGCACGCCAACATGTATGCAGCCACGAGAGCCCCAGATTGGTGTGAGAGTCAGAGATGACCCACGGTGCCCTTCGGGCCTGGCGCGCCAGTGAAGTAGCAAGCATCGGTGTTGGTTTTGTGTTTTGTGTATGTATGAGCTGTGGATGTCAGGAGGTAAGGGGGGAATCAAGGGATTCGCCTATAGGCGAATCACAGGATTCACCACATAATCCCACTCATATGCACTATCACTATAGAATCTTTTAAAGATTTTTGGGCCCACCCACCCGCCCGGACACTTAACGCACACTTGAGTGACACCATTGACACAATCATGGATAGATCCACGGCACACGAGTCTATCGCCGGTGAAGGAGCAAGCATCATGGTTGGTTTTGTGTTTTGTGTATGTATGAGCTGTGGATGTCAGGAGGTAAGGGGGGAATAAAAAAAAAACAAGTTTCCAAAACTTCGATTTTTGAGCTGTCGAGGGTGAACAAATGCATAAGCAGGCTGTGTACCAATCCCTTGGGAGGAACCCCCCGCCCCCCGGACCTAATACCCAAATAGGGTGAAAACCATGTAAATACAGGCTAAAACATGCTTTACATAGTTTAGATGGGCATTTTAGATGATGACAATATCAAAAAAATAAGTTTGGAGCACTTAGATTTTGAGCTGCCTAGAGTGAAAAACTGCATGAGCAGGTTGTGCACCAATCCCTTGGGAACCCCCCCCTCCCCCCCCCCGACCTAACACCCAAATAGGCGAAAAACATGCACCTACGGCCTAAAACATGCTTTACATTCCTTGGATGGTCCACTCGTATGGTCACAATATCATAAAATGAAGTTTTGAATATTTCGATTTTTGAGCTATCCAAGGTGAAAAACTGCATAAGCAGGTTGTGCACCAATCCCTTGGGAGACCCCCCCCCCCCCCCGACCTAACACCCAAATACTTAGGCGGCCCTTTACGCACGTAGACTTCGTTGCTAAAAGGCACGTTTCATGGCGATTTCAACATCCGTTTTTTGCCCCCCAAAAAAGCATATCATTTTTTCGGCCAACCCCACGTGGATTTTCATCGTGGGATGCAACAACCTCGCCTTTTGTTGCTTCCGGAGGTGTACGTATACACCCCCTATTCCGGGCTGAAAATTGTATCATTTAAAATTTTTGGGCACTGCAGTGCCCAAAAATTTGAAATGGCTTTTTTCAGTGGGTTCTCCAGTACACCTCTGTAGTCATCTCCACAGGTGATGTCATACTGCACCAGCATGCATCAAAACTTGGCAAACCCGTTATCCATGGGTCATCGCACCGCGGTGTTATACTTGGAAGGCCACGTACAATGTACCTTGCCCAATCACTTCCATTCCTGTCCAAATGTGCACTTGACAATGGACTTCCAGTACTTTTGGGCACTGCAGTGTCCACAGAATTTAAAACTCCCTATTTCACTCCTATTGGTTCCCATTGCGTAACACCTGACAAAGGACGTATGAATCATCGGACGTTGGTACTCATCCTCTGCTCATTGGAAATATTTCGCCAGTTGTCTGACTGCCACCTTGGAGTGTACCCACGCTTTGGAACGTTCCACGTCCATTGGGAGATACATTGTTTGGATCTTCGCTAGCTGCTTTTGGTCAATGCCGCATCAGGTTTGTTTTGTGATAGTGTCTCTGTCTTCTTTGTCCCCTTACCTTTGCTGCCTGCGAACAGGACTTTTGTCCATGGATGCGGCTCCCTTCCGGCAGTTCCTTAGTTCGAAGGTATATGCTTCAAAGGAGGATCTATCTGAGGCTGTGGGTGTGGATAAGGGTGCCGATGCGTTTTGTACGTTGGTGT
This sequence comes from Eutreptiella sp. 'Long Island Sound 2002', assembly GCA_964036045.1. Lineage (NCBI taxonomy): Eukaryota > Euglenozoa > Euglenophyceae > Eutreptiales > Eutreptiaceae > Eutreptiella > Eutreptiella sp. 'Long Island Sound 2002'. The sequence goes on from OZ038382.1 coordinate 26,649,954, forward strand.
TAGATCTCCGGTTGGAGTGGAGAAGTAGGCGGTCTGTTGGTGAATACATCCAACAAAGGGACAGGCGGACCGTTAATTGTCTGCCGGACCAATGGTTCCGTGTTGCTGAGCAAGAGATTTTTAATATATGGTCTGTTCTACACAAGAGGTGTCGTCCACGTGCCAAGAGGGCTGTAGGTGTTCAACCCAAGAGTCGTGTGCAACGTAGGTGTTTGGCTCACATGGGTCAATGTTCTTACCATGTACCCTCCTTTGCTGTTCAAGGAGCAACTGCGTGCACCAGTCTTTGGCAGACCTTGGAAGGTAAACCCGCTGTTCTATGGTTTGATAATTTTTATAGACGTAACTTCCGGCCTGTGCCTGGTAATGAGAACCGGTCCCTTAATTGTACAGCTGGTGCTATCATACTCTTGAAACGACCTGTTGACGTTATGCCGTCTTTTCCTAGCCTCCTGGTTTTGCGGCAGAGGATTGGGTACACTGTAGACTTGTTGGTGCAGAGCCATAAAAACTTCATTGATGGCTTGCAAGGGTTGATGGACGACCCCATCCGCCTTCAACATGTTCGTTGTCCCTTGGACATACGACGGGCTAATGTTACCAGCCCAGCTTGGACCCCCTTTTTTCTCACAGACCTAACTGTGTCCGCTACCCCCGACCTTGTCCCTATTATTCACGGGCTCTAGGAGGTGCAGCAGCACACACAGCACCGTCTTCCATTGTTGGTCGACGAAAATATTCACTACCGTGTCCTTAAGCTCGTTTACAGCATCAACTACGCTCGGTACAACGTGCCCCTGTTCATTACCCGTACCCCGGTAGTGTATGGCACATGGCACCCATATAAATATTGTGTAACCTTGTGCTACAGAAGATTCTTCCCTTTATTTACCTATTTTTCCTATGGTTCACTCAATTTGGGCACTGCAGTGCCCAACTTTCCGAAACTCATCTATATGGAGCGTATGATTCTGGTGCTCTTGCACTTGGCCCATAAGTGGCGCCAACCTTTGGAACAGAAGTTACAGACTCTAAGGGGTTTGCACCGACCGGGTAACACTAATCACGGCACACTTCTGACACAGGTGCAACTGCTGGTAACACTGCTGTATGGTTACATTCCAGCCTTGTTTATTATTGGGTCGCAAGTGAGGGATTGTCATTGGTCTGCACAGGGAGAGCAGCACGCTGCAGGGCCATTGTTGAGCCGTTGCCTACACGTCCTTCTGAGGCTCACCCTAGGTTATGAGGACAAGGTTGAATATGTGCGCAGCATCGTTGTTGCTAGGCTGTTGTGGTCCCAGTGGTTTGCCCGCTTACCTGGTGTGGCACACAGTGAGGAACCGTGTGAGGCCCTGTTAAGCTGTGTTGTGCACTTAATGGCACAACACCCTGGGAACTATACGTTGCAACAGGTGCATGACCTGTTTATCCTCACTCCCGTTGCAGACCAGACCCCAAAGGACCTGCAGTACGTTACTGTTCCCAAGGGACTGCCACTACTGGTTGATCGTTGTTTCACCAGATTGATGGCGCCATTTGATGTTGGTGTTATACCCCCCCGTGGTCTGGTCCAGTCAGAAGTCGAGTATCGTGCAAGACAGGTGGGATCCTGCCAAGATGGATTTTCCTTGCGCACTAGATACGGTGCTCACTGCAGAGCATTACCGAGATCTATGTGCCAAGACATTGCAGACACTTGTTAAACCTGTTAAAGTTGATGCTGACGTGATGACAGAGCTGGGTAGACACGTGCCACAACGTCCTCCAGGTGATATGGACACAACAGTAGCACAGGCACAGGACATGTTGCGCGCATGTAATACACCAGACCGGTACAAGCGACGCCGGGCAGCACCCGCTTTTGCGCAAAGGGACCCCGCCCGGATACCCGCCCCCCCCAATGCTGATGGCGACAGTGACAGTGATGAGGACCCCCCCCCCGCTGGTGGGGCAGCCAGACCCCCCCCCCCCACTTGAAACCCAATTTTTTCGGGTTTTGAGGGGGGGTGGGGGGGTCAAAAAATGACCCCCCCTTTTTTTGGGTCAAAAATCATGAATCTTTTGTTTTTTTTTCCATTTTGAGCCGAAAAAGTGTTTCCGGGTCGGAGATCTCTGAATAAAGGGGGAGAGGATTTTGCGGGAAGCTGTTTTCTCAAATTGACCGCCGAATTCACCACGCCAAACCAGCCAAATTTCCAGGGCAAGCAGGCCCTATTTTCTGGCACAGGCACTGTTGCAGTTGTGTGTCCGTGTGTCACGTCTGGATCCTCGCTTGCTTGTGACTCAGATGTTGGTCGTCGTCGACCTGAGGGCTGCTGATTTTGTGGGTGATGATGGATGGGACCCGGACCCCCCCCCCCCTCCAAAAGCAGTGTCTGTTCACAGTGATGATTCCGACGCCCCCCGTGGCTGTCCTTTCGGAGCTGAATGAGTTTGATCCTCGATTTTTACCAGGTGCATCCGACTGTGATGCTATTTCTGCCATCTGTGTTCAATCGTCCAGCGCTGCCAGTAGTCATCAACATTAGAACCCTGTAAATCAACAATTTGCAGCCCTGTGGCCTTTTGTAGTGTGTCGTGTGACCCTTTGTTAGCCCCTTTGCTAAGCTATGCCTTCGGATACCGAACTGCCGGAAGGGGATGAGCAGCAGACCGCATCGCAAGACTTCACCGAGAATACTGTGAGAAGTCACGGGCACTGCCGGACTGGTTACAACACGTCTACTGCGAGGAGATCCGACACGACTGTCCTGTTGACATCAGAGAGATTATTGGAGGCGATCACAATGCGGTACAACACTCAGTGAGCAAGCTGAGTATGGGACAAGTGGCCGCTCGAATTTGGACTGAAGTGCAGAAGGGCAAAGCGAAAGAGATGCTACTGGTGGCTCTGCGGAAGTGTGGCCGGCTGGGCGAGAAAACATCTGTGGTATGAGAGATGCATGATGAGACCACCGTTGTCGGTCCTTTGCGTACCTGTGGCCTGTCCATCACTGTGTCCCTGCCAGGACTCAATCTGGAAAAATTGGAGACCGCTGGTTTCATTACTGCAGATATCTGGTCGCCGCGTGGCTGAGTTTATTGACACCTTTGAGAAGACTGCCGGTGAAGGTATTATGTCCTCCGAGCACCTGTTTTCGTCGTCTTTTGGTGTTCATGGGAACTGCAGTGCCCAAATTCGATGCGACCCTAATTTTTGCAGTGCAGTGCTCAACCCCTACACTCTGCGGCCGTTGACGGGACTGCATGGCGACCAGATGGATGAAATACTGCTGTACATGGCTGGAGATGGGGCCAAGATCGCAGGACTACATGCCAAGGCCAGACTGTTGAAGCGGGACCGCCTGTGGGAGATGCTGTACCTTCACCCGGACAACACGCTCATCCATCCTTCTTGACGTATGTTTATGGGGCGGCAGGGTCTGGCGCGATCGCTGTTGACCCCCCCCCCCCCGGACCCACGACGTAAGACTGTTTCGATCCCAGTGGTACCAGTGGTCTCCTGTTCTAACAGTGAACGTGCATGAAATGCAAAGATTCCGCAAACTGCTTGCAAAGTCGCCGAGGGCCGCCAAATTGTCACTGGGGAAATGGACCTGGAGTGCCGAAAATCCCTTACCAAGCTGGGACACCATCCAGAAAGCACCGCTGTGGCAGGATGAGGAACGGGCTGACCTGAGGATTGCGCTGGCGAGGCCTGTCAAGGAAACTGCAGTGACAACGACTGATGTGGAGAAATCAACAACTATCTGGCTCAACAAGCCGCAGGATGGGACTGAAGCAACTGGAGCTCGGGTAGAGGCAATTGCGTTGGTTCCTGGCAAGGCTATCCCGTATACGATTGCATTGAGGGAGTACAAAGCGGTATGCATCCATTAGGCATAAGAATGGGATCGATTTCGCATTGCTGGTCACTTTAGGCACTGCAGTGCCCATCTGTAATGAAATGTGCTTTTGACAACAGGTCTTCATTGAGTGTACGAAGGAACAAATGGACAATATCCATCCGCTGGTGCTGAAGGTTGCTGCGAAGTTGGTACCTGTGGCTATTGGTGGAATAGCGGCCGACGTTAAGTTCTTGGTTAATCAATTGCTCGACTCTGAGGAGTGTGGAGGCTGGTAGTATCTTATGACCTCTTTTTTTGATCAGGCAGTCGGTCACCCGACCTATCGGTTCGAGGAGAGGACTATCTGCTTCTGTGTCCCCGACAAGTTGAGGGTAAAGGTCCCGAATATTTTCATTTGCGATCAGGGTGCATACGGCAGCACCATTGGTCTGGCAGCGGCTGGTTGGCTGCTGCGTGTGCTTGGTATTGTTCCCCGACGCGACAGACAGTCCGAGGATGAAGTCTGGCTCCTGCTTTTGACAGCATCGGCTGTATTGCCAGCACAGCTCCTGTCCTGCCTTCTTGAGTCCCCCTGTCTGGCAGCTTGCTTCACTGGGCGCCAGGGTTTGTTTAACGAGTTCTGTGAATAGCTAGCGGCGTATGTGCAGGAGATGGACTGTGTCTACTTGGTTAACTGGGACGCTTGGATGCCAAGGAATAGGGACTGTATGCCAATTGTGGTGCAGCGGCCTGGGGAAGGGGAAGATGAGGAGGGGGGGGGACGATGTGGAGGAAGAGGATGATGACGAGATCGTGCTGGTCGGAGGTGGTGACAGCAAGAAGAGGAGCACCCCCAGCAAGAAGAAGCCGTCCTCCGACGACAGTGGGGATGAGGTTGATGATCCCCCCAAAAGGCCAGCCAAAAAGGCCAAGGACAGTACCCCCCTCAATATGTTTCACGCCAAAGTAGGTCAGGCCAAGGGTAAGAAGGCTCCACCAAAGAAGAAGTAGACTGCGTTGTGCGGTTGGCACTGCCTGTGTCCATGTGAGTAGTTTTTTCGCCTCGATTTGCACACTGTCGCGCGTCCTGTTCTATGCGGGTGTGAGACTGGTGCCCTTTTTCATGTTTTGGTAATTTTGGGCGCTGCAGTGCCCAAATTCAGCGACTCGCCAATTTTTTACCCCTGCTGCGCCACTTCTTTTGCAGGCATTGTTGATGTCATTTATTATTGCATTGGCTGCACTGGCGGCGCCTCCGTTGTTTGTCGGCACCGCTGGTGGTGCATTATTTGTCACGCTTCGCATACAATCACAGTGACTGGGTCAGCAGACGCGGTAACAAAAAGCAAACCAGAGTTTTGCATGTGTTTGCCTGTCGTCCTCCTTGCTTCATTTTTTAGGTTGCATTTTACGGTGTGGTTTGAAATGCAGCAGCGGACGATTTGGAAGAATTGGATTTTTCTTTGGATGGACACGGCAGTGCCCAAATTTGAAGGGGATACATGACTTTTGACTGGCACATGTTATAACCCCTACACACAGTCATTTTGGACAATTCACAGGTTTTTGGGGGTGTTCCCTGCAAAGCACAATTGTGCAATTTTTCAAAGTGGTTTTTCAGCCCCCGTTTTGGGGTGGTACCCATTTGGGAACTGTGGCAATTTTGCTACGTGTGTATAGGGCCGCCTAAGAAATAGGGTCAAAAACATGCACATACGGCCTAAAACGTGCTTTACATAGCTTGGATGGTCATTTTGGGTGGTCACAATATCAAGGGGATCGCCTGTAGGCGAATCACGGGATTCACCCCATAATCCCACTCATATGCACTATCACTATAGAATCTTTTAAAGATTTTTGGGCCCACCCACCCGCCCGGACACTTAACGCACACTTCAGGGACACCATTGACACAATCATGGAGAAGTGTATCATGGATCCACGGCACACGAGTCTACCGCCAGTGACGGAGCAAGCATCAGTGTTGGTTTTGTGTTTTGTGTATGTATGAGCTATGGATGTCAGGAGGTAAGGGGGGAATAAAAGAAAACAAGTTTCGAAAACTTCGATTTTTGAGCTGTCGAGGGTGAACAAATGCATAAGCAGGTTGTGTACCAATCCCTTGGGAGGACCCCCCCCCCCCCCCGCCCCCCGGACCTAATACCCAAATAGAGTGAAAACCATGTAAATGCAGCCCAAAACATGCTTTACATAGTTTAGATGGTTATTTTAGATGATGACAATATCAAAAAAATAATTTTGGAGCACTTAGATTTTGAGCCGTCTAGAGTGAAAAACTGCATGAGCAGGTTGTGCACCAATCCCTTGGGAACCCCCCCCCCCCCCCCCCGACCTAACACCCAAATAGGGTGAAAAACATGCACCTACGGCCTAAAACATGCTTTACATTCCTTGGATGGTCATATCGTATGGTCATAATATCATAAAAAGAAATTTTGAATATTTCGATTTTTGAGCTATCCAAGGTGAAAAACTGCATGAGCAGGTTGTGCACCAATCCTTGGGGAACCCCCCCCCCCCCTACCCAATACCCAAACAGGGTGAAAAACACGTAAATGCGGCTCAAAACGTGCTTTACATTCCTTGGATGGTCATTTTAGGTGATGGCATATCAACAAAATGAGTTTCAATAACTTTGATTTTCGAGCTGTTCAGAGTGAAAAATTGCATGAGCAGGTTGTGCACCAATCCCTTGGGAACCCCCCCCCCCCCCCGACCCAATACCCAAATAGGGTGAAAAACACGTAAATGCGGCTCAAAACGTGCTTTACATAGCTTGGATGATCATTTTAGGTGATGACAATATCAACAAAATAAGTTTCGAAAACTTCGATTTTCGAGCTGTTCAGAGTGAAAATCTGCATGAGCAGGTTGTGCACCAATCCCTTGGGAACCCCCCCCCCCCCCCGGACCCAATACCCAAACAGGGTGAAAAACACGTAAATGCGGCTCAAAACGTGCTTTACATAGCTTGGATGGTCATTTTAGGTGATGACAATATCAACAAAATGAGTTTCAATAACTTTGATTTTCGAGCTGTTCAGAGTGAAAAACTGCATGAGCAGGTTGTGCACCAAACCCTTGGGAACCCCCCCCCCCCCCCCCCGACCCAATACCCAAACAGCAAGAAAAACACGTAAATTCGGCTCAAAATGTGCTTTACATAGCTTGGATGGTCATTTTAGGTGATGACAATATCAACAAAATAAGTTTCGAAAACTTCGATTTTCGAGCTGTTCAGAGTGAAAAATTGCATGAGCAGGTTGTGCACCAGTCCCTTGGGAGCCCCCCCCCCCCCCACCACCCAATACCAAAATAGCGTGAAAAACACATAAATACGGCATTCGTCTATTAGCGTCCACTGGCCTCTGTACAGAGGCCGAGGGGCGGGGATTTGGGCCGAGTCGAGTTCAGGCACCCATGTCCTCCCCTACAGGCCCCCCGCCAGAGCACGGCGGCCAAGAGGGACGTGCCGGCGGGGACTAAGTCTCTTCCGTGCTGGCCCTGCCATGCTGCCGCTGCGGTGGCAGTGTGGACTGGGATGGCGACGCCGCTTGGGGCGCGTCCGCCACTGGGTCAGAGGGGGGGGAGGCCCCTTCCGCCGAGCCGCCCGCAGTCTGTGGCGGAGGACGGGAGCGCGCGCGCAGCATGTCCGCCACCGTCCTGGTGGCCTTGGGGGGAGGTCGTCGCCGCGCCCGTGGTGCGGATCGCCGCTGCGGCGGCGCGCGGCTGCTCAAGGCCGCTGAGATGCGGCCGAACACATCTCGGAGCGACGCTAGGGTTCGCTCTGCTGGGGGGGAGGCGGATGGGGACCGGTCCTGCCGCATCGTGGGCTCCACCGAGGCCCCCGCTCCGGCGGGGGGAGAAGAGGGGGCCGGTCCCGGCGCTGCGCCCCCCCCCCCCGCTGGCCGGGACGAGGGGGGTCCAGTAGCCCCCCCACCCGGCGGCGCCCCCACGGCCTCCGTGCAGGCGGAGAGTGCCGGGGGGGTCGGCCTCGGGCTGTTCCCCCCCTTTGGTGGCTGGGGTGATAGGGGGCTCGCGGCCCCTTCACCCGATTCTCGGTGCAAATTCCCCCCAGGACCCCGCGATTAGCCCGGTTTGGTGTGTGACGCTTCGTGGGCCTGGAGGCGTCCAGCCCCTGGGCTGGGGGAGGGCGCGGCTCAGCACCCTGCGGCTCAGCACCCTGGGTGGGGCCGCAAACCGGCGTGCCGCTAGGGGGCCCGAGTCGGGCAGGGCCTGTGATGCTGGGCGGGCTCGCCCCAGCCAGGAGGACAACGCCGCTGCCCCCGCTCGTCGGGCCTCGGGGACGAGCACCTGGCGGCCCGGCGCGACCCGGGGAGGGGCTACGGGGCAGCTCGAGCCCCCCCTGGGGCCCTTGTGGCCTACGTGTCCTGCCCGGCAGCAGCGGTTGATGCCCCAGCCCAAGCCCCTGCAGCGGGCACACGACGGCGCCCTGTGCCTCAGGCAGAGCGCGCCCTGCGTGCCGCTGCCCGCTCCTGGGGGGCGGCTGCGTTGCGGAGCCGCGAGGGGGACGCTGCGGGCCGGGGCCCGAGGGGGCCACGAGGCATAAAGCAGCAGGGGAGGCCCCCCCTCCGGGGGGCGGGGAAACTAATCCATGAGAAAGCGGTCACTGTCGCGGCAGTGCGCCGCCAGGCGCATCAGCTGCAACATGACCTCGCGGCGCGTCGCAAAGTACGGCCGCGCTGAGAGCCCAGCGCACACGCGCCCCCCTAGGGGGAGGAGCGAGCGACAGCGCCCAAGCGGGGCCCCGCTCAGTAGTACGCCCGCCGCCAGGTGGCGTTCCGCCAGCTTCACCGCCTCGCCCAAGACTTGCGCCCGCTTCCCAAGCGGCAAGCGAGTGCCCCGCAGCCGGTGGTCCGCAGAGGCCGGGAGCGCCCGCCCTACGAAGGCCTCATAGTCCAGGGCCAGCCCGGCCGAGGAGACCTCCGCCGGCCCCGTATCCCGGGTCAGCGCCCGGGCCCACCCGACCAGGTCGTGGATGCAGTGTTGGGGCCACCTCCAGTCCGACGGCACCCCCGGGTGCAGCCGCGGCTGGTGGCGGACGGCATCCCCCGGTATGGGGCCAACGAAGGCATCCCAGGTATATGGGCTGCGGGGCCGCGGACGCGGCTGCTCCGGGAAAAGGGGGTCGCCGTGGCCCGGCTGATCCCCCGCGCCGGCCGTACGCGCTGCCCCTTGGACAGCACGGTGAATATGACCTCCTTGGCCCGGGATACGCGCGCCGGCCCCCACAAGGCCCGCACCACCGCGGTTTTGAACCCCCGCAGGTCGGGATCCGTCACCGACGCTACCGCCACTCCATGGAGGGCCAGCGGGGTGACCAGGGTGCTGAGGGCCGCTCCCGCCGGCCAAGGGCCGAGAGATGGGGCGGGTGGCGCAGGGCGCTCCGTCCCGCCTACAGGCGCCGGGACAGCACCGGCCCCCTTGGAGCCCCCAATGGCGACGTCGATGCCGAGCTGGTGGAAAGTCGCCGCCAGTGGGATGCTTACCCCCCGGATCAGCACCGCCGGGACGCCTTGCTCCCCCTGGACCCAGGTGCAGGACTTGTCCACGCGGACGTCCCTCCCCTGTGCCCCGCAGCCACTCCTCCGTCGTGGGGACCGTGTCTTGGAGTGCGGCCGCGCCCAGGGCCACCGCCTGGGTGTCGTCCGCGTAGCCCGATGATCCCAGTGCGGCGTAGCCGGGGCCAGCGTCCTTGAGGGAGGGCAGGGCTCCTGGATCCGGGTCCAGATCCATCGCCAGGGCCAGTACGACCGCCTGGGGGATGAGATCGAAACACTTGACGTAATCGATGCTCATCCCTGCGACGGCCCAGCCCCGGAGGCGACACAGTTCCAAGAGGACCTGTGTTACCGCCGCCCCGTCCAGGGCGCTCCTGGCCGGGCGGAATCCAAAGGCCGCCGGGTGGGCCCACGCCTCCTGCCACGCAATGGCGTCCACCAGGCGCATCCCAGCCCACAGCCGGTAGACCATGGACAGGACGGTGAGCGGGCAGGTGTTCAGGGGCCCCGGCGGCCCCTCCTTGGGGATGAGGGCGGTGTAGCCCTCGGCCAGGCGGGCGGGCCATTTCCCCCTCCGCTCCACCTCGCGCAGGAGGTCCGCCAACCAGCCCAGCACCCTTTCGGGCAGCGAGCGGAGGTCCCCCAGACTCCATCCGTCCAGCCCCAACGCCGAGGGCTTCATGCGGGGGAGCCCCTTGCGCAGGCGGGGGCCATCAAGCTGCGTTGCAAGCATAGGGACCCGCCGTACGTGGTGGCCGTATCGGCGCAGGAAGGCCAACGGGTCCGGCTCTGGGTCCGTCGCATACTTGCGGTTGATGGGGCGCCAGGCGTCCTGCAGGAGGCCATCCATCTCCGCTAGGCTGGCCGGGGCCGTGCCATCCGGCCTGGTGAGGAAGGTGACCGGGGGGGGCGTAGGACTCGTCCTTGAGCCAGCGATACACGGCCCCCGCTCCGAGGACCAGGACTCCTCGAGCCATTCGCGCCACTCCCTGACGCGGTCCTTGTCCTCCGCCCAGAGCGTCGCCCAGACCCTGCGCGCCATCGCTGCGCTGAGGCGGCGGAGGGAGGCCAGCGGGGCCAGCCTGTCGGGCACGCCCCCCGACTCAAAGTCCGTATACTCCGGGCCGAGCGCGCGGAGTCTGCCCAGGCGGTGCCGGAGGGGCGTCCACGCCCGCTGCACCGCTCGCGGCAGGACGCCCGGCCCCTGCGCTGGGCGCCTCAGCCAGCGCAGGACCTCCCGGAGTGGTCCCTGGGCCGCCTGTACGCGTGCCACCGGGCAGGTCAGGGGCCCTCCCGTGCCGGGCCGCTGTTTGGGGCAGAGGCGCACCTCCTGTAGCAATTGGTCCGTGCCTCTGCCGCGGGGAAGGTGTGGAGGGGCCAGCGGAAGGGTGGCCCCGGCCAGGAGGGTGTCCGGAGTGACATCCGGGCAGGCCAGGGCGACGAGAGACTCCTCCGCAGTCGTGGTCCAGAAGGCCCAGGCGCAGTCCACGTCCCCGATGGCCAGAGCCGCCTGCCACCCCGCCTCCATCTGGTCGAGCGGGCGTTGAACTAGGAGCTGTTCGTGCCCCTCCAGCTGGGCCGTCACCAGTGGCTTGGGGCGTCCGAAATTGATCACCCCCTGCGACGCCCCCTTCAGGTGAATGTCAAAGCGAACCGGGGTGTGCCCTGAGATCGCCCCCTGCGGCAGCCATTCCGCCGCATGGAGCAGCGCCACCAGGCGCGTGTCCATCAACAGGCCGTCAATGCGCGAGGGTCGCGTTCCCTCCGGGCCGTGGTACGAGCACAGGGGTCCCCTCCCCAAGGCGGTCGCCAGCTCGAGGTCCGCATCCTCCAGCCGGCGCGTCAGGAGGGACTCCAGGATAGACGGTGGCGCTCGCGGTGGGCAATTCAGGTCAAAGTTGAAGTGCGCCCCCACCAGCTGCGGGGCCGCCCTGTGCCGCGCCACATACGGTGTGGCGTGGTCCCAGAAGGTGCGGTTGAGGGCCGGCTGGGCCGAAACGCCGTACGTCACCTGGGCGTGCAGGGTATCCGCCCCCCGGCCCAGTTCAACCAGGACGTGTAACCAGCGGGTGGAGTGCCAGAGTGTGTGGCTCAGATCGTCCGACTCGGTGCGGGGCGCCCCCTTGGGGGGGAGCACGTGCCTGGCTAGGATGCCCTGGCGCACCAGGATCCCCATCCCCCCTGCCGGCGCATCCCAGATGGCTCCCCCACGGGACTCCAAGGGCCCCCCAGAACGCTTGCCAGCCCGACGCCCCGGCCTGCACGCGCATCACCCGCTGCGCCACCGCCGTCAGGCGGGTCTCCGTGATCAGCACCACGTGCGCCCGCCAGTCAGCGACCGTGTGCCAATGCAGGCGCAGGGACGTGGGGTTCGCCAGCGCGACGCGCATTGGGTCTCGGTGGGGCTCGACGTCCCCGCACCGTAGTAAGAGAAGTTGGGGGCAGGCCCAGCACCGGGGGGGGGTTGTCCCTCTCCGGGCCGAGCCGGTGGGGGGGGAGGGAGTCAGCCCCCACCCCCCGCTGAGGTCTGCCCATAGCTAGTCACAGGGTGCAGGGAGGGAGGTCAATAGGGCGACCAGGCATGCCTACAAGATAGCCCGTCGGCCCAGGTCCCGCAGCGTGAGGGTCAGGCTGTCGGCGACGGTCCCCATCCGAGGGGGGGGGACCCGGGCGGCGGAGAGGGCGGCACCGGGGGGAGCGGTGTGCCGCTGCGGGCGCGCGGAACGGCGGGCGCTGGCGCCCGCGCAAGGCCGCCGCGCTCCCAGTCGCCCGCTAGGCGGAGGGCCTCCCGGAAGACCTCGTACAATCGGCCCCGGGCCGCCCGCGGCCCACCGCGGCGGAGGGCGTCGGGCCACAGCGCCGCGGCGTGGACCTCCCCGCGATGTCCCGCCACGTTGCCTCGGGCCCAGGGTAGGGGGCTGGCTGGCGGGCGGGGTCGTTGTCCCAGACCCCACGGCGTGGTCCCTGCCGGCGGCCGTCGTCCCCTTCCATTTTTGAGCAGGTTGTGTACCAATCTTTTGGGAGGCCCCCCCCGCCCCCCGGACCTAATCCCCAAATAGGGTGAAAACCATGTAAATACAGCCTAAAACATGCTTTACATAATTTAAATGGTCATTTTAGATGATGACAATATCCAAAAAAATAAGTTTGGAACACTTCGATTTTGAGCCGTCCAGAGTGAAAAGCTGCATGAGCAGGTTGTGCACCAATCCCTTGGGAGACCCCCCCCCCCCCCCCGACCCAATACCCAACCAGGGTGAAACGCACGTAGATGCGGCCTAAAGCATGCTTTGCATAGCTTGGATGGTCATTTTAGGTGATGACAATATCAACAAAATAAGTTTCAATAACTGCGATTTTTGAGCCGTCCAGAGTGAAAATTGCATGAGCAGGTTGTGCACCAATCCCTTGGGAACCCCCCCCCCCCCACCCCCACCCAATACCCAAATAGGGTGAAAAACACATAAATACGGCCTAACACATGCTTTACATTCCTTGGATGGTCGTTTTAGGTGATGACAACATCAAAAAAATAAGTTTCGAAAACTTCGTTTTTTGAGCTGTCCAGAGTGAAAAACTGCATGAGCAGGTTGTGTACCCATCCCTTGGGAGACCCCCCCCCCCCCCCCCCGACCTAGTGCGCAAATATTGCGAAAAACCCTTAAATACGGCCTAAAACATGCTTTACATAGCTTGGATGGTGATTTTAGGTGATCACAACACTAAAAAAAAGTTTCAAAAACTTCGATTTTTGAGCTACCCGGGGTGAAAAGCTGCATAAGCAGCTCGTGTACCGGCCCATTCACTAGGCCATTATTGGTGGAAAGGGCCATTTCGCGTTGTTGGCACGGGTATTTGACCGGCCCTCGGCATTGCTACAGACTGCAAAGAACGTCTATCTGTATCCTAGTAGGCATATACTGTCACAACATGCCCACTCACACCCCTAAGAGTGGGTACCACGGGTCACCGAGGCCGCCAAAACCCCCAACATAGCAGAAATGGCTGAACAGTGCATAATGGGGTAGGGTACGCGAATAGGCCCAAAGGGGCCAAAATGGGGGGGTATGTGGCGTTTTGCCCTATATACGCCTGCCTGGCTTTGATCTAACAACCTCTGCGAGGTGATTCTATTGCCTTCGGCAAGTCCACCTCACAGAGAATCTATCCCAAGCAACACACACACACAAAATAGGGTATAAACTACATAAATACGGCCTCAAACATGATTTACATTTCTCTGATGGTCATTTTAGGTGATCAGGATATCAAAGAAACAACCTTGGAAGACTTCGATTTTTGAGCTGCCCAGGGTGAAAAAATGCAGAAGCAGGTTGTGTACCAATCCCTTGGGAGACCCCCCCCCCCGGATCTAATACCCAAATAGGGAGAAAAACACGTAAATACGGCCGAAAACATGCTTTACATACCTTGGATGGTCATATCACGTGGTCACAATCTCAAAAAGACAAGCATCAGCAGGTTGTGGACCAATCCCGTAGGAGCCCCCCCCCCCCCCCCCCCAAGACCTAATACCCAAATAGGGTGAAAATCATGTGAATACGGCCTAAAACATGCTTTACATAACTTGGATGGTCATATTGTGTGGTCACAATAACATAAAAACAAGTTTCAAAAACTTCCATCTCGAGGTTGTCACGGTGAAAAACCACATAAGCAAGTTGTGTACCAATCCCTTGCCCCCCCCCCCCCCCACTCAGGACCCAATACCCAAACAGGGTGAAAAACACGTAAATACGGCCTACAGCATACTTTACATACTTTGGATGGTCATTTTAGGTGATCACAATATCATGGGAATAAGTTTCGAAAACCTCGATTTTCGAGCTGCCCAGGGTCAAAAGCTGCATAAGTAGGTTGTGTACCAATCCCTTCCATGGGAGGACCCCCCCCCCCACCCAATTCCCAAATAGGGAGAAAAACATGTAAATATGGCCTCAAACATGCTTTACAGACCTTGGATGGTCAGTTTAGGTGGTCACAATATCAAAAAAATAAGTTTCAAAAACTTCCAAACTTTGAGCTTTGCAGGGGGAAAAACTGCACAAGCAGGTTGTGTACGGGCCCATTCACTAGGCCATTATTGGTAGAAACAGCCATTTCGCGTCTTTGGCACGCGTTGTGACCGGTTCTCACCAAGGCTAGAGACTCCAAAAAACGTCTCTCTGTATCCTAGTAGGCATATACTGTCACAATATCCCCACTCACACCCCTCGGAGTTGGTACCACGGGGTAACCAAGGTCGCCAAACCGCCAACATAGCAAAAATCGCCGAAAAGTGCATAAACTGCATGAGCGCTCGTCCGACTCCGCCCCATACAAACCCCATAGAGTTGGGACCCGGCGGTCTTTCCGACGTACCCTGTAGGCCCCGCTTTGCGGTGGTTCCCGAATTGCGGGGGCCGAATGGCCTTACTTTTGATTTGGCTTTTATTTGGAAAGCCCCGGAATATCCTTGCCAGTTGCCCTACCCATCTCCGGAAGCGGCAGGCAGGTAAGTAGCTGGTCGGTGTATTTGGTTACGGTGTTGTTGTATAAAGGATTACAGGCACACGGCTAACAGGACGTGACATGATGCAAAATCCCCAAAGCGTCGGTTTTGCCTGATGTAGACCGTGTTCAAGAGGTCAAGAAACCGACTACCAGGATTAGACATCATCCAAAATCCCCACAGCGCCGAATCTTGGTTGATGGTGGCGGTGGTCGCCAAAATCCGATTAACAGGACTAGACATTGTCCATAATCCCCACAGCACCGGGTTCTGGTTGTTGATGGAGGTGGTGTACCACAGTGCCGCAGTACCACACACACACACACACACACACACACACACACACCCACCAAGCTCTTTTGGTTTGCCCGCCGCTTGCTAGCCGATGTTGCTAGGTTCACATCATAATGCTCTTGATGCATATGCAAAAAGAGTTTTAAGCGTAGACTTGCAAAAGCAAAATGGGAATCACCCTTCCGCCTTCGACAAGCGAAACCAATTGCCATATTGCTACCGACAGCACCGGTTGCGGAAGCTCCAGTCATGGATCCCACTTGAGTCCGGTCACCTCCGGTGACGTACATCTTAGATCCGTAATGCATGACATTGCGGTTGACTACTGGCATGCACACCATTTCTACTTTGGATGTGGCTAATAGTGTGCAGCATTGTGGCATTTTTTGCAACATCCCATGTGTCCTAAGAAGTAATGCAAATCATTCAGTGGCATGAACGTTCGTTTGATCTTTGTCCGGGTGAAGCTTTACTGATAGGTGAAGATATTGCTTGCGGATGTTAGCTTTGTTTGTAGCCCCAAGCAATTGCATGCCAACTTCAAAATTGTTCTTGTGGGGATATTTAGGTTGTAGATCGCCATGAGGCCGTTTTTTGCCCTGGTTCTTCTTAACTCGCTTTGTATGTGATACATGTTCTTCATGTTCTTCTCCTCTTGGTGAATAGCATGCCTCTTTTTTCTCGGGGGTAATGCATATTCTTCATCATCACTAGTGATGGCCTGTGGTCGAATGTTAGTTGCTTGCTTTTCGTTGAAAACTTTGTGTGACGATTGCTCCTTGCCTTTCTCATGTTCGTCAAGTTGATTGAAACTTTTTGAAGCAACACAGGAAGAACAACGCTTTTTGGTACCAAGCTTCCATTGGCTCTTTGTAAAGTCTGCACGCAATAGCTTAATACCGCAAGAGAAGCATTGTAGTGCATCTTGCAATGAACGCTCGTTGGGCTTATTTTGTTTTTGTGAGCAATGTATGCATCTTCTGTTACTACCTGCTACATGCTATTTGGGTAGCGGTAAAGGATATTTTTGGCTTTTATTCATTGCAGGAAGCGCTTCGTAGTCCCGCGGCTTGACAATGCACACATCTTTCGTCAACACCTCCAGCGTTGAATTCACAAGGCATTCGTTCAAGGTTGCAACATGGGCAGCGGATAGTTCTACAACGTTGGCACGTTGCATGTTTGCCAAATTCGGAGTGCACACGCTCTTGCTAGCAAGAAGGACAAATGACTTTGGTGCATTGCTGGCATGTCCCATTTGCAGTAATTTGTGATGCCATGCGCTCTTGTTGGCAAGAAGGGCAAGTGACCTGGGTACATCGGTTGCATGTACCCCTTGCACTCATTTCTGATGCCATGCGTCCTTGTTGGCAAGAAGGGCAAGTGACTTTGGTACATCGGTTGCATGTACCTCTTGCTCTAATTTCGGATACCATGCGTTGTTGTTGGCAAGAAGGGCATGTGACCTTGGTACGTCGGTTGCATGTACCCCTTGCACTCATTTCTGATGCCATGCGCTCTTGTTTGCAAGAAAAACAAGTGACTTTGGTGCATGGTTTGCATGTACTCTTTGCACTAATTTCAGATGCCATGCGTTCTTGTTGGCAAGAAGGGCACGTGACCTTGATACATCGGTTGCTTCTACCTCTTGCACTAATTTCGGATACCATGCGTCGTTGTTGGCAAGAAGGGCAAGTGACCTTGGTACATCGGTTGCAGGTACCTCTTGCAGTGATTTCTAATACCATGCGTTGTGGTTGGCAAGAAGGGCAAATAATCTGGGTACATCGGTTGCCTGTACCTCTTGCACCAATTTCGGATACCATGCGTTGTTGTTGGCAAGAAAGGCAAATGACCTTGGTACATCGCTTGCATGTACCCCTTGCAATGATTTCGGATACCATGCGTTGTTGTTGGCAAGAAGGGCAAGCGACCTTGGTACATTGGTTGCATGAACCTCTTGCACTCATTTCTGATGCCATGCGCTCTTGTTGGCACGAAGGGCAAGTGACCTTGGTACATCGCTTGCATGTACCCCTTGCACTGATTTCTGATGCCATGCGTCCTTCTTGGCAAGAAGGGCAAGTGACCTTGGTACATCGGTTGTAGGTACCTCTTGCAATGATTTCTGATACCATGCGTTGTTGTTGGCAAGAAGGGCAAATGACCTTGTTTGCCACTTGTTTGTAACATTGTTTGCAACGGCGCTCTTCAAAAGGCATTTGCCAGTTGGAAGGAGGAAAGCTTGGCATTGGTTTGGGGAGTCCACATCTGTTGCAAAACTTCATTTTTGTGACATCATGTTCACAATCATCACAAGTGAAAGGTGGGGGATTAGGTAGATCGGATTGTCCAATATGATGGTAATCTTGGCAACCACACTGCGCACAAGTTGCAGCAACTTGCATTGAATTCTCATGCATTGTGGTGATGTCCGTCAAATTTTTTTCAAGGAGTCTCTTTAGAAGTAATGTAGGACCAAGCGGGTCACCACATTGGAAGATATCCTTTGGAAAAAGACGATAGATGAGCAAATTTGAAGAGGATTGAACCCGACTAAGTGCAACATAGCACAAAATACGGTCATCTGCTACCAAGTCTATAATGGCAGCATTCAAGGTTTGATTTTGCGAAGTATGGCTGGTAATGCCAAATGCAGGACCGATAGGAAGCTGACGGCGGCTAACACTTAAAACGGGGTTCTTCTTGTTCTTATCTAGGTACCATATCCTTGAAGTCGGAACAATCGGGTACAGGCCGGGTATCGTTAAGCCTCGGACTATCCAATTGGCATCCGGTACTTCAATGAAAAGCACGACGGGTACAGTACGTAGAATTCGTACAACGGCTTTCTCTGGCACGGAGTTCTCACGTGGGTCTAGAATCCAACCATCAAGAAAGGCTTCCGTCCCACGTAATTCTTATGGATAGAGCGGTCAACGTGTTCGGTTAATGCAATTGGCAATCCTTGTACGAGAGGTAACATGCCATATAAGTTTGCAGTCCAACGATCATGGTATTGCAACCAACGTACACGGGTTTCCGCATCCGTTTTGGTGATGCTGTCTGTGGTAGGTCGATCAAATGCAGGACACCAAGTCAGATGTTTTTTATTTGAAGAAGCGTAAAGAATGGCGTGTTGCTTGTTGATTGCGTATTTTAGGTCATTTGTAGCGACAATCATTTTTGCACTAGAAAAATGGTCGGTCGTCAAGCGGGGATCATCAGGCCCACAAAGAATGAATTGCATGAGCCATTCGTATGTCTCATTACGTAGTTTACCATGACAGCACTCTTCCAAGGCAGCGTGGAAACAAGGATCTCCTTGAAAGCGCATGTTTTCGGTTAATTCCGTCATTCCTTGAATACCTTGGGATGCGTTGCCCCATAAGAGGTTTAGTCCACGGGATGTTAGGGCATTAGGGTTCTTCTTTGTGGGCTCAACAATCATGGACGGTGGTACTGACATAAGAGAGAAATCCTCCCCTGGTGGTGGTATTCGCCAAAAATCACCACAAAGAATGATGTTGAAACCCCCAAAAGGACGTCCTGTCCTAGCTAGATCACATTTGTATGTTCCCGCCTTTTGGGTGTGTGTGCGGAGTCGTTCCTCAAATTTTCCTTGCATGGTCATTTTAGGTGATCACAATATCAAAAAAAAAGTTTCAAAAACTTCTATTTTTGAGCTGCCCGGGGTGCAAAATTGCATCAGCAGGTTGTGTACCGTTGGACCCCCCCCCCCCCCGGACCTAATACCGAAATAGGGTGAGAAACATGTAAATACAGCCTAAAACATGCTTTACATACCTTGCATGGTCATTTTGGATGGTCACAATATCACCAAAACGAGTTTCGAAAACGTTGATTTTGGAGGTGTCCGGGGTGAAAAGCTGCAAAGCAGGTTGTGTACCAATCCCCGAGGACACCCCCCCCCCCCCCCGGACCTGATACGCAAATAGGGTGAGAAGCACGTAAATACGGCTCAAAACATGCTTTACATACCTTGGATGGTCATTTTGGGTGGTCATAATATCAGAAAAACAAGTTTCGAAAACTTCCATCTTTAAGCTGTCTAGAGTGAAAAACTGTATAAGCAGGTTGTGTACCAATCCCACATACCCCCCCATTTTGGCCTTTTTGGGCTTGTTCGCGTACCCTACCCCAAGGGGTTGAATTGTTAGTTTAACCCCTTTTAAAATCATTATTTTGTCCAATAAACGCATCCCCCAAAAGAGTTTTTGGTCCTGACCCCCCCCCCCCAGACCCCCCCCACTTGAAACCCACTCTTTTCAGGTTTTCAGGGAGGGGGGGGTGGGGTGGGCGGGGGGGGGGGGGTCAAAAAATGACATTGCTCTTTTTTAGGTCGCAAATCAGGAATCTTTTGGTTTTTTTCGATTTTGAGCTAAAAAAGCGTTTCCGGGTCCCGACCCTATGGGTTTTGTATGGGGCGGAGTCGGACGAGCACTGATGCAGTTTCTGCACTTTCAGCCATTTTTGCTATGTTGGCGGTTTTGGCGACCTTGGTTACCCCGTGGTACCAACTCCGAGGGGTGTGAGTGGGGATATTGTGACAGTATATGCCTACTAGGATACAGAGAGGTGTTTTTTGCAGTCTCTAGCTTTGGTGAGAACCGGTCACAACGCGTGCCAAAGACGCAAAATGGCTGTTTCTACCAATAATGGCCTAGTGAATGGGCCCGTACACAACCTGCTTGTGCAGTTTTTCCCCCTGCAAAGCTCAAAGGTTGGAAGTTTTTGAAACTCTTTTTTTTGACATTGTGATCCCTCAAACTGACTATCCAAGGTATTTAAAGCATGTTTTAGGCCGTATTTACGTGTCTTTCTCCCTAACTGGGAATTGGGTGGGGGGGGGGTCCTCCCAAGGGATTGGTACACAACCTGCTTATGCAGCTTTTCACCCTGGGTGGCTCAAAAATCGAAGTTTTCGAAGCTTATTCCCATGATATTGTGACCACCCAAAATGACCATCCAAGGTATGTAAAGCCTGTTTTAGGCCGTATTCACCCTATTTGGGAATCAGGTCGGGGGGGGGGGGGGGGTTCCAAGGGATTGGTACACAACCTGCTCATGCAGCTTTTCACCCTGGACAGCTCAAAAATCGAAGTTTTCGAAACTTGTTTATTTAATGTTCTGATCACCTAAAATGACCATCCAAAGTATGTAAAGCATGCTGTAGGCCGTATTTACGTGTTTTTCACCCTATTTGGGGATTAGGTCCGGGGGGGGGGGGGGGGGGGGGGTTGGGTTGGGTTGGGTCAAGGCCTCGTCCGGACCTCCGGGACCATGGACGTCGCCCTTCCCTGCGCGTCACTACTGGTCCGGTGGGTGCTCGGTTGTCCGGTCGCAAGGCCTGCCGGACTGATGACCGCCCCCGTACCCCGCGCTGGCACACGCGGGAGGGAGATGCCGCCCTGCCTGTGTGTATGGGGCGCGCGCGCTGCCTGTGCATGCGGGGCGGGAGCGGGTGCGGCTGCGAGGCACGTCGGGTCACACGGCAGTGCCGCGCCTGGCCCGGCCCCGGTCCCGTGTGTCACGCTCGGGGGGGGGGTTTGGTCTGGGCGCAGTCCTCTGTGCCGGGCTCTGGGGGGGGGGGGGGGGGGCTCGGTCCTACCTCTGCCTGCCCTACACTGGCACAACGCGGGGTCGTCTCGGCTTGTCTACTGTTACTGAGTTGCTGCTGCAGGAGCGAGGGCCCATCAGGTAAGCTGTCGCCAGGGAGTAGTCCCACGTAGCTCTGGTGATCCAACACGGAGACCGTGGGAGGCTGAGGCGAGGGCTGGGCCGGCGTGCTGAGGGGAAAAGGAAGTGCAGCCCAGAGGGCCAGTAGGTCAGGGAGGGTTAGGGCTCGCTGGGACAAGGTACTTACTACGTCTCTCGTCGCACGGCGACGAGCGGCTGCAGTGAGGTGGGCCCCACCCCAGTCGGGGGAGGTGTTCCACAGGCCCGACAGCGTGAGGATGTCGCCTATGTCCGCGGCCTCCGACGTGTAGTGAGAGTCCCAGGTACAGCCCAGTACCGGTTGTCCTTGAACGTCTAGTAGTACGCCGTCTCCCGTGACGGTGGCGGCTGGAGAGGGGGCTGCGGCTCGGAGGACCCTGTACCATAGCCTTCGGCGGAGCTGGAGTGGCAGGCGAACATGGTGGGCATGGCCTGGAGTAGGGGCTCAAAGGTCCATACCTCCTGGAAGGCGAAGGCGTCAACCTCCAGGGCGAGGAGGGTGTGTGCGACGAAATCCACATGGGATGCGACACCCCCAATGTTCCAAGACAGGAACACGAGTCCAGCATGACGGCGTAAGTTGAGGGGGGAAAGTTCCATGGACAGCAGGTGGCCGGCCCAGGGCGGGGAGGGGAGGAGGAGGGAGTGATCGCGGTGAAAGCAGGGGTTGCCAGGGCGTACTGGGGCTGAGGGCACACCTTGCAGGAGTGGTAAACCGGGTGGACGGACGTAGGAGCGTTGGGCGATGCTGGTGGTCAGGTGGGAGGAGCCTGGGTTGGAGTGAAGGCACACAGCGTTGGGGAGGCGGAGGAGGGGGGCAGGGTCGAGGATAGCCGCGGAGGGAAGCTGGGGACGGCCGCAAGAGGGGCAGAACCACGCCACCTTTGTAGTGGGCAAGGGGGGGGCTGGGGTCAGCCATAAGCGGTGGCCAGGAACGCAATATAGCGACGTGTTATAGTGCGCCTGGGGGTGGGGCCACGGGGACAGATGGGAGGGGGAGTCATCATAGAACCATACCACGTACCCATGAACGACGATGGGGATGCTGACGACGGGGTCGGGGCCATCAACCCGGAGCACGTGGACGGCCTGGGTGACCCAGAGGGCGAAGTCGTGGAGGACGCGGTAGCGCAGCTGGGGCGGCAGGCAGGGCCTCGGCGGGGCAACGGAGGGAGGTAGGGCGGCTGTGAGGCGGGCGACGAAAGTTGCGGCGTGCTCTGGCAGAGGTGAATCGCTGGGCGGAGGCAACAGGACGTGGTCCTCGCTGCCGCAGAGGGGGCAGGTGGAGGCGGTAGCGCCGTGCTGTGTGATGGTGCCACACTGCCAGCACACTGTGGGGCAGGGGCCTGGGCGAGGGGGGTCGATGGCGATGGGGCAGGAGGCGTCAGGCGGCAGGTCGTGGAGTAGGGAGCGGGCTGTGGTCGCGAGGCTTCGGAGTTCGCGGGGGCGGGGGTAGGCTACAGCACAGTCCAGTGCAAGCTGGGTGAGGAAGGTGGACGGGAGGGCGCTGGGGGGGGAGGCACTGCGGGAGGGTGAGTCAGTTGACTCGGGAGCCGTGATAGGGGGTAATGCGGTGGGACGTGTGGGGGGCTTCGCGGGTGAGGGGGAGGGTGCTGTACGCTCGAGGAGGTTGGGGGGAGGCAGCGGGGGCTGTGGATGAACTGGCGGAGGTGGCGAAGCCTGGGTGGGGGGTGGCTGGGGGGCGGGGCGATGTCGGTGTGGGTGGCTTTGCGGCGGTTGGGTTGATTTCGGAGTTTCTTTTTGGGGGGCGGCTTGACGGGGCTGTCGGGGAGGAAGAAGGGCTCCCCTCCGGCTGTGCGAGAGTCCAGGGTGATGGTGCAGTGGGAGTGGGGATCAACGTAGGTGCGAGTGGGGGCGCTGGCGAAAAGGAGCCGGAACTGCTCGTTGGGAATGGAGGCGAAGTGTGAGCCGTCGCGGAGGGCTTTAGCGGGGATGGCTATCGGTGCACCGATGTGGTGGGTGAGGGCGCTGGAAGCCTGTGTGGCATCAGGCACGTGCACGAGGCCGCGGAGGCGAATGATCTGAGGTGTGTCCACGAGGGAGGGGGGCAGCAACCCTGTGGAGACTGTGGGGGGGGCAGCGGGGGGGGGGGGGGGGCGGTGGGCGGTTCCTTCGGTTCAGGTTCAGAACGACCTGCCCGAGGCTCCAGCACAGCCGGAGGGGGACCCAGAAAACGAGGGGCTCCCAACCGCCACAAGGCGGCTTACTCGGTCCCGCCTGGTAAGGTCGAAGCGGGCGGCCCGTGGCGGCACCCCGAGCCACCGGGGGCCGACACTTGCCGAGTTTCGGGGGGGGGGTCCGCATGCGGTGTGGGCTGGGGCGTGAGGGCTGTAGGGGGCTCACCTGCGCAGGGGCGTCAGTGTGCCGCTGGCGTCGGCCTGCACGGTGTCGGTGAGGGTGCTGCCGGCAAGGCACAACGGGGTCCGCGAAGTGCCACAGCTTCACGCCTTGCCCCAACATGTTTTCACCTCAAGAAAACGGGGCCTAGCGGTTCTGACGGCCGGTGGTGGTGTGTCCTGGGGGGTGTTTCGTGGCTGTGTGGCGGCCCCCAGGGCGTTTCCTGCTGCAACCGTGGTCCCGCGCGCACGCGTTTTGCAGCGTCGTTGTGTGGTGCGTGCGGCAAGACAGGGCGGGCAGGACGTGCACTAGACGGTGGTCGTTCACGCTTCGGGCCAGTCATGCATGTCCAGGGGCGCGCCACTGGCGCGCCCCACCGAGAGTCCGTCGGGTAGGGCCAGGGTCGTAAGGAATTCCGTCAGCTGCGCGTGAATTACGGGGAGGTCACACGCCCGTGCTAGCAGCACCAGGCTGCTGTCGTCAGGGGCCGATGATGCCATGTGGACGGCCTCTTGCGGTGTGCAACCGAGGGCGTTGACGACCCACGCAAGAGCTGGTTGCGGGGGAGACGCTGGAGGTAGGGGGATGCAGGGTGCCGGGCCCGTGCTGAGTTGCCAAGCGCGGCATCGCCGTAGAAGCCATCCGAGGACGACGCTGTCGCGGAGGCTGAGGGTGCGGGCTGCGGAGGTGGCGAGGACGGGCGCGGGGAGGGGGGAAGGGGTCGGGGTCCAGAGGGAGGGGGCCGCATCAAGGGCTTGGCGCAGCGTGGGGGGCTGCTGTGCGAGGGCGACGTGGTGGTCGGCCGCTACCGCGGCTCGCTGCGCGTGAAGGAGGGGAGGGCGTCGGGGGTCTTCGCTGGCCACTTTCCAGGCGCCATTGAGGTCCAGGAGTAGCTGGCGCGGCGCGCTGTGGAGAACGGCGCGGGGGGGGGAGGGTAGGGCGTTCCACGTCAGGCCAACCACAAGCGCTGGGGTGGCCAGGAAAGTCCCCAGGTGAAGGACCGCGGACCCGGAAGACGAGGATAGGAGGGGGAAGACTTGCGGGTGGCGCAAGAGGCGCCAGGCCAGGGTGAGGTACTGTAGGAAGAAAGGGGGGCAGCGGCGCTGCAAGTGGTCGGTCATGTCGGGCTGCGCCAGGTGGCAGTAGGGGCAGACTACCCCACCATACCCGGGGGGGTGGCGCTGGAATGAGAGCAAGCGGTGGAGCATGGTTGTGTGGATCGCTCTGGGCTCGATGGCGGCGTTGTCGATGGCGTCGATGATATGGGATGACGACCAGGTGGGGTCTGGTGGCGGGTAATGCCGGGCGAACTCTGCTTCGTGGTGCTGGAGGGTGATCGCCTCGGCCGCCTTCCGGGGGTCGAGGACGAGGCGACCCTGGTGCGTGGCCAGGACGCGGCCGGAAAAGAGGGGGAGCCAAGGCACGGCGTTCAGGCGCGCCTCGCGCGCGCCCAGGTCTGCCAGGCGGTCGGCTTCGGCGTTGAGTTGGGCGAGGAGGGTGGTTGCGCCGCTGTCGTGCTGAGCCGGCAGCCATACCTCCAGGATTCGCGCTTGTAGCTGGATGAGCGCGGCGCGGAAGGGGAGAAGTAGTAAGGTGCCGGCTCGTGGGGACCGTGTTAGGTTGGCTGTGAGCGCCGCGGTGGAGTCGGTGGCGAGCAGTACCGTGCCGCTCCAGTTCCCGAGAAGGAAGAAAAGCGCCGCTTTGGCGAGCCACTCTGAGTCAGTGGAGTGGCCTGCGCTGGTCTGCACCCCGAACCACAGCTTGTAAAAAATACCGGTAGTCGGGTGCCACAGGGCGACTCCAGCCCCCAGACGGTGGTGCATCTGGCTGCCGTCCGTTGCGGCGACGACGTGGTGCATGGTGCTGAGGAGGGTGATGTCGCCGGAGCTGTAGAATCGGACCTCATCGAGGGTGGGTGAGGGGCACGGGTGCAGGGCGACGTCCAGGGGGAGGAGCTGCTGTCGCAGGCGTAGACCTTCAGGGAGCCAGCCAGCCCGGGGGGGGAGGGTGAGGAGATGGTGGGATGCGGCTACGGCCAAGAGGTTGGTGCTCCAGGACGCCCGCAGGTAGGAGGTGAGGAGGTGCAGGTGTGAGCGCAGGGTCACGTCGGGGGCGCCAAAGCCTCCCGAGGCCAAGGGCAGGCGGAGGAGGGGCCGGTGAACCCAAGGGGGGAGACCAAAGGCTGCGGAGTACACGGCGTCGGTGACGCGTTGGTGGGGGCGAAGGGTGTCTGGTGGGAGGAGGACGCCGCTGGCCACGTAGTCCAGGACAGACAGCCCGAAGGAGTGAAGGGATCGGAGGCGAAGGGCCGGGGAAGCCGGACCGCGGACTGTGGATTTGTGGACGTTGCGCAGCGCGGTGAGGGCCTTGTTGGCGGGGCGGTGCAGCGGCAGCTCGGGGAGAAGAGGGATACCTACGAGCTCGGGAGGCGTGGTGCTGGTGTACATCTCGGAGTCCGGAACCAGGCTGCGCTCCAAGGAGATGCCGTGGTGCCCTAGACGGGCGAGGAAGTACTCGAGTTTGTCGGGTTGGACGATCCTGCCAGCCCTGCGGGATGCGTCGCGGCTGGCGTCGGCCATGGCCACCACCTCAGGAAGGGTGGGGGCCAGAAAGCGTCGGTCGTCGCTGTAGACCAGCGTGGTTGCCGGTAGGGGGACGCTGTGGCCCGGTAGGCGTAGTGGAAGCGACACGGACCGGTTGATGGCCTGGGAGAGGGTGAGGACGTGGCTGGGGGCCTGATAGTGCAGGGCCGCAAACGCGTCCCCTTGGTTGCCGCCCTCCCCCGTGGAGAAGGGGGGGGCGAAGCCCTCACGGGTGATCACCCGTATGACTAGGCGGCTGTAGAAGTCGTGGGCCCACTGCGAGTAGTCCCACACGTGCGGCAGACAGCCGAGGAGACGGCGTGTGAACTCCCGTACAACGCGCAAATACGCGTCGGACTCGTCCCAGTCACAGATCGCGCAGGAGCTGTGCTCTAGGAGGCTGGCGTACACCGCCGCTCTGCCGACCAGGACCATGAAGGCGGAGCTCTGACCGGTGCGGTAGGAGAAGACGACCGGGGTGTAGGCGCCTGATACCTCTAGGTTGGCGGCGAGTCGGTCGGAGGCGATGCCGGAGAGTGTCCCGGAGGCCGCGGACTCGACGTCGACCGGTCGGAATGAGCGCGCGAGATGACGGGGCAGGGGTTTGCTGGGTTTGCCCTTGTATATGCCGTAGCGCACAGTCTCATTGAGGACCGTGGGGGTGCCCGCCTCAGCTTGAAGCAGGGAGTGGTGCAGGCCCTGCTGGACCCCCCCTCCTGCCCGGAAGAGCAGCGAGCGGGTGACGTTGTCCGATGACACCGCCAGGGTGCGCTTGCCCAGGCGCCGGTGGGCCAGGGACTCAGGCGTCAGCAGCGGGCGGGAGTTAAGGCTCTGGAGGAAGATCCGGGGCGTGTCGGGGTGGTCCGGCGGGAGACCAGCCCGTAGGAGGGCAAGCAGGTGAACTGTGGGCAGTTCAAGGGACGGGCGGCGCATGGGGGCCCACGCGGAGGGGTCGCAGTGGGTAGCAAAGAACTCGTGGTCGAGGTGCAGCAACCGATTGCAGGTCTGCGCTGTGGACTGGCGGAGGACTTCGCCGAGGCGGGCCTCCCTGGTGGGGAGGGAGGCTTCTGGGCGGGGGAGGATGCCGCTGAACGGCTCGAGGGGGGGTGAGGGGAGGTGAAGGGCTGTGCGCGTGGCCGCTGTGATGGAGGCCGCTCGAAGGACGTCCAGGCGGTTCTGGATGCCGCGCGCCTCTGCCGCTTCCCGGAGGTCTGCGAGTTGTTGGTCTAGCTGGTTGGGCCCCAGGGGGAAGCTGCGCTGGGCCAGGCGGAGCATGAGCTGGCGTGTGTCCGGGGGGCGGGGGATAAGCTGCGACGCTACCTCGTGGTGTGCGGCGACGTAGTCGTCCGGCAGCGCTGGGGTGAGGGCCAGCCAGCCCCAGACTAGGTCCAGGGCGGCCCCCATGGCGTCCATGTCCGAGGGGCCGGCCTGACGCCATCGAAAGCGGCGCCAGGCCCAGGCGTCGGCGGATTTGGTGAGGAGAGTGACGGTGATGACGATGACGGCGTGGGAGCTGCGGGACGAGAGTAGTTGGTGACGGGTTTCGGCGACCGGGCCGTGGATGAAGGCGTGATCTATGGCTGTGGCCCGGCGTATGCCCTTGACCGTGGTGTGATTGGTGGTGGTGCCTGTAGGGAGGACTCGGTGGTAATTGCGGAGCGGGCCTGACGGGGAGAGTGCTGAGGAGAGGGGGGTACCTGGGGCGTCGGTGGCGTTGAGGTCCCCCGAGAGATAGGTGTAGGAAGGCTGCAAGTCTCGACGGAGCTGCTCCATGCGACGGACCTGCTGCAGCCACTCGCGGTAGGGGATCTTGGGGTGGAGGTGGACGTTGACCACCAGCAGCCGACCGACATGCCACAGGGGGAGCAGGGCGGCCATCCAGTGTTCGCCATCAAACACCAGCGTGGCCTCCTCGGGGCGCCGGCGCAGTGACCTTTTCCAGGCGATCACGAAACCGGTACCAGCGCCATCTGCCGTGCTCCACATGGCTTCATATGTGGGGGG
Organism: Eutreptiella sp. 'Long Island Sound 2002'; assembly: GCA_964036045.1. Lineage (NCBI taxonomy): Eukaryota > Euglenozoa > Euglenophyceae > Eutreptiales > Eutreptiaceae > Eutreptiella > Eutreptiella sp. 'Long Island Sound 2002'. The sequence goes on from OZ038382.1 coordinate 26,677,816, forward strand.
CACGGCTGCTCGGGCGGCGCTGACGTCCCAAAGTTCGTGCCAGCAGAGGATGTCGGGGCTGAGCGCGTCTACCCAGAGGCGCGCAAGGGCGGTTTGGAGTACGATGCCCCCCCAATTGTGAGTCATGAAGGTGAGGGCCGTGGGCTGGACGAGGGCGGCCTCGGAAGGGGCTGGAGGGGGCAGCGCCCGCAGATACGGCGGGGGGGGGAGTAGGAGCTGCGGTAGGTGCGGGGCGCACAGGGTGGACCAAGGGAGGGCGTAAACCGGTACTGCGCCAGAGAGATGAAGTCCGTGATACGTGAGGGTGCAGCGCGGGGCTAGGGCCCTGGTGCAGAAGGGCGCATGCCTCTGGGGGTGCACACAGAAGAGGCGGGGGCGGGTGAGGGGGGGGGCGGTGGGTAGCCCGACTGAGGCGTCGTGCGGCGACGGGCGGCCGCAAGTGGGGCAGGGAGCGGAGATGACGGTGGGCATACCTGGGAGGTCGGGGCCGATCGCCCAGGGGCCGCCGGCGCTGGGGTGGCGCCAGTAGAAGAGGGGAGGAGGGGTGTGGGCTGGGGGGGTGGCGGTCCAGTCCGCAGTGTAGTCGTGGGACCAGAAACTTGTCCAGTAATCGCCGACATGGAGCGGCGGCGTGACTCGGAACGCGGTGGGGTGGATGGAGGGAGGGAACTGCTCCAGCCAGTCGGCGATCACGGGGAGGGACGCCAGGATGGCCGCCGGCGGGATGGCTGGGGCACAGGAAGGGAGCGAGGGGAGGAGCTGGAGGAGTTCGGGCGGGAGGGTGAGGGAGGGGATACGTTGTAGCAGGAGGAAGCCCGAGTGGTCGCACAGCGGGCAGGCCGGGAGGCCGGCGCGGGGGAGCAAGGTGCCGCAGTGCAGGCAGGCTACGGGGGAGTGGTCGTCTGGGGGAAGCGGGGACCAGGCTGGGGGGGGGGGGGGGGTGGAGGCCGGTGACTGAGGCATGTCTGCGGGGGACAGGGGCGGGGCGCCAGCCAGGGCCCGAAGTTGCGCTGATAAGCGGACCGCCCTGCTGGGGGTGAGGTCGGCGGCTAGGGCCTGGGCCACCGCCAGGGACGCGCTGTCCGGGCTTGCAGCTGACGGCAGGAGGTCGGGTAGTACCAGTCAGCGCCGTTCCTGGTGGCCCGTCCACAGGGACCCACGAACCGCGCGACCGGCGCGAGGGCCTTTGTGTACGTGGCGGGCTTGTTCCTGGAGACGGGGGGAGCGGCGATGTGGGGACGCAGGGGACTCGACTCGTACTCGCTTGTGGGCGCGGGGCGCCTCGGGTCGCTGAGACGGGGGGTCGGACAGTGAGCTGTTGCCGACCCTCCAGGGCTCGCCAGTGGACTCATTCCTGCAGGTGAGGGACAGTTCCCAACCGTCCGGGTGCTGTAGGAGGCGCTTGTGGTGAGACGCGAACAGGGAGGCGTGGACCGCGGGGGGTATAACCGCTACGCCCCAGCCGCGGCGACTGTCGGCGGCGGTGACGTAGACCGGTACCCCTAGGGTGAGCGTGAGTGCGGCGGTCATGGCCTCCTGACTGCCGCCCTGGAGGCCGGTGATGCGCACTGCGCAGGGCGCCGGGGCCGAGGTGGATGGCGGCTGGGGCGGAGGGAGGAGGGCCAAGGTCGGGAGCGGCTGAGCCGCGGCGAGGGGGGCGAGGGCAGCCGAGCCCGACGACGGGAGGGGGGCCGTGGCAGCGGGCAGGACGGCAGAGGGGCCGATAGGGGGGGCGGAAAACCCCGCCAAGAACCAGTCGTAGCTCGCGGTCTCGGCGACTAGGGGCAGCAGTTGCTTGACCCTCTCTTGCAGCTGCTGGTAGTCAGAGGCTGTGCACAGGCAGGTCGGCTGGCAGAGCTGGTTGATGCCCTGCCTGAAGGAGGCGGCGTCGACGACGCTGTGGAGCGCGGTGTACGCTGTGAGGGGGAAAGACGGGGTGGAGGCCAGTTGGAGGGCTACGGAAGACCAGTTGATCCCGGGGCGTGCAGCATTGGCGGAGATGTGAGGTTGAATGGCCTGGAGGGCCATGTTCTTGGCCGCGACGTTCAGGGAGGAGCCGAACTTCGCTGCTACTGTGGAGCTCAGGCGCTCTAGCTCTGGGCGAAGTCGGTGTTTGTTGGCTTCCGGGCAGAGCAGCCAGGCGTTCTTGACTGCCGGTACCAGGAGCGCCGCTGTGGTTGCCAGGTTGAGGAGCTGGGAAGCCTTGGGGGGGAGGTGCAGGTCTTTGATGATGATCAGGACGGCGCCGGCTACGTGGGAGGCCGAGGCGTCGGGGACGGAAGCAAGACCATCGAGTAGGGAGAGGACGTCCTGAGAGCCGGAGTGGGGGGCCTGCTCCAGGAACTGCTCCCATGTGGGAAGGGCGCTGCGTGGGGCGGTGAGCGCTGGGGCTTGCGGTGGGGCTTGAGCTGGGGCTTGCGCTGGGGCCTGTGGGGGGCGCGGGGCCGCCACGGGGTGTAGGATGGACTTGGCTTTGGTCTCGGCGGCTGCTAGGACGGTCTGGGCGGTGGGGAATGTGATGGAGCCCTCGCGCTCACGGGAGCGCAATTCCTGGTACCACGTCTGGGCGCTGACGGGGCAGGGGGAAGGGCGCAGGACTGGGGAGCCTCCGGGCCCGCCAGCTCCATCCTGGATGGCTTGGATCTGGGGGCAGCGCAGGGGGCTGCCTGTGTGTTGCGCAGCCCACTGGGAGAGCCAGTGGAGCAAGGGGACTCGAAGGATCACGGGCTTGATGGGGCGAACGTGGGACAGGATCTCCAGCAGGGTCCTGAAGTCAAGGCCTCGGATGGGGCCATCGCCAAAGGGGGTGCAGTGCTGAGCCGCGTCGCGGACCAGCTCGTGGCGCTGCGTCTCCGTGGCGCCCGCGGCCCAGTCGATGAGGAGCTCGAGGGCGGACCGGTAAGAGAGCCATGAGCCAGGGAGATGCTCCTCGAGAAGGCTCTGCTCGGCTGGAAGTAGCTGCCGTGTCACGCTCCACCACCACAGCATCACTGAGGCGGAGAGGGCGGACACGTTCAGATCGACATCAAACACGTCTGTGCGGCCCGCGTGATGGCGGGCTGCAATCAGTAGGCGCCGGGCCGCAGGATTGAACGAGAGGGAAAGCAGGGGCCATGCATCAGCACAGCTGAGCTGCTCCCGCTGCTCATCCTGGGACAACTGTGTGAACGGGTGTGCCATGTTGTCTGCAGGGGAGAGAGGCCGGCCTGAAGAGCGGGTCGGGTGACGTGCGTGTGCAGCAGGCGTTGGCGCTAGGGTTTGTTGGTGGTCGCTGTGCGTGCGTTGTTGTGCTGCTGGCGCGCGCGAGGCTGGAGGGCGGCGCGCGAGGTGCTGATTGGTGGCGCGCGGCAGTGCGCGCGCTGAGGGGTGCTCTTCGGAGCGCGCTGGCGTCCCTCTCCGCTTGGTCAGTGACCCTGCAGAGGGGCGCACAAGTGTGGCGGAGCTCGTGGAGGGCGTGGGCAAGAGGGGGCGGCAGGGCAGTGCAGGAGGGGGGGGGGGGGCGCCTCACCACAGGCTTTTGGCGACCCCCCCAGGCGCCGGGCTCCTCACCAGGAGGTTATTGGGGCCCGGGCCAGCACAGGAGGGGGGGGGGGGGGGCGCCTCACCACAGGCTTTTGGCGACCCCCCCAGGCGCCGGGCTCCTCACCAGGAGGTTATTGGGGCCCGGGCCAGCACAGGAGGGGGGGGGGGGGGCGCCTCACCACAGGCTTTTGGCGACCCCCCCAGGCGCCGGGCTCCTCACCAGGAGGTTATTGGGGCCCGGGCCAGCGTGTGCGCGAGGGCCTCACCACAGGCTTTTGGCCCCGCGTTGTCAGGGGGGGCGCGCCGGGGGGCCGTCCAGGCTGGTTCCCCCCGGGGCTGGCTCAGTTGTGCATGGCCACAGGCCAGCTGAGGCTGTTTCTAACGGGGCTCATGTCGGTTCATGGCCCAGGGCGCATGGGGGAGGGTCCCAACTCTCGCCCCCGGAGGTTCTTGCTGGCTGTCCCTGGGGGGCGGGGCATGCGGTTTCGAGTGTTTTGGGAGGCGAGCTACCTCCCATGGCAAAACCCAGGCGGCCTCTTCGCGCTGGGGAACCTCCGCAGAGGGGCGGTGGGCGGGCAGGGGAAGGCGCTCGACGGGAGAGGCACGGAGGGGAGGGGGGTCGGGGTGCTCGTGGGAGGCAAAGGCGGGAAGGGTCCAGAGGTGCGGCGCTCAAACCAGGCGTACGCCGCCGCGGGGCCTGACGTGGGCTGTAGGGCGGTCCGGACCTCTGATACCAGCTGGTCCAGCTGTTGCGGACGGGTGGTGCCCTGGACCGCTACCGAGACTGCTACACGGAACGAGACGGAATCCCGGACGGCCAGCAGCAGGTCCGTTGCTTGCGGGGGCACCACCGGGGGGCGGGCGGCGAGGAGGGTGGCCGCTGCGGACGACCACACCAGGCCGGGGTGGGTGGCAGCCGCGTCCACGAGGGGGTCAAGGGATTGAAGGGCTGTGAGGCGGTGGGACTCAATGGCGGAGGCACCATGGATGTCCTCGACTGTGGCGATCAGGTCGACGAGGTTGGCCTGCAGGGTGGGGCGGAGGTTCGTTGGACAGCCATACCAGACCGTCTTGACGGCAGAGGCCAGTGATCGCCCGCTCTTCACTGAGCGGAGCGTGGTAAGGGCGCTGTCGGGGATGGCCGTGTCGGTGCAGAGGACCCGGATGGACTGGGCCACGTGCTCCGCGTGACCGTCGGGGGTGGAGGCCAGCCGCTCGATCTCGGACATGAATTCGGTGGCGGAGGCCAGGGTGCTGGGCTGCGTGAGCATCCTCTTCCAGAGTGGTTCAGAGCTCGGGGGTCCAGAGAGTTCGGCTCTCTTGAGGGCCAAGCGGGACAGGACCCCAGGGTACTGCAGGATCGGTTTGTGGCGGGAGATCTCAGCATTCCATTGCTGGAGTGATAGCGGACAGGGGGCCGGCAGGCGGGTTTCTGCCTGGGGTAGAATTTGGCAGCGTAGGGCTTTTTTGCGGTGGGCCGCTTGCCAAGTCAACAGCCAGTGTACGAGCGGTACACGGTCGAGGGGTCGCTTGGGGGACTCGTCGCCTGCGAGGAGCATGAGGAATTGGTCTGTGGATGAGGCCCGAAGGGTGTCGCCAAATGGGGAGACATGCGTGGCCGCCGCTTGCTGTAATTGGTGGAGCGCATCAGAGGGGCGCAGCGAGGTACGCAAGGAGGTCGGTCATGGCCGCCCGATACGTGCCCCAGTGGAAGTTGACGTCACGCTGCTGGAGTGTGCCGATATCCAGGGGCGGCAGAGTCTCCACTGCGACGGCCCAGAAGAGGCACAGGGCACCCAACATGTTGTCGTCCGGGTGAAAGGCCTCCACTGGTGTGTTTGACTCGTGGTGGACCACGCTGAGCTGCAGCTTGATGGCGGCCTCGTTCCAGCCCACGGCAGTGGCGGGCCACGCCTCGCCCGGGCGAATGTCGGCGGCGCGCTCGGCAGGGGACTTTGCGGCAAAGGCGTGCTTGGGGGCTATGGTGGATCAGGTCCTGGGAGAGGCGCGAGTAGGGGGGAAGTGGCAGGGGGCGGAGCACATGGCGGGGGCAGCAGGGCTCCACAAGGCCAGGGCACCAGGTACCAGGCAAGCGGGCAACGTGCGCGACAGGGGTAGGCAGGTCGCTCGTTTGGGCCTTATGGGCAACACCGGGCACTCGCTAGCTGTCGTGTGGTGAACTATGGGCGATCGTGGGCGGGCAGGCGGCCTTAGGGGCCTGGCTGGGGCGAGGTCACAGGCTGAAGTAAGGGCCGAGGGGCACAGGGAGTAGGGGCAGGCGCTAGGGCAGGGGCAGGCGCAGGGCAGGGGAGAGGAGGCATATGGAATGTCGCAGGTATCGATGCCCGAGGTGTGCGCTGCGGCGATGCGACCGTCGTCCGCAGCCTTCCTTGTCGCTGAGGGGCTGGTGGTTGGCGGCCGCACGTTCTAGTGACCCTGCTCCATGGTGATCAAGTGGTGTGCGGCGCCAAGAGGAGGATGGTCTGGTCTACTGACGCACGGGATACCGTGCTGGGATCCGCTAGTGTGGGGTGTGTCCCGCGTGTCGTCGGAGGCCAACCCGGGCACGATACCAGCGTGCCCCGGTCGCTGTGTGTGTGGTGGCGTGCGTGGGGGGCTGTACGCGCGCGTGGGGTAGTGTGTCGCCTGGTGCTCCAGGCCCCGGCGGGGAGGCTAGGGGAGCCTGACGCTGAGCCCACCGGGAGAGTTGCCGGTCTGGTTACGCCACCTCCAGGTCTACAGACATGCCGCTGGTGGCCCATAACTGCCAACGGCAGGGGGTGGCCAAGCTCCTCACAGGACTGGGGGCGGTTCGCACTCCCTGATTGCGCTGGCACGGGTGGTGCTGCTCTAGGCTGGACCTGCCTCCCACGGCGACGGGGCGGGCGGTTGGAGGGGCCCCAGGGCGCGCTGAGCGCTTCCTTGCCCTGGGGTCTCCCGGACCTGAGGCCCGGGCGGCGGTGCAACTGTCCACGTAAACGGGGGGGCCCGGAGGGCACACCACCCGAGTGACCGCTCCCTAGTGGGGGGCGGGGGGGGCTCCCAAGGGGTTGGTACACAACCTGCTTATGTGGTTTTTTTCACCGTGGCAAGCTCGAAAATGGAAGTTTTTGAAACTTGTTTTTATGTTTACAATATGACCATGCAAGGTATGTCAAGCATGTTTAAGGCCGTATTCACATGGGGGGTAAGGGGGGCGGCCGCCCTGCCCAGCCGCCCCCCGCCCCTCCCATGGCGGAGCAAGCCAGGATCGTCTCGCTGTAATGACCAATCGCGTCCCTTCGAGGGCGTAATCAACACCCTCCGCCGTGAGCTGGCGGAGTCACGAGGCGAACCGGCCCCCGCGGCCTCTGCGCGGACCGATGCAGCCGCAGCGGCCCAAGCCGCGCCGGCGGCCACGACGACAACGAAAAGGAAAGCCACATCGACGACCAGCGCGGCAGCGACAAACGGCACGACGGCGGCCATGCCGCCCAAGACGTCCAGGGGCTGGCAGCTCGCGGGCTCCAGCCACAGCCGGCGCTCCCAGGGCGCCCAGGAGGCACCAGGGGCTGCGCCTCCGATCCGCCCCCCAGTCCCCATGCGTGTGGACGGGCACCGGCTCGGGCTACCGGAGCCTGGAGCACCGCGACGGGTGCCTCTGCCGGTCAGGGCACCTACCTGCCCACCCCTTCGCCTCCTTGCAGCCCTACTGGGCGCGGGAGGACATCAAGTACGCTTGGGGCAATATCCACATATCGTGCTCTGGGGCGTAGGCGGTGTCACGGAGGGGTCCGCCCCCCCGCCCCCGCAGCAAGCCGGCCCGGGTCACTGCACCTACGCCTCGGCAACGCGGTCCGCGGCACGGGGCTTTCGGCTGGGCGCCCTGCGGGCCGTGGCGGTTGCCGCTCGCACCTCGGCTGCGCTCCCCCCGGTGCAGCCCACGGCGGCAGCCTTATGGGCCCTGCTGCCCTTGACGACGGCGGTGCAGCCGCTCCGTCTCTTCTAGGGCGTACGTCGGGACAAGATCCGGGAATGGGGCATCGCCCCCATCAAGCCGGGGCGGCACCCGGCGGAGTGGAAGCAGCCCCCCCCCCCCCCAGGAGGGGGCCCTGCGCTGCGTGGCAATAGAGGGCTGCACGGTCCATGAGGCCCACCTCGCGGCCGCGGCCGCCATTGCGGCCCACGACACCGTCCAGCGGGTCACCGCCCTGGTGCACATCCAGGGCGGCAGTAAGGCAGCCCCCACGGTGGCCGCCCTGCTGCAGACCCTTCGCCGAATGAGGGCCAGCCGGGCGCTGCCGGGCACGGCCCTGCGGGGCGTGGTGCGCACTGAGCGCCGGCCCTGGGAGACGGCGGACCCGGCGGTGGTGGACCCCGCGCCGCCGGGGCACATCGTGCAGCTCGTCTGGGAGTGCCTCCGGGAGGATGACGAGCGGGAGTCAGCGGAGCTTCCGGACGTGGACCCTGCGCCGCTGGACCCCCTGCCGGCCACCGTCGGGGTCGTGTGCGTCCTGGAGCCGGCGGTCCTGGCGGATGCCGACGTGCGTCGGCTCCATGTGGGAGCCTTTGGGAAGGACCACGCGTGGCGGCACCTCAAGCCGCTCATGGGGGCAGCCCTGCCCCGCCCCCCGCCCATGGAGGCCGCGGTCCGGGGTTCGATGGTCGAGGTCTCCACTGACCTCCCCTCGTCCGTGGCCCCGCTGGTGATGCGCGCCAGCGGCAAGGCCCGGGGGTGCACTTCCGGCCCTGGATCGTCACGGGCGCGGCCTGCCAGCACCCCGCGTAGGTGTTGTGTTTCAAGCAGCCACCGGAGCGCCGCGGGCCCTCCCCGGAGGTCTGGAATCCCCTCGCCGAGGACGGGGAGCTCCGCTCCATGTTCGCGGGGCTGGTGGACGGCGGCGCCCCCGGCAACGTCGGGGTCCGCGTCTCGGGAGCCAAGCTGGCGGACCCCAAGGTGGTGGCGCACATCGCCAACTTGCTGGGTGCCCCGGCCCCGGCGCAGACCACATCCGTGCGTGTCCGGGGCTACCCCGCGCAGTTGGGCCTGGCGCCGGACGAGAATGCGCACCTCCGGCGCTACGCCCAGGAGGCGTTTGGGCCAAAAGTGCCCATCCGCGTCCACCGCTGCACCCAGCTGGTCCAACCTCGACCGCCCGGTCTACGACCAGGAGCTGGAGGGGGAGCCTGCGGACTGGCAGGGGGTGCGGCTGGGCGCGCCCGACACCCGCCTCCCATTCCGGACCTCGGAGCGGACCACCCGCAGTTCCCGTCAGGGACGCTACCAGCCCGGATGACTTGCCCACAAGGACCCGACGCAGCGCAGCAGCACCCTGCGGACGCCCAAGACGCACCGGACCATACGGGGGACCTGGCCATGGCCAATGCGGAGCCCGCCGTTGTCGACGTCGATGAGGAGGATGAGGATATGCTTTAATGTTCTTAGTCCTCATCTTCTTGACCCTCCTGCACGCGGTGGACTGCCCTGGATGGCAGCCCGGAGCGGGGGCGATGAGTGGGTGGACGGTGCGACCCCGAGCCCCGGCCTCTTGCCGGACGCACCCGGTGACAACGGCGGTGGCGACAACGGCGGTACAAGCCCCGGTGCCCCCCCCCCCTGGTCAGGCACCAGGGACCGGACCCCCGAGCCGGCCGGAGGGTGTCTATACACCCACAGCCCACGAGGGCGCCCCGGCGCGAGGCGATGGCCCTGGGTCCTCTTTGGGGGAGGGGTGCAGCCCGGGAAGTGGCCAGGGTCCCCACGCGGCAGTGGGGGGTTGGCGGTACAGCAGGGGGCACAGCCGCCGCGGCACTGCGGCTCCCCCTCTCACCGGGTGCGGCCGGCGTGGCGGCTGGCGCACCCCCCCCCCCCCCCCCGAGGGGAGATGGAACCTGGTGGGCAGCCAGGGAGCGAGCGCGGCCTATCGGGGGACCAGCAGCCGCGGGGGGCCTCCCAGCTCCCGACACCGAGGGGCCGTTGCCCCAACCTGCTGACGCCGGAGCCCACTGCGGCCATACAGCGGACCGAGACCCCATGCAAGCAAGGGGGGGCCTACCCGCCGCAACTGACCAAAGCGAGCGATCACGCCATGGCGGGGGGGGGAGGGGGGCAGCGAACCGGATTGCTCCGGTGCCAGCTGGCCACGCCCGGCACGGGTGGTGGTGGGCACGGCGGCGGTACGAGCCCCGGCAACCCCCCTCCTGGTGTGGCCCAAGTGTCCGGACCCCGGACCTGGCTGGAGGGTGTCTATACGGCCACAGCCCACGATGGCGCCCCAGGGCGAGGCGATGGCACTGGGTCCCCCTATGGGGGCGGGGGCCGGCACGGGCAGTGGCACGGGGCCCCACGCTGCAGTGGGGGGTAGGCGGTACAACAGGAGCCGCCGCGGCACTGCCGCTCCTGGCGCGGGCGTGGCTAGGGCGGTGGCCGGGGCACCCCCCCTCCCCCCCCCTCGAGGGGCGGCGGAAGCCAAGGTACCTGGTGGGCAACGTGCCCTACCTACTCAGGGGCCCAGGGGGGGGGGGGGGAACACACGCCGCCCTCCCCCCTCACCCCCGCCCTCTGCCCCGGCGGCCAAGCTTGGGCCCCTGTCGACCTGCAGCTCGACTGTCTTGCACATGGCACGTGGACCACGAGGACGTGGACGCGCGCAGCCCCGGCCCCCCTTGCCCCCCCTCACGGAACACCAGCGGCGGCACCACGGCCTCGCCCTTGTTCACTGGTGGTACCGCCAGGCCGCCCAGGCCTTCCCGCACCGCCCCTAGCGGTGGGGCTGGCCCGCACGGCCTGTGCCCTGGCCCCCCTCGTCGGCCTGCTCCCTGGGGTCCCGCAGCTCCAGGACCTCCTGGTGGGGGCCTGGAACGGATGGTGGCACTGCGGTCACCGGCCAGAGGACGGGGCGGTCTGGATCACCGGCATCCATCTCCCGAGTGGCCCCGAATTCCTTAGGCGGCTCTATACGCACGTAGACTTCGTTGCTAAAAGGCAAGATTCATGGCGATTTCAAAATCCGTTTTTTGCACCCAAAAAAAGCATATCATTTTTTCAGCCAACCCCACTTGGATTTTCATCGTGGGATACAACAACCTCGCCTTTTGTTGCTCTTAGAGCTGCACATATACACCCCCGCTTCAGGGCTTGGAATCTTAGCATTTGAAATTTTTGGGCACTGCAGTGCCCGAGCCTTCTGGTCGTACTTTTTAGGGGGGTCATTGAAAGTGTGTGTCTAGTTGTCTCTATAGGTGAATCCACATTGCACAAAGTTACTCCACGCTTGCCCCCCTCTTGTCAATCGGGTCGTAACGTGTTGTTGTTGTTCTCATAGGCGCTTGTACGATGTATTGTGTGGCGGCTGGCGCACCCCCCCCCCCCCCCCCCGAGGGGAGATGGAACCTGGTGGGCAGCCAGGGAGCGAGCGCGGCCTATCGGGGGACCAGCAGCCGCGGGGGGCCTCCCAGCTCCCGACACCGAGGGGCCGTTGCCCCAACCTGCTGACGCCGGAGCCCACTGCGGCCATACAGCGGACCGAGACCCCATGCAAGCAAGGGGGGGCCTACCCGCCGCAACTGACCAAAGCGAGCGATCACGCCATGGCGGGGGGGGGAGGGGGGCAGCGAACCGGATTGCTCCGGTGCCAGCTGGCCACGCCCGGCACGGGTGGTGGTGGGCACGGCGGCGGTACGAGCCCCGGCAACCCCCCTCCTGGTGTGGCCCAAGTGTCCGGACCCCGGACCTGGCTAAAGGGTGTCTATACGGCCACAGCCCACGATGGCGCCCCAGGGCGAGGCGATGGCACTGGGTCCCCCTATGGGGGCGGGGGCCGGCACGGGCAGTGGCACGGGGCCCCACGCTACAGTGGGGGGTAGGCGGTACAACAGGAGCCGCCGCGGCACTGCCGCTCCTGGCGCGGGCGTGGCTAGGGCGGTGGCCGGGGCACCCCCCCTCCCCCCCCCTCGAGGGGCGGCGGAAGCCAAGGTACCTGGTGGGCAACGTGCCCTACCTACTCAGGGGCCCAGGGGGGGGGGGGGGAACACACGCCGCCCTCCCCCCTCACCCCCGCCCTCTGCCCCGGCGGCCAAGCTTGGGCCCCTGTCGACCTGCAGCTCGACTGTCTTGCACATGGCACGTGGACCACGAGGACGTGGACGCGCGCAGCCCCGGCCCCCCTTGCCCCCCCTCACGGAACACCAGCGGCGGCACCACGGCCTCGCCCTTGTTCACTGGTGGTACCGCCAGGCCGCCCAGGCCTTCCCGCACCGCCCCTAGCGGTGGGGCTGGCCCGCACGGCCTGTGCCCTGGCCCCCCTCGTCGGCCTGCTCCCTGGGGTCCCGCAGCTCCAGGACCTCCTGGTGGGGGCCTGGAACGGATGGTGGCACTGCGGTCACCGGCCAGAGGACGGGGCGGTCTGGATCACCGGCATCCATCTCCCGAGTGGCCCCGAATTCCTTAGGCGGCTCTATACGCACGTAGACTTCGTTGCTAAAAGGCAAGATTCATGGCGATTTCAAAATCCGTTTTTTGCACCCAAAAAAAGCATATCATTTTTTCAGCCAACCCCACTTGGATTTTCATCGTGGGATACAACAACCTCGCCTTTTGTTGCTCTTAGAGCTGCACATATACACCCCCGCTTCAGGGCTTGGAATCTTAGCATTTGAAATTTTTGGGCACTGCAGTGCCCGAGCCTTCTGGTCGTACTTTTTAGGGGGGTCATTGAAAGTGTGTGTCTAGTTGTCTCTATAGGTGAATCCACATTGCACAAAGTTACTCCACGCTTGCCCCCCTCTTGTCAATCGGGTCGTAACGTGTTGTTGTTGTTCTCATAGGCGCTTGTACGATGTATTGTGTGGCGGCTGGCGCACCCCCCCCCCCCCCCCCGAGGGGAGATGGAACCTGGTGGGCAGCCAGGGAGCGAGCGCGGCCTATCGGGGGACCAGCAGCCGCGGGGGGCCTCCCAGCTCCCGACACCGAGGGGCTGTTGCCCCAACCTGCTGACGCAGGAGCCCACTGCGGCCATACAGCGGACCGAGACCCCATGCAAGCAAGGGGGGGCCTACCCGCCGCAACTGACCAGAGCGAGCGATCACGCCATGGCGGGGGGGGGAGGGGGGCAGCGAACCGGATTGCTCCGGTGCCAGCTGGTCACGCCCGGCACGGGTGGTGGTGGGCACGGCGGCGGTACGAGCCCCGGCAACCCCCCTCCTGGTGTGGCCCAAGTGTCCGGACCCCGGACCTGGCTAAAGGGGGTCTATACGGCCACAGCCCACGATGGCGCCCCAGGGCGAGGCGATGGCACTGGGTCCCCCTATGGGGGCGGGGGCCGGCACGGGCAGTGGCACGGGGCCCCACGCTACAATGGGGGGTAGGCGGTACAACAGGAGCCGCCGCGGCACTGCCGCTCCTGGCGCGGGCGTGGCTAGGGCGGTGGCCGGGGCACCCCCCCTCCCCCCCCCTCGAGGGGCGGCGGAAGCCAAGGTACCTGGTGGGCAACGTGCCCTACCTACTCAGGGGCCCAGGGGGGGGGGGGAACACACGCCGCCCTCCCCCCTCACCCCCGCCCTCTGCCCCGGCGGCCAAGCTTGGGCCCCTGTCGACCTGCAGCTCGACTGTCTTGCACATGGCACGTGGACCACGAGGACGTGGACGCGCGCAGCCCCGGCCCCCCTTGCCCCCCCTCACGGAACACCAGCGGCGGCACCACGGCCTCGCCCTTGTTCGCTGGTGGTACCGCCAGGCCGCCCAGGCCTTCCCGCACCGCCCCTAGCGGTGGGGCTGGCGCGCACGGCCTGTGCCCTGGCCCCCCTCGTCGGCCTGCTCCCTGGGGTCCCGCAGCTCCAGGACCTCCTGGCGGGGGCCTGGAACGGATGGTGGCACTGCGGTCACCGGCCAGAGGACGGGGCGGTCTGGATCACCGGCATCCATCTCCCGAGTGGCCCCGAATTCCTTAGGCGGCTCTATACGCACGTAGACTTCGTTGCTAAAAGGCACGATTCATGGCGATTTCAAAATCCGTTTTTTGCACCCAAAAAAAGCATTTTTTCAGCCAACCCCACTTGGATTTTCATCGTGGGATACAACAACCTCGCCTTTTGTTGCTCTTAGAGCTGCACATATACACCCCCGCTTCAGGGCTTGGAATCTTAGCATTTGAAATTTTTGGGCACTGCAGTGCCCAAACCTTCTGGTTGTACTTTTTAGGGGGGTCATTGAAAGTGTGTGTCTAGTTGTCTCTATAGGTGAATCCACATTGCACAAAGTTACTCCACGCTTGCCCCCCTCTTGTCAATCGGGTCGTAACGTGTTGTTGTTGTTCTCATAGGCGCTTGTACGATGTATTGAAACGGAACTCTCACATTCATGTACCCAGTATGGGCTAAAATTTGACTTTCACTACTTTTGAGCACTGCAGTGCCCAAATTTTTAAAAAGTTGGCAAATTTACCCGCTTCAATTCATTGTGGTGCATAGGTTCCTCGAAGGGCAAGAAAGGCCAACGCTTGTGCTTGCGTTGCGTTGGGTGGCATTCATGGTGCCAAATATTTTTTGGCTACGGAGAGACAGACAAACCGACAGGCAAGCAGACAAACAGACAGATAGACACAGAGAGGCATACAGACAGTCCGACAGACACCCTGAGAGACGGACAGACAGGTAGACAGATGGACACATAGACAGACGGACAGACCGACAGGCAAACAAACAAACAGACAAACAAATAGACACACAGACAGACAACGGACGGAGAAATGGACGGACGGAGGGATAGACGGAGAGACACATAGATAGACACACGGAAGACAAATAGACATACGACCCAAGACAGACGAACGGATGGACAGGCGGAAGGACGGAGAGATAGACACACTATCTGTCCTCCTGCTCCCACAATGCTGCTCCATCATGCATGTACAGAACCTTGCAAAAAACATTGACAGCGTTCCGCCCAGATGATCATGCAAATGGGCTTTGGATTCATTTGGGCACTGCAGTTCCCAAAATTTAGGAAATCCATATTTTGAGGTCTCTAATGTCTTGTCCAGTGCATGCCTCATAGTCCGATCCCCTATGGCAAGCATTACCGGATCTCGCCACAATTCATGCTAGGTATGTGCAATGTAATCGTCCCCATGATCAAATTCACCCTCTATTCTTCTTCCCCATTCGACGGTGATGAAGTACACCCCGTATAAGTGTTGTGCTAGATCTTCAACACTTTGGCACCAATATTCTAGTAGGGGCATTGTCGGTCGATGCAATTTGGTCGTCTGTGTGTAGTATAATGGTTGACATGATGAATGCCACCCCTCTCTAGAGCACGACCGTGCGCGGTGATGAAGCAGACCTCTATACAATTGTTGTGCCGCTGGTCCAACACTTTCACACACGTTTTTTACCAGGGGCATTGAAGGTAGAGACAAACTTGGTTGTCTGTGCGGAGTCTTGCACCATCTACAGCCATTTTAGAAATAACAACCACAAATTGTGATGAAACACTCGAAAACACGATTGACTCCGTGTTGGAAGACACCCTATAGACGACCGAATCCGCATCCACCTTCAAGGCCCCTAGTCAAAAATGCGTGTGAAAGTGTTGGACCAATGGCATAACACTTGTGCAGGAGTGTACCTCAGCACCGCGCAACGGTGGTGCACTGGAGAGTGGGGGTGTTCATCATATCAACCATTACACTACACACGGACAACCAAACTCCATCAACCAACAATGCCCCTACTAGAATAAGTGTGCCAAAGTTTTGAAGATCAAGGCAACACCTATACGGGGTGTATTTCATCAACATGGAATGGCGCAGTAGTTTAGAGGGGGGGATTTGATCACGTGGATGATTACATTGCACATATCGTGCACAACTGATGGCAAGACCCGATAATGGTTGCTACAGGGGGTGAGACTTTGAGGCAGGCACCCGACATAGTACATTAGAGACCTCAAAATGTTGGTTTGTAATATTTTGGGAACTGCAGCTCCCAAATGAACTCAAAACCCATTTGCATGATATAATCTGGGCGGAAGGAGGTCAATATTCTGTGCGCGACGTTGTGCAGATGCATGAGGGAGCAACCGTGTGGTAGTAGGAGGACAACCATTGTACCTGTCTCTCCGTCTGTCCATGTGTCCGTCCGTCCATCTTTCTTGTCTTGTCTGACGGTTTGTCTTCTGTGTTTCTCTCTTTGTGTCTCTCTGTCCCACAGTCCGTCCGTCCAGTCATCCGTCCGTCTGTCTGTTGTCTGCCTGTATGTCTGTCTATTTGTCTGTCTGTTTGTTTGCCTGTCGGTCTGTCCGTCCGTGTATGTGTCTATCTGTTCGTCCGTTTGTCGGGGTGTCCATCGGACTGTCTCTCTGTCTATCTGTCTGTTTGTTTGCTTGCGTGTCGGTTTGTCTGTCTCTCCGTAGCCAAAAAATATTTGGTACCATGAATGCCACCCAACGCAACGCAAGCACAAGCGTTGGCCTTTCTTGCCCTTCGAGGAACCTATGCACCACAATGAATTGAAGCGGGTAAATTTGCCACCTTTTTAAAAATTTGGGCACTGCACTGCTCAAAAGTAGTGAAAGTCAAATTTTAGCCCATACGGGGTACAGGAATGTGAGAGTTCCGTTTCAATACATCGTACAAGCGCCTATGAGAACAACAACAACACATTACGACCCATTTCACAATAGGGTCGCAAGCTTGGTGTAACCTTCTGCTTTGTTTTGGGCGCGGACTGCACACTGCCATGTGTCTTCTGTCACACAGGTGTGGGACTGGTGCCCTTTTTCATGTTTTCGTAATTTTGGGCGCTACAGTGCCCAAATTCATCCACTCGCCTTTTTTCTACCCCTCTTGCGCCATTTCTTTTGCAGGCATTGTTGCCCTCATTTATTATTGCATTGGCTGCACTGGCGGCGCCTCCATTGCTTGTTGGCTGCACTGGTGGTGCATTGTTTGTCACGCTTCGCATACAATCACAGTGACTGGGTCAGCAGACGCGGTAACAAAAAGCAAACCAGATTTTTGCATGTGTTTGCCTGTCCTCCCCCTTGCTTCATTTTTTAGGTTGCATTTTACGGTGTGGTTTGAAATGCAGCAGCGGACGATTTGGAAGAATTGGATTTTACTTTGGATGGACACTGCAATGCCCAAATTTGAAGGGGATACATGACTTTTGACTGGCACATGTTGTACCCCCTACACACAGTCATTTTTGATAATTCACAGGTTTTTGGGGGTGTTCCCCGCAAAGCACAATTGTGCAATTTTTCAAAGTGGTTTTTCAGCCCCCGTTTAGGGGTGGTACCCATTTGGGAACTGTGGCAATTTTGCTACGTGCGTATAGAGCCGCCTAAGAATTCGGGACCAAGGGTTCTTCTTGTTCTTATCTAGGTGTCATATCTTTGAAGTCGGAACAATCAGGTACAGGCCGGGTCTCGTTAAGCCTCGGACTATCCAATTGGCATCCGGTACTTCAATGAAAAGCACGACGGGTACATAACGTAGAATTCGTACACCGGCTTTCTCTGGCACGGAGTTCTCACGTGGGTCTAGAATCCTTAGGCGTCACAAGTTGCCCACCCTCTAGGACCCCGTGTACGCGCGATTTGACAATATTCTACATTTCTACTTTGAGTATGTTATTTGACGTATGGGACCAAAGTTGTTGGCAGAGCTGTGTGACACCAGTTGAAATACGTGTTGATGTGTTAGCCTTGTGTATCCCCGTCTTCTAGTGTGTTGTATTTGACGTTTTTCCAGAAGCTGGCCGAAATTTCGGCCAGGTTTTGGGTAACATTGCAATTAACTATGTGTATATGCAGTTTTTGACCCTTCTGGCCGAAATTTCGGCCAGCTTTTTGGTTTCCTGGTGAACAAGCATAGTTATTTTCATTTTTCTTAGGGCTGGCCGAAATTTCGGCCAGCTTTTTGGTCGGTTCACTATTCAAGCACTTATATTCTGGTTTTTGGGCGGTCTGGCCGAAATTTCGGCCAGCTTTTCCTATTTTTGAACATTTAAGCAATTATTTCCCCTTTGAACACACCTGGCCGAAATTTCGGCCAGCTTGCAATTGTCGTTGTTCATGAGTATTACACCATACACTCCTACATAACTGTTTTCTTGTCTCAGCATTAATGTCTTCTGCTATTACTGTCAATGTTGTACATGCTGCAGTTACTGGTGCTTTTGCTACTACAGCCAAAGGGCTGTTGCGAAATGCATTACGTGGTGGGACTCTGCAAAAGCTTTTGCAATTCTGCCCATTGTTGCGGAAGAATCGCAGGAGCCGGCACTCCCTGACACAGTTGAAGGCTGCCGCCACTGAGAAGAAGCCCCCACGATGGTACATGACATTTTTGTCACAGTTCCATGCCCTATACTGCCGGCTGCGCCGTATGGCCCTCCCATACTCTAACTGTGGGTCTGGCTACAACTGGGGTATTATGTCCTGCCGCCAACGCCGTAAGGTAGGAGTCCTTGGTCAGTGTAACACTAAGCAGGAGTCCATTCACCATCGTGCTGGACTAGCAGCACACAACTTGTGGAACACCATGCACCGTAGGCAAGTTTGTATATGGTTTGATAACTTGAGGCGTTACAGGTCGGGAGCTGATCCCCATTCACCCGACTTAACCCTAAACTGTACAGCTGTTGCTGTTTTGCACACTACTGCCCTACTTGCATACCGGGGTCTGCCGGAGCTGGCCGAAATTGAGGCCAGGGTACCAAAGGTTGCTGATGACATCTTTCGCTCACATAGAGCATTGTTTGATCGTATTGATGTTGCCAACCAAGGTATTCAGAGAGTTTGGGTTCCTGCTCCTTTGGATATTGCCAGAAAAAATGTCCGTTCCCTCAACTGGAGACCCTTTTTCCTGTCTGAGCTCCGCTCCGGCGCACACAAAGAGCTTTTGCAACTCGTGGTTGATTTGTGTGGAACACCGCACCAGACACTGTGTTCCGCTGCTTGTGGACATGAAAATACACTTTGCCCTACTTAAGCTGTGTTATGGTGCTTCTTATGTCCCCTGGAATGTACCACAATTACTGTTGGGTTTTCCTTTGGTGTACGGAGTATGGCATAGCTATAAGTATTGCGTTGAATTGATCTACAGGGCGTTCCTGCCGTTCATTAAGTTTTTGGAGCAGGGGAAGAGCCTTCAGGTTGGGTCTATCCGACCTCGCAAGGTCAAGGTCATCCATATGGAAAAGACGTTGCTTGGACTCATGCTAGCCACATCGTCCAATAGAGGCAGACTAAATGAGCGCGTCACTTCCCTGCTCAATAGCCAGCGGGACTTGACACCCATTCAGCGCAAGGGTTTGCGTATGTTATTAGCCCTTAAGGCTTTGCTGTACACATACTGTCCAGCTGCTTTCAGCATTGGGACTTTGGTTCGTGAGTGCAACTGGGAGGGACGGGGGGCAGGTTCCGGTATTGTAGCTAAGCAGGCACTTGAGATGTCCCTACTCCTCATGCTGAACATCCTAAAGCCCGAGGATAGCTAACCACGGAGTATGTGAAAACCACCGCTGTTGCTTTTTTGTTTTGGAGTCAGTGGCATTCCGCCTTCCTAGGGTGTATCCACTCTGAGGAGCTGGGTGAGGCACTTCTGAGTCGGTTCTCAGCCCACTGTCGCCGCAGCACTGCCTGTACTAGTGTCCAACGGTCGTCTGATTTATTTCTGACACTTCCCCCTGTCCAACCGGGAGAGAAAGTTTTGCGTGGTGTGCTGACTGAGAGATCCGTGGCAATGTTCTCTGCCAATCTTAAACAATTCATCTTGACAGCCCATACACAGAGCCTGCCCATTTGTGTTCCCGTTCCGGACTATAAAGTTGAGGTGAGAAGACTGGATGCAGTTGAGGATTTGACGTTCCCCGGTACCATGTCTAGGACGCGAATCACCACAGACCGTTTAAAAGTGGTTCTGTTGCATGCAATGCAAAATCGGGTTGCGCGTACCAGGGTTCCTGAGGGTGTTGAGGATTTTTTACAGACAAATGCACCTGCCCGCACTGCTGACGAGCAAGGGGTGTTGCGTACTGCACATGCTTCTATTCGCGCTGCCAACCGTGCACCGCCTGCTGCTGCTGCTGCTGCTGCTCCTGGTGGAATTGCCTTGCCCCCAAAGCCACCCCCGAAGCCCCGAACCAGAGGCCCCCCAGTACCCCCCCCCGCCCCCCCCCCCCCCACCCAGTACCCCCCCCCCGCCCCTGATGATTCCATTGCTGTCGACTCTTGTGATAGTGACCAGGATATTGATTGTGATGCAGACAGCGTTGCCTCCTTTGAAGCCCTAGATGAGGCGGAACACATCGGTGTGGATACCCAGGACTGGGACTGATTTCTGTTTGCAGCTGTGTTTGTCACTGTGGTATGGGTCTTGCCACGCATTGCCAGTGATTTTGGCGTGTCTATTTTCTGTTTCATGTTTTTCTGGCCGAAATTTCGGCCAGACTTGTTGTTTTGTCATATGGCTACCCCCAGAACACAAATGACATAAGGTTCTGGCCGAAATTTCGGCCAGCCTCTCAGAATGGTATTTGTACACAGTGGTTTGACATGCAGAGCAGTGCTGGCCGAAATTTCGGCCAGGTTATCCGATTTTCCTGTCAGGCAGTCCGTTTTGGTCCTTTTTTGGTTGATCTGTGCTTGTTATTTGCTATCTGGGAACTCTCCCCTTCATGAAATGTTGCCCTGTAGCCCTTTATTTTATGATTGAGCCTGGAGGGGTATCACAGGACATGGCTGTTTCGCCAGATGGTGAGCCTGCAGCAGACAATGGGCAATCTCAAGTGCAATCCCAGTCTCAAGAGGACCAGGCGAGCACAGAGGGACTTCAAAAGAAGCCTAAGGCCGCACCAAAGAAAAATTCATCATCCTCCATCAAGTTATCCGACTGGGTTACGTCAACGACGAAAATAAAGGTTCGGTGGGATCAGATTATTATCGACCACGACCGAAAATTTGGGCAGGTCCGTAGGATTTCGGATACCCAAAAAATTACACCCCTTTTCACATACTTTTCCCCTCATTACAACATGGACTTCCGTGGGCCATAGCGCCAGGTGGGGGGTAGGCAACTTGTGACGCCTAAGGAATCCAACCATCAAGAAAGGCTTCCGTCCCACGTAACAAATCCTTTTGGATAGAGCGGTCAACGTGTTCGGTTAATGCAATTGGCAATCATTGTACGAGAGGTAACATGCCATATAAGTTTGCAGTCCAACGATCATGGTATTGCAACCAACGTATACGGGTTTCCGCATCCGTTTTGGTGATGTTGTCTGTGGTAGGTCGATCAAATGCAGGACACCAAGTCAGATGTTTTTTATTTGAAGAAGCGTAAAGAATGGCGTGTTGCTTGTTGATTGCGTATTTTAGGTCATTTGTAGCGACAATCATTTTTGCACTAGAAAAATGGTCGGTCGTCAAGCGGGGATCATCAGGCCCACAAAGAATGAATTGCATGAGCCATTCGTATGTCTCATTACGTAGTTTACCATGACGGCACTCTTCCAAGGCAGCGTGGAAACAAGGATCTCCTTGAAAGCGCATGTTTTCGGTTAATTCCGTCATTCCTTGAATACCTTGGGATGCGTTGCCCCATAAGAGGTTTCCACGGGATGTTAGGGCATTAGGGTTCTTCTTTGTGGGCTCAACTGTCATGGACGGTGGTACTGACATAAGAGAGAAATCCTCCCCTGGTGGTGGTATTCTCCAAAAATCACCACAAAGAATGATGTTGAAACCCCCAAAAGGACGCCCTGTCCTAGCTAGATCACATTTGTATGTTCCCGCCTTTTGGGTGTGCGTGCGGAGTCGTTCCTCAAATTTTCCTTGCATGGTCATTTTGGGTGATCACAATATCAAAAAAAAAGTTTCAAAAACTTCTATTTTTGAGCTGCCCGGGGTGAAAAATTGCATCAGCAGGTTGTGTACCGAAATAGGGTGAGAAACATGTAAATATGGCCTAAAACATGCTTTACATACCTTGCATGGTCATTTTGGGTGGTCACAATATCACAAAAACAAGTTTCGAAAACGTTGATTTTGGAGGTGTCCGGGGTGAAAAGCTGCAAAGCAGGTTGTGTACCAATCCCCGAGGAGACCCCCCCCCCCCCCCCGGACCTGATACGCAAATAGGGTGAGAAGCACGTAAATACGGCTCAAAACATGCTTTACATACCTTGGATGGTCATTTTGGGTGGTCATAATATCAGAAAAACAAGTTTCGAAAACTTCCATCTTTAAGCTGTCTAGAGTGAAAAACTGTATAAGCAGGTTGTGTACCAATCCCACGTACCCCCCCATTTTGGCCTTTTTGGGCTTGTTCGCGTACCCTACCCCAAGGGGTTGAATTGTTAGTTGAACCCATTTTCAAATCATTCTTTTGTCCAATAAACTCATCCCCCAAAGAGTTTTTGGTCCTGACCCCCCCCCCCCAAGACCCCCCCCACTTGAAACCCACTTTTTTCAGGTTTTCAGGGAGGGGGGGGGTTGGGTGGGGGGGGGGGTCAAAAAATGACACTGCCTTTTCTTGGGTCGAAAATCACGTATCTTTTGGTTTTTTTCGATTTTCGGCCGAAAAAGACTTCCCGGTCCCGACTCTATGGGGTTTGTATGGGGCGGAGTCGGACGAGCACTGATGCAGTTTATGCACTGTCAGACATTTTTGCTATGTTGGCGGTTTTGGCGCCCTTGGTTACCCCGTGGTACCAACTCCGAGGGGTGTGGGTGGGGATATTGTGACAGTATATGCCTGCTAGGATACAGAATCACGTTTTTTGCAGTCTCTAGCCTTGGTGAGAACCGGTCACAACGCGTGCCAAAGACGCAAAATGGCTGTTTCTACCAATAATGGCCTAGTGAATGGGCCCGTACACAACCTGCTTGTGCAGTTTTTCACCCTGCAAAGCTCAAAGTTTGGAAGTTTTTGAAACTCTATTTTTTGATATTGTGACCACCTAAACTGACCATCCAAGGTCTGTAAAGCATGTTTTAGGCCGTATTTACGTGTCTTTCTCCCTAACTGGGAATTGGGTGGGGTGGGGGGGTCCTCCCAAGGGATTGGTACACAACCTGCTTATGCAGCTTTTCACCCTGGGTAGCTCAAAAATCGAAGTTTTCGAAACTTATTCCCATGACATTGTGACCACCCAGAATGACCATCGAAGGTATGTAAAGCCTGTTTTAGGCCGTATTTACGTGTTTCTCACCCTATTTGGGAATCAGCTCGGGGGGGGGGGGGGGTTCCAAGGGATTGGTACACACCCTGCTCATGCAGCTTTTCACCCTGGACAGCTCAAAAATCGAAGTTTTCGAAACTTGTTTTTTTGATATTGTGATCACCTAAAATGACCATCCAAATTACGTAAAGCATGCTGTAGGCCGTATTTACGTGTTTTTCACCCTATTTGGGGATTAGGTCGGGGGGGGGGGGGGGGGCTCCCAAGGGGTT
Organism: Eutreptiella sp. 'Long Island Sound 2002'; assembly: GCA_964036045.1. Lineage (NCBI taxonomy): Eukaryota > Euglenozoa > Euglenophyceae > Eutreptiales > Eutreptiaceae > Eutreptiella > Eutreptiella sp. 'Long Island Sound 2002'. The sequence continues at coordinate 26,700,777 of OZ038382.1, forward strand.
GGTACACAACATGCTTATGTGGTTGTTTTCACTGTGGCAAGCTCAAAAATGGAAGGTTTTGAAACTTGTTTTTATGTTTACAATATGACCATGCAAGGTATGTCAACCATGTTTAAGGCTGTATTCACAAGGGGGGCTCAGGGGGGCGGCCGCACTGCCCAGCCGCCCCCCGCCCCTCCCATGGCGGAGCAAGCCAGGATAGCCTCGCTCCAATGACAAATCGCGTCCCTCGAGGGCGTAATCAACACCCTCCGCCGTGAGCTGGCGGAGTCACGAGGCGAACCGGCCCCGGCGGCCTCTGCGCGGACCGATGCAGCCGCAGCGACCCAAGCCGCGCCGGCGGCCACGACGACACCGAAAAGGAAAGCCGCATCGACAACCAGCGCGGCAGCGACAAACGGCAAGACGGCGGCCACGCCCAAGACGTCCAGGGGCTGGCAGCTCGCGGGCTCCAGCCACAGCCGGCGCTCCCAGGGCGCCCAGGAGGCACCAGGGGCAGCGCCTATGATCCGCCCCCCAGTCCCCATGCGTGTTGACGGGCACCGGCTCGGGCTACCGGAGCCTGGAGCACCGCGACGGGTGCCTCTGCCGGTCAGGGCACCTGCCTGCCCACCCCTTCGCCTCCTTGCAGCCCTACTGGGCGCGGGAGGACATCAAGTACGCCTGGGGCAATATCGTGCTCTGGGGCGTAGGCGGCGTCACGGAGGGGTCCGCCCCCCCCAGCAAGCCGGCCCGGGTCGCTGCACCTACGCCTGGGCAACGCGGTCCGCGGCACGGGGCTTTCGGCTGGGCGCCCTGCGGGCCGTGGCGGTTGCCGCTCGCACCTCGGCTGCGCTCCCCCCGGTGCAGCCCACGGCGGCAGCCTTATGGGCCCTGCTGGCCTTGACGACGGCGGTGCAGCCGCTCCGTCTCTTCTAGGGCGAGTGTCGGGACAAGATCCGGGAATGGGGCATCGCCCACATCACGCCGGGGCGGCACCCGGCGGAGTGGAAGCAGCCCCCCCCCCCCCCAGGAGGGGCCCTGCGCTGCGTGGCGATGGTGGGCTGCACGGTCCATGAGGCCCACCTCGCGGCCGCGGCCGCCATCGCGGCCCACGACACCGTCCAGCGGGTCACCGCCCTGGTGCACATCCAGGGCGGCAGCAAGGCGGCCCCCACGGTGGCGGCCCTGCTGCAGACCCTTCGCCGAACGAGGGCCAGCCAGGCGGTGCCGGGCACGGCCCTGCGGGGCGTGCTGCGCACTGAGCGCCAGCCCTGGGAGACGGCGGACCCGGCGGTGGTGGACCTCGCGCCGCCGGGGCACATCCAGCAGCTCGTCTGGGAGCGCCTCCCGGAGGATGACGAGCGGGAGTCAGCGGAGCTTCCGGACGTGGACCCTGCGCCGCTGGACCCCGTGCCGGCCACCGCCGGGGTCGTGTGCGTCCTGGAGCCGGCGGTCCTGGCGGATGCCGACGTGCGTCGGCTCCACGTGGGAGCCTTTGGGAATGACCACGCGTGGCGGCACCTCAAGCCGCTCATGGGGGCAACCCCGCCCCGCCCCCCGCCCATGGAGGCCGCGGTCCGGGGTTCGATGGTCGAGGTCTCCACTGACCTCCCCTCGTCCGTGGCCCCGCTGGTGATGCGCGCCAGCGGCAAGGCCCGGGGGGTGCACTTCCGGCCCTGGATCGTCACGGGCGCGGCCTGCCAGCACCCCGCGTAGGTGCTGTGTTTCAGGCAGCCACGGGAGCGCCGCGGGCCCTCCCCGGAGGTCTGGAATCCCCTCGCCCGGGACGGGGAGCTCCGCTCCATGTTCGCGGGGCTGGTGGACGGCGGCGCCCCCGGCAACGTCGGGGTCCGCGTCTGGGGAGCCAAGCTGGCGGACCCCAAGGTGGTGGCGCACATCGCCAACTTGCCGGGTGCCCCGGCCCCGGCGCAGACCACATCCGTGCGTGTCCGGGGCTACCCCGCGCAGTTGGGCCTGGCGCCGGACGAGTATGCGCACCTCCGGCGCTACGCCAGGAGGCGTTTGGGCCAAAAGTGCCCATCCGCGTCCACCGCTGCACCCAGCTGGCCCACCCTCGACCGCCCGGTCTTCGACCTGGAGCTGGAGGGGGAGCCTGAGAACTTGCAGGGGGTGCGGCTGGGCGCGCCCGACACCCGCCTCCCATACCGGACCTCGGAGCGGACCACCCGCAGTTCCCGTCAGGGACGCACCAGCCCGGATGACTTGCCCACAAGGACCCGACGCAGCGCAGCAGCACCCTGCGGACGCCCAAGACGCACCGGACCATGCGGGGGACCTGGCCATGGCCAATGCGGAGCCCGCCATTGTCGACGTGGATGCGGAGGATGAGGACATTCCTTAATATTCTTAGTCCTCCTCTTCCTGACGCTCCTGCACGCGGTGGACTGCCCTGGATGGCAGCCCGGAGCGGGGGCGATGACCCACGGTGGGTGGACGGTGCGACCCCGAGCCGGTCGCGTCAATTATTTTGGGGGTCCAGACCCCCGTAGGAATTGGCGCATAGGGTCACGTCAATCATTTTGGGGGTCTGGACCCCCCTAGGAATTGACACATAAGGTCGCGTCAATTATTTTGGGGGTCTAGACCCCCATAGGAATTGACGCATAGGGTCGCGTCAATTATTTTGGGGGTCCAGACCCCCATAGGAATTGGCGCATAGCAGGGGGGTGCACCACCTCATTGGAATATCTATCCCAGAGGGGGGGTGTACACCACCCCAGTGGAATATTTATCCACAGGGGGGGGGGTACACCACTTAAGTGGAATATTTATCTAGAGGGGGAGGTACACCACCTCAACGGAATATTAATCCACAGGGGGGGGGGTACACCACCTCAGTGGAATATTTTTCCCAGCCTCCCATTTTCCCCAATGCCCCATTTTCCACCCTTTTTTTTCTTTCGGGGGGGGGTGTTCCCCTGTGTTGCATGGACTCCCATTCTTCCCAACTTTCAATTTTTATGATGGTTTTTTTTGTGGTGGGTGGCTGTGTTGGGGGAGGGGGAGTGCCAGCTTTTTCTTGTCCCTTTCTGACAGGAAGGAAGGAAGGGAGGGGGCGGGTACCACACTTTTATCAGACTTTTGCTGAGATGTGTTCTGTTTTATGTCCTTGACACGAGATGCCAAATCAGACTTCAGACTTCAGACTTTATACCCATAGCTGCGGCCTCCTGCCGGACGCACCCGGTGACAACGGCGGTGGCGACAACGGCGGTACAAGCCCCGGTGGCCCCCCCCTGGGCAGGCACCCGGGACCGGACCCCCGAGCCGGCCGAAGGGTGTCTATACACCCCCAGCCCACGAGGGCGCCCCGGCACGAGGCGATGGCCCTGGGTCCTCTTTGGGGGAGGGGTGCAGCCCGGGCAGTGGCGAGGGTCCCCACGCGGCAGTGGGGGGTTGGCGGTACAGCAAGGGGCACAGCCGCCGCGGCACTGCGGCTCCCCCTCTCACCGGGTGCGGCCGGCGTGGCGGCTGGCGGACTCCGCCCCCCCCCCCCCCCCTCCCCCGCCCCCCCCCGAGGGGAGATGGAACCTGGTGCCTAGGCCTTCCCGCACCGCCCCTAGCGGTGGGGCTGGCCCGCACGGCCTGTGCCCTGGCCCCCCTCGTCGGCCTGCTCACTGGGGTCCCGCGGCTCCAGGACCTCATGGTGGGGGCCTGGAACGGATGGTGGCACTGCGGTCACCGGCCAGAGGACGGGGCGGTTTGGATCACCGGCATCCATCTCCCGAGTGGCCCCGAGTTCGGGACCAAGGGAGCCACAGTGGGCCAAACCCTACAGTGGAGGTACCCCCGGGTCCTCTTCGCGCGTGCCCCCCGGCCGGATCTCCGCGGCGGAGGTACCTCGCCCCCATGCCCCGAGAGGAAACGGGCGAGCCGATGCGGCGGCAGACCGGGCCCCGTTGAGCAGTGGGACGACCCCCCCCCCTCCCCCCTTGCTGGTTCCTCCGCCCGCGCCGCTGCCTCACCCTCTTGCAGGGGACAACGGCCGCCGGCAGGGACCACGCCGTGGGGGTGGAACGGTGGGGCCGGCTCTGGGACAACGACCCCGCCCGCCAGCCGCCTCCCTACCCTGGGCCCGAGTTGACGTGGCGGGACGTGGCCTACGCCGTCCACGCCCTCCTCCCCACGGTCAGCGACGTGTGGTGGGCCGTCCCGCCGGAGCCCGGGGAGGTCCACGCCACGGCGCTGTCGCCCGACGCCCTCCGCGGCGCTGGGCCGGGGGCGGCCCGGGACCGAATGTACGAGGTCTTCCGGGAGGCCCTCCGCCTTGAGGGCGACCGGGAGCGCGGCGGCCTTGCGCGGGCGCCAGCGCCTGCCCTTCCGCGCGCCCGCGGCGGCATGCCGCTCCCCCCGGTGCCGCCCCCTCCGCCGCCCGCTGCGCCCGACCTCGGATGGGGACCGGGGCCGACAGCCTGACCCCGGCGCTGCGGGACCTGGGCCGACGGCTATCTTGCAGGCATGCCTGGTCGCCCTATTAACCTCCCTCCCTGCACCCTGTGACCAGCGACCTTAGCGGGGGTTGGGGGCTGACTCCCTCCCCCCACACCGGCTCGGGCGCCCGGGCAGGGACGCCCCCCCCCCCCCCGCTGGGTGCTGGGCCTTCCCCCCTTTCTCTTATTACGCTGCGGGGACGTCGAGCCCCACTTTGGCCCCATGCGCGTCGCGCTGGCGAGCATCACGTCCCTGCGCCTGCATTGGCGGACGGTCGCCGACTGGCGGGCGGACGTGGTGCTGATCACGGAGACCACGTCCGCCCGCCAGACGGCGGTGGCGCAGCGGGTGATGCGCGCGCAGGCCGGGGCGGCATGCTCGCAAGCGTTCTGGGGGGCGCCCTTGGAGTCCATAGGGGGGGGCATTTGGGATGCGCCGGCAGGTGGGGTGGGGATCTTGGTGCGCCAGGGCATCCCGGCCAGGCAAGTGCTCCCCCCCAAGGGGGCGCCCCGCACCGAGTCGGACGGGTTGGCCCAGACACTGGGGCACTCCACCCGCTGGTGCCACGTCCTGGTTGGACTGGGCCGGGGGGCGGATACCCTGCACGCCCAGGTGGCGTACGGCGTTTCGGCCCAGCTGGCCCTCAAACGCACCTTCTTGGGACCACGCCACACGGTAAGTGGCGCGGCACGGGGCGGCCCCGCAGCTGGTATGGGGAGACTTCAACTTTGACCTGCATTGCCCACTGCGGGCGCCACCGTCTATCCTGGCGTCCCCCATGACGCGCCGGCTGGAGGATGCAGACCTCGAGCTAGCGACCGCCTTGGGGAGGGACCCCCTGTGCTCGTACCACGGCTCGGAGGGAACGCGACCCCCGCGCATGGACGGCCTGTTAATGGACACGCGCATGGCGGCGCTGCTACATGCAGCGGGACGGCTGCCGCAGGGGACGATCTCGGGGCACACCCTGGTGCGCTTTGACATCCACCTGACGGGGGCGTTGCAGCGGGTGATCAAGTTCGTACGCCCCAAGCCGCTCAGAGCCGGACCCGTTGGCCTCTCTGCGCCGATACGGCCACCCCGTACGGCAGGTCCCTATGCTTGCCTCGCAGCTTGATGGCCCCCGCCTTCGCAAGGGGCTCCCCCGCATGCGGCCCTCCGTCTTAGGGCTGGACGGATGGAGTCTGGAGGATATCCGCTCGCTCCCCGAAAGGGTGCTGGGCTGGTTGGCGCACCTTCTCCGCGAGGTGGAGCGGAGGGGGAAATGGCCCGCCCGCCTGGCCGAGGGCTACACCGCCCTCATCCCCAAGGAGGGGCCGTCTGGGCCCCTGAACACCCGCCCGCTCACCGTCGTGTCCATGGTCTACCGGCTGTGGGCTGGGGTGCACCTGGTGGACGCCATTGCGTGGCAGGAGGCATGGGCCCACCCGGCGGCCTTTGGATTCCGCCCGGCCAGGAGCGCCTTGGACGGGGTGGCGGTAACACAGGTCCTCTTGGAACTGTGTCGCCTCCAGGGCTGGGCCGTCGCAGGGATGAGCATCGATTACGTCAAGTGTTTCGATCTCATCCCCCAGGCGGTCGTGCTGGCCTTGGCGATGGAGCTAGGCATGGACCCAGGCACGTGCCGTGCCCTGAGGGCCATGTACAAGCAGCTGCGCCGGGCCTTCAAGGTCGCGGGGGCCCTCGGCCTCTGGTGGCAGGCCACCAACGGCATCCTCCAGGGGTGCCCACTGTCGACGATCCTGGTGAATGTACTCACTACAAACTGGAAGTGGGAGGTGGACTCCCTGCGCCGTGAGGCATGCGCACAAACGGCCGTCCCCCTCCGACTGGACGAGGACGCAGCGGCCGACCTGGATCCAGGAGCCCTGCCCCCCCTCAAGGACGCTTGCCCCGGCTATGCCGCATTGGGGTCATCAGGCTATGCGGACGACACCCTTGTGGCCCTGGGCGCGGCCGCGCTCCAGGACACGGTCCCCGCGACGGAGGAGTGGCTGCGGGTCACGGGGCCCGACGTCCGCGTGGACAAGTCCTGCTTCTGGGTCTAGGGTGAGCAAGGCGCCCCGGCGGTGCTGCTCCGGGGGGTCCCATCCCGCTGCCGGCGACTTTCCGCCACCTCGGCATCGACGTCGCCATTGGGGGCTCCAAGGCCACGGGGGGCCGGTGCTGTCCCGGCGCCTGGAGGCGGGACGGAGCGCCATGCGCCACCCGTCCCATCTCTCGACGTATGGCCGGCGGGAGCGGCCCTCAGCACCCTGGTCACCCCGCCGGCCCTCCATGGAGTGGCGGTAGCGTCGGTGACGGATCCCGAACTGCGGGGGTTCGAAACCGCGGTGGTGCGGGCCCTCTGGGGGCCGGCGCGCGTATCCCGGGCCAAGGAGGTCATATTCACCGTGCTGTCCAAGGGGCACCGCGTGTCCCCGATCATGCACACACGGTATGAGCGACTCTTCTGGCTAGCCCGCCAGGCCCGCCGGCTAGGGGTCACGCAGGTATTTGCCCAGGCTATCTGGGAGTCGGGGGCCCTCCCACCCGGGACGGGCCCGGTGGGGCGCGCGCTCCGCACGGCGGCCTCCCTGGGCTGGACCCCGCATGAGGGCTGGTGGTGCTGGGAGGTCCCGGGGCAGGACCACCCCATGCACTGCCTGCAGGAGGGTCTCCGCCAGCTGCATCACCGGGTCCGGGACAGCCTACGCTGCCACTTTGCGCGCCGGCTGGAAGCGCGGCGCCCCGTCACCTTCGGGGCGCTGGGCGACGGGGCGGTTGGCCGGCCTGCCGTGCGGCGCTGCGGGCAACCTCCACGGAGTTGGACAAGTCGCTGCTGCGCGGGCTCCTGGCCGGAGCCATGTGGACGGCGACCCGGGTCTCGGCCCCGGCTTGCGCGCCAACGCCGCGTGCCCGCACTGCGGCGCGGCGCACGAGGACGAGGCCCACGTCCTGAGGGACTGCCCGGAATGGAGCGACACCAAAGAGACGTGGCTCCCCTGGCTGCACGACGCGGCGGGGGCTATCCCTGGCCTGGGCCCGCCGAACCAGTGGCCCTCCTGCCTGCGCAAGGCGGGACTTTTCCCCCTCCGGCTAGCGCAGGGGGTGGACCCGGACCTCCTCGACGAGTTTCTGTGCTGTTTGTACTGCACGTATTTGGCGGTCCTCGCGGCCCGGATGGCGGCCGGCGCGGGGGATCAGCCGGGCCATGGCGACCCCCTTTTCCCGGAGCACCTGCGTCCGCGGCCCCGCAACCCATACCCCTGGGATGCCTTCGTTGGCCCCATACCGGGGGATGCCGTCCGCCACCAGCCGCGGCTGCACCCGGGGGTGCCGCCGGACTGGAGGCACATGTACCACCGGTGCCCTGCATAGAACATTGAAAGAGAGACCAATATTGTCCGGTTACCGGTGGCAATTTTAGGAAATCTGTACCGACGTGCATGCGATATGCTTCGGTCCGTCGCTTGGAAGTTTTCGAAAACCCTTGGAAAGATGCTCGGAAGTTTTGGCAGCCAGATCGGCCCCCCAAAACGCAACCGATATCGGTAGGAATGTTCCATGGGCTTCCCAGCCGACCGTGCCGGGGGAGCTCGGAAGAAATTTTTCAGCCCGAACCCAGTGGAATTTTGGTTGGATGCTTGGTGGAAAGATGCTCGGAAGTTTTGGCAGCCAGATCGGGTCCCAAAACGTAACCAATATTGGTAGGAATGTTCCATGGGCTTCCCAGCCGACCGTGCCGGGGGAGCTCGGAAGAAATTTTTCAGCCCGAACCCAGTGGAATTTTGGTTGGATGCTTGGTGCCTACCTTGCCTGCAAGATGCCATGGAGAACAGCACGTTGAAGCTAATGTTTGTCTACCCTTTGTCTGCTTTGCCTACAAAACTGCATGGAGAACACTGTGCTCAAGCTTTTGATTGCTTCCCCTTTGTGCTCCTTTGTGAATTTGGACTTTTGCTTTTGACATGTGCAACGCCAGTTTGATCCTTGGTGGCTGCTTTACCTACAAACTTGCATCGAGAACACTGTACTCAAGCTGATGAATGTTTGCCCTTTGTGCCTTGTGATGCTTTGTGCCTGCTTTTGTGGTTTTCTTTTTGCATGTGTGTCGCTTTCTCACCTAGGCCCCTTTGAGTAGACTCACTAATGTATTCCCTTTTTGTGCTCAGAACACTTTTTGTCACCTGCAACAGACATGTCTGGTAGTCAAGGCAGTGCCGCTAGTGCCTCGTCTTCGTCCGCTCAGCCCCCCCAGCCCGTTCAGCAGCTCCCGGAACAAGATTTGGAGCTTGAGGGCGAGCTCATTGACGCGGACACAGCCAATACCGAAGTTCCCGAACCGGGTGATACACAATCGCGCCTCCAACACGCCCTAGCAGCACTGTGCCTGCGGCATAAGCCGTCCGAGACCATTGAACCCAGAATGCTAAGGGTTTTTTTGGACAGGGTCGTCCCTGATGCATACCGCATCCAGCCCAAGGATACCTTGCTGGCTATGCTTATGCATAAGCATTTTTCAATCCATGTCTTGACGACACGGGAGGCTGTGGGCAAGACAAGCCCCAGCAAACATGAGACCTCGTACGGTGTACAATACAGAAACCTCTGCATTGTTGGTCCGGATCCGAAATACAACACGGACCGGACCTTTGCAGAGGAATCTGAAGAGAGGCTGCGTGTACATTACATGTACTTGAAATCAATACTGTCCACACACCCGGACAGTACCATTCGCGAGTTAAAGTGGACCCAGAGCGATGTAGTTACTTGGTTCAAAGAGGCCAAGATCAAGAAGCGGTCCAAAAAAGTAGTTTCCTGCAACGTGCAGTTCCCCCCCCTCTCATTTATTCATGTTCCGTTCGAGGTTTTGAGGGTTATCATAAACGATGCCTTCTGCGAGTCCCCACATGCAACGATTCACAGCGCCCTCAGAGCCACCATCACAGGTGCACATGTGGTAGAGGTTTTCGGGGAAAAGGACGGCTGGCGGGTGTGGGACCAAGCCCCCTCAGGCACGTGGGAAAAGGTGGTTACCCCCCCCGACGGTGAGGTTTTCAGAACAGACCAGCAACCCACGTACCATGCGCACGGTGTCTTGTGGGGCATTGAGTTTCTTTTGGCCCCAGCCCCCAAACCTTCTGCCGAGGGCGCACCAAAGCGGCAGCGACTTACCATCTTAGGTGCATGGTTGCAGGCCAAGGGTGAGGGCCAGGGCCAGGTTGGGACCGCAGAAGCCCTCCCCCCTGCCTAAGCTGGGGATGCACTGTGTTGGGTCTTCATCAGCCCTCTTTTTCGCTCTGATGTCTTCCATCTCTGCTGCCCTGGCTGCCCGCGCCCAGCCACCAGCTCCTGCCGCCGTCCCCATCTCCTCGGGTCGACTGGCTGAACTTGGGAGTGGGAACCCCAGCGCCGATAGCAGTGCCGGTGCCAGCAACCCTTCGCCAGCCACCCCCGCTTTGTGGGAGGCGCCAGCAGTCGGAGGAGCAGCAGGAGCAGCAGCAGCAGAGCCCGCCGCCGCAGCAGAAGATGCGGAGGACCCCAAGGGCATGCGGGCTGCCCACTGCGTAGCTTTGTTGGCGGCTGTTGCAGCTGTGCAAGTCCAGATGGTGCTTGCACAGCTGAGTAAGAAGACAGTGACCTGGTTCGCGGCCGGGGCACGCTACGGGCCAGAGGGGGAGGGGGTGGTGGTGTGGGTGACTCGGGGGGCCGTGACCTCCCGCAGGCAAGTGGAGCATCGTGCTCCAATTGGGCAGCTGCCCCCAAACGTGGCCAAGGTGGTTCTGGACCTGGCCATTTCTGACCGGAGTGTGGCAGTGTGTGGGGAGTTGGGGGTTCCGGACCAGTTGAGGAAACTGGTCCACAAGGAGTACCGATCACCAGCCGATCGGTACTCCAAGTTGAGAGGGCAGTTTGAGCAGGCCTGCCAGTCCTTCAAGAAGGCTGAGCAGGCTGTCCGGGAGGGGGTGGGGGGGAAGAGGCAGGGGGGGCAGGGGGTGAAGAGCAGGGAGGGAAAGCTGCGGGCAGCAGCTACTGCCCAGCAGGGAAGGGCAGAGGATCTGCTGGGGCAGATGCGGGGGGCTTGGGAGGAGGCAAAGAAACGCCGCCTCCTTAAGGCCCCCCTCCCCAAGATGCCCCCCAGCACCCTCCCCCCCTTTGGGAAATGGGAGGTGACAGGGGGACACGAGGAGGAGCTCCTGCATGGGGTGGTTTTTGCAGGGACTCCTCGGGGTTGGGAAGTGTACGACCTTGCAGCTACGGCTGTTTCAAGGTCGTGCACCCAGAAGCTGAGGGACAGGGGGGTTTCGGTGAGGATGCACACCGCCCCCGACTCCTGCAACCGCCACAACTGCATGTATGTGGCGGTTAAAATAATTTTGTGGCACATGAGCCACCCTGTGGGTGTTTGGGACACCCCCCCCGCCCTGAGCCATTTTGCCATGTGGGGGCGGCAGTGCCGGGCGTTGCTGGACAACACCCTGGCATGGGCTCAGGTGAAGGGGAGCTGGAAGTGCCGCCGCACTGGCTGGGGCCCTGCGGCCCTGAAGGAGATGAAAGAAGTCTCCGGGCAGCTGGCCCCAGTTGGGGGGGCAAAGGGCCTGTCCCCTTTGCCCCCCTCTCCGGCAACATGGTACCCATTGTGGTACTTTTTTGCATCGCGAACCCTGACTCTGGCCCTGCTATCCCTGGTGTGGGTAAGGGGAAAGGGAAGGGGAAGCGGAAGCGGAAGGGGGGGGGGATTCGGACTCTTCACACTCTGCTCCAGAGATTGCAGTGGGTAAGGGGAAGGGGAAGGAGGAGGGTAAGGGTAAGGGGAAGGGGGGGGGTGATTCAGACTCTTCAGACTCTGCCCCAGAGATTGCAGTGGGTAAGGGGAAGGGGAAGGAGAAGGGGAAGGAGGAGGTGGTGGTTTCAGACTCTGAGTCATCTGACTCAGACGTGCCTATTTCCTCGACAGGGGTGAGGAGAGGGCAGGTGGCCCCTGAGTCATCTGACTCAGATTCCAAGGTGCCTGTTTCCTCCACAGGCGTGAAGAGAGGGCGGGCGGCCCCTGACTCTGGGGCCCCTTCAGGTAAGAGGAGGAAGAAGATCAGCCGCAGCCCATATGTAGGCTGGAGTGGAGGGGCACCAGGGGACCAGGGGTCACTGCCCCTTCGCATAGTCACACAGGTCAGGACTGTCATTGACTATGTGACGGGGTCTGCCCACCGACCTCGCAATTGGATGAGGTCCTTCCCCCTCATCCATGGGGGTGATTCCGGGCCAGGGGAGTTGATTCTCCTCATTGTGCCCCCTAAGGCCAAGGCCGAGGCCTCTCACAAGGCACAGCCTCAGCCTGAGCCTGAGTCTGAGGGGGAGGACTGAGAGGGAGGTATATATTCCCATTCAAGGCACTGAAATGAACTGCAGCTGCACCTGAACTGCCTGTTGGCATCCATTCATGCTTCCAGCCCAGCTTGTGCTTGTTGTGCCTGTGGCAGGGGGCGGATAGTCGAGCACACTTTGGACCCTTGGATCTCGAAACTGGTAGGAGCAATCCTGGCAAAAAAAGGTTCTGGTGAAAGGTACTGGTTGGGGCTTTCCATACATGGTTTCCTTGAAACCTACCAAAACAGTGGCGCAGAGGGAGGGGGCGGATAGTCGAGCACACTTTGGACCCTTGGATCTCGAAGCTGGTTGGAGCAATCGTGGCAAAACAAGGTTCTGGTGAAAGGTACTGGTTGGGGCTTTCCATACATGGTTTCCTCGAAACCTACCAAAACAGTGGCGCAGAGAGAGGGGGCGGATAGTCGAGCACACTTTGGACCCTTGGATCTCGAAACTGGTTGGAGCAATCCTGGCAAAAAAAGGTTCTGGTGAAAGGTACTGGTTGGGGCTTTCCATACATGGTTTCCTTGAAACCTACCAAAACAGTGGCGCCGAGTGAGGGGGCGGATAGTCGAGCACACTTTGGACCCTTGGATCTCGAAGCTGGTTGAAGCAATCCTGGCAAAAAAAGGTTCTGGTGACAGGAACTGGTTGGGGCTTTCCATACATGGTTTCCTTGAAACCAACCAAAACAGTGGCGCACAGGGAGGGGGCGGATAGTCGAGCACACTTTGGACCCTTAGATCTCGAAACTGGTTGGAGCAATCCTGGCAAAAAAAGGTTCTGGTGAAAGGTATTGGTTGGGGCTTTCCATACATGGTTTCCTTGCAACCAACCAAAACAGTGGCGCAGGGTGAGGGGGCGGATAGTCGAGCACACTTTGGACCCTTGGATCTCGAAGCTGGTTGAAGCAATCCTGGCAAAAAAAGGTTCTGGTGACAGGAACTGGTTGGGGCTTTCCATACATGGTTTCCTTGAAACCAACCAAAACAGTGGCGCAGAGGGAGGGGGCGTATAGTCGAGCACACTTTGGACCCTTGGATCTCGAAGCTGGTTGAAGCAATCCTGGCAAATGAAGGTTCTGGTGAAAGGTACTGGTTGGGGCTTGGCATTGATCGAAGAGTATTGCATTTTCGAAGGGTCGGACCACAGAAGACAGTTGGGATGTGGGCATTGCTCAAAGACTATTGAATTTTCGAAGGGTCGGACCACACAAGGTAGTTGGTATTTCAACTCCAAATTGTCTGATTGTCAGGTTTCTGTTAATGTCAGACAAGTGCGAATCTGGAGAAGAAGGGGGCAAGAAGCGGGAAAGAGAAGCAGTAACGGAAGGACCCGGCAAGAGGGTCAGGCTCAAGAGAGAGCCGAAGGAGGAGCCGAAGGAGGCCAAGGACCCCAAGGTCAAGGTCGAGGACGAAGAGATAGCCTCCTCCTCTGCCATATCCGCCCCTGTTCCTGCCCCTGCTCCGGCCCCTGCTGCACCCCCCCCGGTTCCACCTGCACCACCGGCCCCTATCCCAGCCTTCCCTACGGACGTCTTCGCCCAGGACATGTACGACGTTCGGGCGAGATGTGCGGAGGGACACATGTCGGTGACAGACCTCGGTGGTAGCCCACACGGTGTCATCAGCCTCCACTTGGGTGTCAGTCGAGCCCTTTGGAGGGACATCCCAGCCCCTCAGCGGCAGGCAGCTGTCAGGGCCGCTTCCCGTGCGGTCCTGGCCTCCCTCCTAGAGGAGTGGGCGCAATATCCCCGGGCCCCGCCATCCCCTCCACCCCCTCCGCCTGTGCTGTAGTGTGCCCCCACCACTCCACGGGCCCAACGGTGTTTTTCAACACCACCATGAATTGCCATGAATGGTACCATGAACTGCCCAGCTTGTGCTTGTTGTGCCTGCGGCAGGGGGCGGATAGTCGAGCACACTTTGGACACTTGGATCTCGAAACTGGTTGGAGCAATCCTGGCAAAAAAAGGTTCTGGTGGAAGGTACTGGCCCAAACCCTTGAGTGCTCCCCCGCCCCCCCCCCGCCCCCCCGCCCTCCCGCCAAGTAGGCGTCTGGCACCCGTGACCCTCTCTTTTCAGCTCGCCATGTCGTCTACCCCCCTTAGCGTGGCCTCTTCTGTCCCCTCCAGCCCTTCCTTCCGGGACGGCTGGGGAGATTTGCCGGAGCTCCTGCGGTTCGGAGACCAACCCGCGTCGCCACCGTGGGACTCTGACGCTGAGAAGTGTCTCAGCGAACTGGCCTCGCCCCAACCTCCATTGCCCACACCGCCCCCCTCTCCCCCTCCACCCAGCCGCGCACCAACCTCTCCAAGTCCTCTGCCCAGACCCTACTCAACCCCATACCAGGTCGCCCTCGAAGCCCTGGAGGAGGCCCTGATGTGCACTGCCGTGCCACCGCCATCCCCCCCACGACCCCCCAAGTACGTACCCAAGGACCCGCCCACCCCCCCAAAACCCACTGTTCACGGGCCCTACAGTGCCAAAACACTGCAGCTCATCCGGGACAACCACGGGGGTGGGGTACAGTATTTTGTTGATGGGGTGCTGAACTGCCTAGCGATGTATCGGTTTGCGGTTCAGCAGCCCAAGAAAAACCCCCTGCGGGTGTGGCAGGAGGGACTGCGAATTGGTCGTTCGCATTTCCTCAACAGGGACGAGGAGCATGCGGCAGTGGTGCTTGAAGTGCTGTGTGCTACCCCAAAACACCCTCCTATCCCCAAGCCGCCCCCTCAACCCGTTCCTCGCCGGCCACCGCCCCCTCGAGCCAGGGATCAGGTGACATTGACACAATATGTCAGGCACCGCCGTTCCTCACTACTCCCAATGGCTCCCGCCCCAAAGCGGCCGTGCCCCACCCCGCAGTTTGGCTCGTTGCTGGGCCCCCAGTCTCAGTCCGCCCCCCCCCCCGCAGAGGCCCCAGTTTGGGTCATTGCTCCCTGCGCAAGCCCCCCCGCAGTTTGGCTCGTTGCTCCCGCGGCGAGCCTCTCAGTCCGCCCCCCCACCGCAGAGGCCCCAGTTTGGGTCATTGCTCCCTGCGCAAGCCCCCCCGCAGCGACCCTCGACTTCGGCGAGACGGTCCAATTTCCAGCTCTTCGGCAACGCCTGAGGAAGTGGACCTTTACGGTGTTTTTCAACACCACCAGCCAGTCGGCCATGAACTGCCCAGCTTGTGCTTGTTGTGCCTGTGGCAGGGGGCGGATAGTCGAGCACACTTTGGACCCTTGGATCTCGAAGCTGGTTGAAGCAATCCTGGCAAATGAAGGTTCTGGTGAAAGGTACTGGTTGGGGCTTTCCATACATGGTTTCCTTGAAACATACCAAAACAGTGGCGCCGAGTGAGGGGGCGGATAGTCGAGCACACTTTGGACCCCTGGATCTCGAAACTGGTTGGAGCAATCCTGGCAAAAAAAGGTTCTGGTGAAAGGTACTGGTTGGGGCTTTCCATACATGGTTTCCTTGAAACCAACCAAAACAGTGGCGCAGAGGGAGGGGGCGGATAGTCGAGCACACTTTGGACCCTTGGATCTCGAAACTGGTTGGAGCAATCCTGGCAAAAAAAGGTTCTGGTGAAAGGTACTGGTTGGGGCTTTCCATACATGGTTTCCTTGAAACCAACCAAAACAGTGGCGCAGAGGGAGGGGGCGGATAGTCGAGCACACTTTGGACCCTTGGATCTCGAAACTGGTAGGAGCAATACTGGCAAAAAAAGGTTCTGGTGAAAGGTACTGGTTGGGGCTTTCCATACATGGTTTCCTTGAAACCTACCAAAACAGTGGCGCCGAGTGAGGGGGCGGATAGTCGAGCACACTTTGGACCCTTGGATCTCGAAACTGGTTGGAGCAATCCTGGCAAAAAAAGGTTCTGGTGAAAGGTACTGGTTGGGCCTTTCCATACATGGTTTCCTTGAAACCAACCAAAACAGTGGCGCAGAGGGAGGGGGCGGATAGTCGAGCACACTTTGGACCCTTGGATCTCGAAACTGGTTGGAGCAATCCTGGCAAAAAAAGGTTCTGGTGAAAGGTACTGGTTGGGGCTTTCCATACATGGTTTCCTTGAAACCTACCAAAACAGTGGCGCAGAGGGAGGGGGCGGATAGTCGAGCACACTTTGGACCCTTGGATCTCGAAACAGGTTGGAGCAATCCTGGCAAAAAAAGGTTCTGGTGACAGGTATTGGTTGGGGCTTTCCATACATGGTTCCTTTGAAACCAACCAAAACAGTGGCCCACTGCAATCTTCTGTTTTCCAGGCACCATGTTTCACCATGAATTTGTTGTGAACAACCATGCTATATGGGTGAAGGGGGAGATCTCCAAGCTGGAGGCATTTGCCAGCATATGCCCTATTCCAGCTGATCAATTCATGGTGTCAGCCTTTGCCATGAACTTCCCCACGGCCACCCCCTTGCAGGCCAAGGACCTAGACCAGCTACAGCGCCCCCCAAGTGGCACCTTCACAGTTGTGCGTAGGTCCCTTGGCCCTTTGCCTACCACACAGGCCACATCAGTCACCCAAGCACCAGAGTGCCAGGCCGCTGTACTTCGCCTTCGCCATGAGCATGTGGTGCCAGCCGCTGTCTTGCGCACCTTAGACCATCTCCAACCAGGGGTTGGTTGGTCAATGGTTGCTTTAAGGCAACAGGAGGACCTGCATCTTCCTGCAGTGGACTACTCCCTGGACAACAGGAAGTTGTTACCACAGCTGTGCCACCTACTTCTACAGAAGTGTGGCTCATTGGCTGCCCAAGGCCGGCAGAAACCCCCACCACCCCATGCCACCCTGACCTTAGGCCTCTACGCCGACGGTTACCAGCCCCGGGGCCGTCCAAATATTAACACAAAAATCAGTATAATTGATTTCCAGGGACACTGGTTCCCAATGTCTGGCAATGTGCCTAGGTGCACAGACATGTTGACCTGGCAAGAGCTTCCCAAGGTCAGTGATTGCCAGTGGCTACCCAAACGTGCAGAGGCCTTACAAGCACTGCCTTCTTGTAAATTTAAGCAACGTATGAAGTATGCTGGTGCAGTGTACAACACCACCCTGCAGATAAGGCTCGGGGCAATCACTGCCGATCACCACCATTTGTGGTCTGAGTGCCGGCAAAAGGGCTGTGTGGCGTGTCCCTGGGTGAATAAGGATGGGGCGGGAGAACTCTTTTTGCACAAAGGGGGATGTCTCAATGGTGTGCGTGGGTCCCATAAGTTTCAGGGGGTTTCTAACCTGGAAGAGGTATATATTGTGCAACCTGTATTGCACAACACCAAAGGAGCAGCCTCCAGGATCCTGGGTGTCATAGGTCGAACACTACCAGCGCCCTACAACCATGAGCTACTCCAGGTCATAGCACATGTGGCAAGGAGGTATGATCCTGGATCTTTGCCACCTGATAGCAGGCAGCACATGCGTCACGTACGAGGTAGATTTCAGGCAGGCATTAGCCTCACAGGTCGCGAGGCCCGCACAGTCATGGGCAGACTAGCAGGGGGTATGGTGCTCCCCCTGCCTTTCCATTCCTTGGTGGTGGCATTTTGCCACATGGTGCATCTATGCTATGGTTGTAATAACCTGGCAACTGTCACATGGCAAGCTATGGGGATGTTGTACACATATATTGTGCACATCATCCCCGAGTTTGCTGAAGAAGGTTGCACTGCAACCTTATATATGCATGGGTGGTCCCACACATGGTTTAATCCACGGACACCCATGCTGTATTCCGATGAGGCCGGCGAGCGGGATCTGAGGGTGGCCAAGAGATATGCCCCCGTCACTAGTACCAGGCAAGATGCCAGTATTAGTGAAAGTTTGAAGCATGAGCTGTATCAGAAGTTCGTGCAGAAAAAAAAGAAGATCCCCTGTGCCAAAATTTGGGCGCCCGTGCAACGAAACGTTGTTCTTGAGGCGTGCATGGTTGTTGCCAATGCCGTGTGGCATGTGGTCTTCCAACGCCTCTTAGAGCATTTGCTGGATTTCCAGGAGGGAGGTGGTTGCTCCCTATATATGCACCCAGACACCCGTTCGGTGAAATGCGCCTTTCCAGGTGCAAATCCCGAGAGTGATGTGGTATGTCTGTGTGGGACCTGTGGCTCAAAGCGTGGTGTCCGTCAATGGGTACCACTGGACAGGGAAGCTGTCTGCAAGTGGCCCAAACTGGGTTTGAAGAGCCGTGCCACATTTAAGTCCTGTGCTGCACGCCGTAAGGCGCTGAAGGACAAGGGAAAGGGTAAGGGACGTGTGGGGCCCATCCCTCAAAGCCGAGTTTCTAACCCTGCGACAGTTGATATTGTACCCCCTTCGGAGGGCGAGGACAGTGCTGCTTCATTTCAAGGTCCTACGGGTTTGAACGAGCAGCAGCGTGTTCAACCCATGAGGCGTACGAAGTTGGCGCGTGTACCCATTGTTGATAGCGACATTGAGCAGCAACTTGTGTGCCCTCGTGGCAGTGGCAGTAGCAGCAGTAACAGTAGCAACAGCAGCAGCAGCAGCAGCAGCAGCAGCAGCAGCAGCAGCAGTGATAGTGGGAGCAGTAGCAGTCCCGAGGATAATGATTCGGATGATGATGCTGTGCACCTATCTGGTGCCTCCACAGTAAGTGCCTCAGATTCTTCCTCATCATCCAGTGACAACATTGAACCCCAACCTCAACCCAAGAAGTATCGCCGTGTGGTGGTGGATGTGGATGCCATGTCAAGCGATGGCTGTCCTGTGCAGATGCTCAGCGAAGGAGATTACAGCATTCACAGTTCCAACTGAAATGAACAGGCAAGGCACTGAGCATTCACATTTCAAGCGTAAGTGAACGGTCATGCTTGTCTTTTTGTGTGTTTCTTTGCTGAGGTGTGGGATTTGGGAACCAAGAACGGTGTAGGTCATTGTACAAAAAACTGATGGAAAAACGCTTGGAAGTTTTTTAAATCCCTCGGAAAGATGCTCGGAAGTTTTGGCAGCCAAATCGGGTCCCAAAACGCAACCGATATCGGTAGGAATGTTCCATGGGCTCCCCAGCCGACCGTGCCGGGGGAGCTCGGAAGAAATTTTGGCTGGGAACTCCGAGATCAACCCTGCAATATGAGTCCCATTTGCTGAGCATGAATGCTGAGCATCCCCAAATATCCTGAGCAATATGCTCAGCATTTTCCTACCATTTTTTACCTTCTATGCTGTGCGTCCCAGCACCATGTGGTGGCCCCAACACTGCATCCACGACCTGGTCGGGTGGGCCCGGGCGCTGACCCGGGATACGGGGCCGGCGGAGGTCTCCTGGGCCAAGCTGGCCCTGGACTATGAGGCCTTCGTAGGGCGGGCGCTCCCGGCCTTTGCGGACCACCGGCTGCGGGGCACTCGCCTGCCGCTTGGGGAGTGGGCGCAAGTCCTGCGCAAGGTGGTGGGGCCGGCGGAACACCACCTGGCGGCGGGTGCACTGCCCCGCTGGTGCGCTTTCGCTCGCTCCTCCCCCGAGGGGGGCGCGTGTGCGCGGGGCTCTCGGCGCGGCCGTACTTCGCGGCGCGCCACGAGGTCTTGTTGCAGCTGATGCGCCTGGCGGCGCACTGCCGCGACTCGTGGGCGCGCATGCGACCACAGCACAGTGACCGCTTTCTCATGGATTACTTTCCCCGCCCCCCCGAGGCGGGGCCTTCCCTGTTGCCTTATGCCTCGTGGCCCTCTCGGGCCCCGGCCCGCAGCGTCCCCCTCGCGGGGCCGCAACGCAGCCGCCCCCCGAGAGCGGGCAGCGGCACGCAGGGCGCGCTCTGCTTGGGGCTCGGGGGCGCCGTTGTGTGCCCGCTGCAGGAGCTTGGGCTGTGCATCAGCCGCTGCTGCCGGGCAGGACACGTAGGCCACACGGGCCCCTCGGGGGCTCGAGCTGCCCCGTGCCCCCTCCCCGGGTCGCGCCGGGCCGCCAGGGGGCAGCGGCGTTGTCCTTCTGGCTGGGGCGAGCCCGCCCAACATCACGAGCCCTCCCCGACTCGGTTCCCGCAGCGGCACGCCGGTGTGCGGCCCCGCCCAGGGTGCTGGGCACGCGCCCTCCCCTAGCCCATGGCCTGGATGCCTCCAGGCCCGTGAAGCGCCAGCCGCCTAACCGGGCTAATCGGGGGGTCTCGGGGGGGATTTCGCACCGAGAATCGGGTGGGGGGGGCGCGAGCCCCCTATTACCCCAGCCAGCGGGGGGGGGGACACAACCCGAGACCGACCCCCCCGGCACTCTCCGCCTGCGCGGAGGACGTGGGGGCGCCGCCGGGGGGGGGAAGGGGGGGCTACAAAACCCCCGTCGTCCCGGCGAGGGGGGGGGGGGCGCAGCGCAGGAACTTACCCCCCCCCCTGCCCCCCCGCCGGAGCGGGGGCCTCGGTGGAGCCCGCGATGCAACAGCAGCCCCCCCAGCCGCCTCCCTCGCCAGAAGAGAGACCCCCAGCACCGCTCCCTGATGTGTTCGGCAGCATCTCAGCTGCCGTGAGCAGCCGCGCGCCGCCGCGGCGGCGATTCCCTCCACGGCCGCGGCGACGACCTCCCCCCAAGGCCACCAGGACGGTGGCCAACATGCTGCGCCCCCCGCCCCCCCCCCCCCCCCCACAGGCTGCGGGCGGCGCGGCGGAAGCCCCCCCCCCCCCCCCCTGCGACCCAGTGGCGGACGCGCCCCCAGCAGCGTCGCCATCCCAGTCCACACTGCCACCGTGACGGCAGCACGGCAGGGCCAGCACGGAAGAAACTTAGTCCCCTCCGGCGCGTCCCTCCTGGCCGCCGTGCAGGCTCAGGCGGGGGGCCTCTAGGGGAGGAAATGGGTGCCTGAACTCGACTCGGCCCACCTCCCGGCCCCTCTGCCTCTGTACATAGGCCAGTGGACGCTAATAGACGAATGCCGTATTCACATGATTTTCACCCTATTTGGGTATTAGGTCTTGGAGGGGGGGCTCCTACGGGATTGGTACACAACCTGCTTATGAAGTTTTTCACCCTAGGAAGCTCAAAAATCGACGTTTCCGCGACTTTGTCCTATTGATACTGACACCACATGATATGACCATTCAAGGTATGTAAAGCATGTTTTCGGCCGTATTTACGAGTTTTTCTCCCTATTAGGGTATTAGGTCCGGGGGGGGGGGGGTCTCCCAAGGGATTGGTACACAACCTACTCTTGCAGTTTTTCACCCTTGGCAGCTCAAGCTCGCAGAGGTTGTTAGATCAAAGCCAGGCAGGCGTATATAGGGCAAAACGCCACATACCCCCCCATTTTGGCCCCTTTGGGCCTATTCGCGTACCCTACCCCAAGGGGTTGAATTGTTAGTTTAACCCCTTGTAAAATCATTATTTTGTCCAATAAACGCATCCCCCAAAGAGTTTCTGGTCCGGACCCCCCAAGACTCCTCCCCTTGAAATCCACTTTTTTGAGGTTTTCACGGAGGGGGGGGGTCAAAAAATGACCCCCCCCCTTTTTTGGGGTCGCAAATCACGTATCTTTTGGTTTTTTTCGATTTTCAGCCGCAAAAGTGATTTCGCGTCCCGACTCCATGGGGTTTGTATGGGGTGGAGTGGGACGAGCACTGATGCAGGTTATGCACTTTTAAGCCATTTTTGCTATGTTGGCGGTTTTGGCGACCTCGGTGACCCCGTGGTACCAACTCCGAGGGGTGTGAGTGGGGATATTGTGACAGCATATGCCTACTAGCATACAGAAGGACGTTTTTTGCAGTCTCTAGCCTTGCTCAGAACCGGTCACAACGCTTGCCAAAGACGCGAAATGGCTGTTTCTACCAATAATGGCCTAGTGAATGGGCCAGTACACAACCTGCTTATGCAGCTTTTCATCCTGCAGAGCTCAAAAATCGAAGTTCTTCAAGCTTTTTTTTTTTGATATTGTGATTACCTAAACTGACCATCCAAGGTATGTGAAGCATGTTTTAGGCCTTATTTGCGGGTTTTCCCCCTATTTGGGAATTGGGAGGGGGGGGCGGGTCCTCCCAAGGGATTGGAACACAACCTGATGCAGTTTTTCACCCTAGGCAGCTCAAAAATGGAAGTCTTTGAAACTGTTTTTTTTTATGTTGTGACAACCTAAAATGACCATCCAAGGTATGTAAAGCATGTTTTAAGCCGTATTTGCATGTTTCTCACCCTGTTTGGGCATTGGGTCCGGGGGGGGGGGGGGGGGGCTCCTAGGGGATTGGTACACGACCTGCTCATGCAGTTTTTCACCCCGGGCACCTCAAAATCAGACGTTTTCGAAACTTGTTTTTGTGATATTCTGACCCCCAAAATGACCATGCAAGGTATGTAAAGCATGTTTTAGGCCGTATTTACATGTTTCTCACCCTATTTGGGTATGAGGCGGGGCGGGGGGGGGTCCCAAGGGACTGGTACACAACCTGCTAATGCAGTTTTTCACCCGAGGCTGCTGAAAAATCGAACTTTTGAAAGTTGATTTTTTGATATTGTGATCACCTAAAATGATCATCCAAGGTATGTAAAGCATGTTTTAGCCTGTATTTATGTAGTTTCGACCCTATTTTGGGTGTGTGTTGCTTGGGACAGATTCTCTGCGAAGTGGACTTGCCGAAGGCAATAGAATCACCTTGCAGAGGTTGTTAGATCTGACACCAACCAGGACTGCTTGCGCCAGTGCATGGGCAGTACCTTGTATGCGCTGGGGCTTGCGGCTAGCCGACATGGGTCCTGTGGCACTGTGTGCGTGCACCCCTCTGCCCTGGATGCAAGGTGGAATCTGAAACATGGTGCCCCTTTACAGTCTGCATGGGCTGTTAATGAGACCAGCCTGACCAACCTGTTTACAGGTGTGTTAATGAACTACCGTCGTTTCTTGTCTTCTTGGGGCGATTACCTCCTGTCCGCTTCAGCATGGCTACAAGTCAGCCTGCTGTGTGAACACCCGAAGCGTGTGGCTGTCCGGGCTTGCCAGCATGCTTTACATCGTTTACTGAGTCATACACCACATGACCTTTCTCTTAGCAAGCGGTGGGTCACATGTATTGCACACCACATGCCCTGTTCGGACAGTCATGTCCGGTCTTGTCTGCACCAGTGGCTTCAGAAATATGCAGTGTGGCACGGGAACCGGTATGCCTCTTGGCATATACCACATGAGCACAGCCACACTGATTGGTGTGCCGACTGGTCCATATGGGCGGAGTAGCCCCCCACACCAAGGGGGGCGGGGGGAGGGGGTCAGGATTGTGATGTTGTGCTGGTTTCGTTCTTATAAAAGAGACGCCAATGTCTGATTTGCTTCTTGTAAGCGACACTACTGCGGCGTGTTCATGGCATGGCTGGCCCAGTCTGAGCGGGCATCCACTGTGCATATGATGCAGGTCCGCGGTGTCGCTGTTCTCCACAGACATTGGCGAAAGGCGCCTAGGACCGGACATTCCGGTTCGTGATCAGCCTTGATCTCTTTTTGGCTGTGCATGCTGTTGCTTGCGTGATCTCCCAAAGCGCAATCACCACTTGACACACCCACGTGTCACCGCACGGGGGGCTCCCAAGGGATTGGTACACAACCTGCTTATGCAGATTTTCACCCTGGACGGCTCTAAAATCGAAGTTTTTGAAACTTCTTTTTTTGATATTCCAACCACGTGAATTGACCATTCAAGGTATGTAAAGCATGTTTTAGGCCAAATTTACGTGTTTTTCACATGATTTGGGTATTAGGTCCCGGCGGGGGGGGGGGGGGGGAGGGCACTCTTCTTGCCATCAAGAGCGCATGGTATCCGAAATTAGTGCAAAAGGTACATGCAATCGATGTACCAAGGTCGCTTGCCTTTCTTGCCAACAACAACGCATGGTATCCGAAATCAGTGCAAGGGGTAATTGCAATCGATGTACCAAGGTCACCTTCCCTTCTTGCCAACAACAACGCATGGCATCCGAAATTAGTGCAAGAGGTACATGCAACCGATGTACCAAGGTCGGGTGCCATTCTTGCCCACAAGAGCGCATGGCATCAGACATCAGTGCAAGGGGTACATGCAACCGTTGTACCAGAGTCACTTGCTCTTCTTGCCAACATGAGCGCATGGCATCACAAATTACTGCAAATGGGACATGCCAGCAATGCACCAAAGTCACCTGTCCGTCTCGCTAGCAAGAGCGTGTGCACTCCGAATTTGGTAAACATGCAACGTGCCAACGCTGTAGAAGTATCTGCTGCCCATGTTGCAACCTTGAAAGAATGCCTTGTGAATTCAATGCTGGAGGTGCTCACCAAAGATGTGTGCATTCCCTAGTGGCCCAAATTAAAGTCAATATGTTGAATATTTGGTCAAAACTTAACACGTTAATCTCAATTTTCAATTTTTTTTAGGGGGGGTTAGGGGGTGTGCCATGAAAACTATGACCCCCATGGGTTGCCTTACGGGCTTGGGTGTCATTTCCCCCCGGGGGTTGGTGGGGGGGTCCTGCCCATGTGGTTGTTTCAAAATGTTAAAATGGCTCTCGGCTTTAATTTTTGTTTTTGATTTTTTTATTAATATTTGAAAAGTTAAAAATTGAAGAGTCGCCAGCATTAATATTAATCTCACAAATATTAACCCTATTCCCCAAATATTAACCCTCCATAAAAATGCACAACAACAAGCCAAACATGCTAGGGGGCATGCATAATTGTTGTGCCTTACCAAAATGGATATCCCCCCTTCCCCTTTTTCCGCACACACACACAGACACACACACACACACACACACACACACACACACACATACACACACACACACACACAATTACATTGGCAACCCCACACACCTGAACTTTGCCACACACATCCCTCCTTGCTCCTTCATCTCTCCTCCCGTTGCCCTTGCTCTCAAGGTTTGGGAGGGCCCTTTCTTTCCACGGGTTATTTTTTTAAAGCAAAAATTCATAATTGTTGAAGATCGTTGTAAATTGGGCAAGGAGAAAAAGGTTGTAGGTATGTGTGTGTGTGTGTGTGTGCATGTGTGTCCATTGTGGCTAGTTTCTAGGTTGTAGAATGCCCCAAAGGGGACAAAGGGGCTAGTTGAGGTTTCATTGGCAATGCCACCCTACCCCCCTTGGTATTGTGGTGTGTGAGGTTTGGGGCTATGGGGTCTAGGGTTATGGTCCCTAGGGCTGTGGTGTGTGGGTGTGTGGCTTTGTTGGGTTGTGGTGTGTGGACCTATGGTACGTCTCGGTGTGGTTTCCAGGGCAGTGGTGTGTGGGGGTGTGATGTTTGGGGCTGTGCTGTGTGGGGGAGTGGTTTCTAGGATTCTGGTGTGTGGGGCTAAGGTTTCTAGGGTTGTGGTCTGTGGGGATGTGGTGTGGGGTTGTGGTGGGTGCGGCTGTGGTATATGGGTGTGTGGTGGACATGTGTGGAGTTTGGTGTCACGTGCTGTGGTGTGTGGGGCTGTTGCATGGGGTGGGGGGGGGGGTGCTGTGGGGGTGCATTGCAGCCCTGTGGTGGGTTGTGGTGCATTGTGGGTGAACAAAATTAGTGCACGAGGGACGGGGGGGCACAATTGATTTTTGGGACGACTTTTTAATTTCTGGTAAGTTAATATTATCAGTTAATTTTTAATATCTGGAACGCCGGTCCAAAAATTAAATATTAATCTCAAGAAATTAAGACGGGCGGTCTAAAAATTGAATGGAAACAATGGGGGCAATGTGGGGCTGTGTTGTGTGCGCTTGTGGTGTGTGGGCCTTTGGGGTGTCTGGCCAGGGTGTGTGGGGTTGTGGGGTGCGGCGATGTAGTGTACAGGGCTGGGGTCTGTGGGGCCGTGGCCTGTGGGGTTGTGGTGTGTGGGGCTGTGGCGTGTGGGCTGTGGCGTGTGGCCCTGTGGGGTGTAGGGCTGTGGTGTGTTGGGCTGCAGGGTGTGGGGCTGTGGCATGTTTGGGGCTGTGGTGCTTGCGCCTGTGGGGTGTGGGCCTGTGGCGTGTGGAGCTGCGTGGTGTGGGGCTGTGGGATGCAAGGCGGTGCGTTTGGGGCTGTGGTGTGTAGGGCTGTGGCGCATGGGGCTGTGTGTGCGGTTTTCCTGTGTGGGGCCGTGGGGCATGGGGTTGTGGGGTGGGATGCTGTGGTGTGTTGGGCCATGGTTTGTCGCGTTGTAGGGTGTGGGGCTGTGGCGTGCCGTGCTGTGACAATTTGGATTGTGGTGCTTGGGGCTGTGGGGTGTGGGGCTGTGGGTTGTTGGGCTGTGGGGTCATGGTATGCCGGGCACGGTGCCCTTTGGGGCTGCGGTGCTTGGGGCTGTGGGGGGTACGGCTGTGGGGGTTTGGGAATTGTGGTGTGGGGCTGTGGGATGTTGGGGGTGTGCAGTCCGAAAAAAACACAAAAAACCAAAAGTTAATTTTTGACCCCCTGAAATAATTTCTGGAAATTAATATTATACAGCCAAAAATTATTTAATATATTAATTATTAATCGACGCGAGCGTTAATATTAATCTCGAAAAATTAACGAAAGCGACGCAAAAATTAACGTGAAAAAAGTGCATAACGCACAACCACCTAACCATTTCAGGCACCCGGGGGGGGCGGGAGACTTCTGGGGGGGGGGGGGCTTTAGGGGTGTGGGGGGGTTACATACAGGCGGGCGGGGGCGGGGGCAACCACAGCCCCACACAACACAGCCCCAAACATCACACCCCAATAGAACCCCTTGCGGTCATCAATAGACTTCCAACACCTCCAAAAAAACCATGTGTTAATATTTACGTTAATTTCTTGAGATCAATATTAAGTTGATTTTTCATTCAGCGTTAATATTAACCGAAATTGGGATGTTAATCTCGAGAAATTAATGCAACAATTAACAAACAACGAATGGGCCACAAACCTTCAAGTTGTCGGCCCATATCGTTGCAAGTGCCGCCGTGTCCTTGTCCCCGCACACGGCCATCCCTATCACCCACAAGTACGCAGGTGTGCGGCCCCGTGCGCCGTGGTTGAGGAGCCCAATGGAGAGTAGGTCAAGGGGGGTGACCAACTCCTGCCACGTGTCCATGAACGTATCCCAAGTGGGGATGGGGCGGGGGAACGGGAGGCCCGTCGCGGCCGTCTAGGCCGACCCCCGGCGGCTCATGTACTCCGACACGTGCCGGAAGCCGAGCTTGGGGACGTTCAAGTCCACGAGGAGGCCGATGAGGTCCGGGGCCGGGAAGAGGTGGGAGGCATATTGCTTCACCGCCTCCACTTGCTTAGTACGAATAAGGGAGGGGTAGCCAACCTCCATGGGCTCGGACCATCGGGCCCGGGCCACAGGGGATGAGGCCACCCACTCACCAAGGAGTTTGGAGACCAAAGGGTCCCGCAAACTCTTGGCCCCACTCAAACGCACGAGCGTCATGTTAAGCTCGGTAAGGCTGTCCCGAGAGAAAGGCATAACAAGGGCTATACAAGGGAACATGATGGTGTTGAGGAGGGGGGGAATGCGGGCAAGTGGAGGGGGGGTGTCCAAGACACCCACCAACACAACATTGGAAGCTCTCTACTATACTGTTGTGCAACAATATACCACGTAATACCCCTTATAGGTCCGCATATGTGCATGGAAAAATGGGTACAAATGGCCCAATCACAAAAATTTGACTTTAACCTCTTAATATTTGCGAGATTAATATATTAACGCCTTCATATATTAAAAATTACAAATTAACATATTGACTTTAATTTGGGCCACTAGGGTTGTCAAGTCGCGGGACTACAATGCGCTTCCTGCAATGAATTAAAGCCAAAAATATCCTTTACTGCTACCCAAATAGCATTAGGTCGCAACATAAGATGCATACATTGCTCACAAAAACAAAAGAAGCCCACGAAGCGTTTATTGCAAGATGCACTACAATGTTTCTCTTGCGGTATTCAGCGGTTGCGCGCAGACTTTACAAAGAGCCAATGGAAACTTGGTACTAAAAAGCGTTGTTCTTCCTGTGTTGCTTCAAAAAGTTTCAATCAAGTTGACAAACAAGAGAAAGGCAAGGAGCAATCGTCACGCAAAGGTCTGAACGAAAAGCAAACAAGCATCATTCGACCACAGGCCATCACTAGTGATGATGAAGAATATGCATTACCCCCAAGAAAAAACAGGCATGCTATTCACCAAGATGAGTGAAATCGTGATCAACCCAAACTTTTCACCAATGACGATGAAGAGCATGTATCACATACAAAGCGAGTTAAGAAGAACCATACCAAAAAACGGCCTCATGACGATCTACAACCTAAATCTCTCCACAAGCGCAAACCACAAAAAAACCAAGACACCGCATCATCATCCCACATGGACAAGAACAATTTTCAAGTTGGCATGCAATTGCTTGGGGCTACAAAAAAAGCTAACATCCGCAAGCAATATCTTCACCTATCAGTAAAGCTTCACCCGGACAAAGATCAAACGAACGTTCATGCCACTGAACGATTTGCATTGCATCTTAGGACATATGAGATGTTGCACAAAATGCCATAATGCCGCACACTATTAGGCACATCCAAAGTATGAATGGTGTGCATGCCAGTAGTCAACCGCAGTGTCATGCATTACGGATGTAAGATGTGCGTCACCGGAGGTGACCGGAAGTGGGATCCATGACTTGAGCTTCGCAACCGGTGCCGTCGGTGGCAATATAGTCATTGGTTTCGCTTGCCGAAGGCCGAAGGGTGATTCCCATTTTGCTTTTGCAAGTCTACCCTTAAAACTCTTTTTGCATATGCATCAACAGCATTATCATGTAAACTCAGCGACATCGGCTAGCAAGCAGCGAGCAAACCAAAAGAGCTTGTTGTGTGTGTGTGTGTGTGTGTGTGTGTGTATGTGGTACTGTGGTACACCACCTCCATCAACAACCAGAACCCGGTGCTGTGGCGATTTTGGACAATGTCTAGTCCTGTTAATCGGATTTTGGCGACCACCTCCACCATCAACCAAGATTCGGCACTATGGGGATTTTGGATGATGTCTAATCCTGGTAGTCGGTTTCTTGACCTCTTGAACACGGTCTACATACAAGCAATACCGACGCTTTGGGGATTTTGCATCATGTCACGTCCTGTTAGGTGTGTGCTTGTAATCCTCTTTACAACAACGCCGCAACCAAATACCCACCAGCTACTTACCTGCCTGGCGCTTCCGGACATGGGTAGGGCTACTGGCGAGGACACTCCGGGGCTTTCCAAATCAAAGCCAAATCAAAAGTAAGGCCATTCGGCCCCCGCAAGTCGGGAACGACGGCAAGGCGGGGCCTCCAGGATACGTCGGAAAGACCGCCACTCAACCCCTCTATCCTTGGTTCTCCAACTACATTTCGCTTTGAGTAATTTACCATCATCTTACAACCTGAATTGGAATGAGACCAATTTTTTTTTGGATGGTCAAGATAAAACAAAGCAAGCGTCTGTGAATTTGGGCAATTTGAATTTCATAGCGAGATCCCCATCAATAGCTCATCACTCAAGGGTGCATTGCTCACTCCAGTTCTCTGCGAGGTGGACATGCCGAAGGCAATATATTTTCCGAAACTGATTTTTTTTCCGATACTTTGACCATCCAAAATGATCAAATATCTTATGTAAAGCATGTTTTAGCCCCTCTTTATGGCAAGTACTTCGGTGCTGAACCTGTGGCCCCTGCTGATTGGGCCACACTGCAGGCCGACCCCCTGCGGCTATGGGGGCCAACGGAGGCCTCTTGGGCGGCTGCAGTCAGCGCGCTGCCAGCTAACCCCCTTGCCCTGACCCAACCACGTGGATTCCCTGGGGGGAGGGGGGTGGAGGAGGTCCTAACCAGCCCCCCCTCCCCCCCTAAGGATGATTTCCCGCCTTTTTCACTGCCGGAGCTCGTGGGGGCAGTGGTACATGCGGAGGCGGAGGTCCGCTTTTTAATACAGCAGCACAGGGCTGCGTAGCTGGAGCTGGAGTCTTCGAAACTCCAATGCTGCCTGGAGGCGACGCCCGGGGGTCCGCCGAAGCCGCGAAGGGCCCCTGCCGCCCCCCTGCAGCCACCAGCGCTGCCATTGCTGCAGGGCACCGCAAGTTCATTGCTGGCAGGCCCCGTCGCCTACCTGCAGGATGTGGCGCTCAACGGCGGGGCGCTGCCCAAAGGAGATGCGGGCCCTCCGCAGAAGGGGCCCTCAGGCCTACATCCTCACCCTACCCCTAACCTTATCTCAGGGCAGGGCAGGGCAGAGAGTTGGGAGGGGGCAGGGCTTGGGAACCCCCCCCCCCCTCCCATCCCCTCAAGAAGACGGCGGGGGCTGGTTTTAACGGCTCCTTGCCGGCTGCAGGGTGCCCCAATGGCGGGGCGTCCCGTTGGCTGCCCCCCCCCCCCCCTATGGCGGCTGTGGGGGAAGACCACAACTTCCCCGTGCCGGATAGGCAAGCGCGTGCAGCGGCGCAGTGCTGGGAGCCAAGGGCCTCAACAGGGCTGCCACAGGGGGCCAGCAGGTCGAGGCGGGGCAGGGCCAGGGTCAGGGCTCCGGGCGACAGCGATCGGGGCCCGCGGGGCTTCCTGGGAAGCAAAGGCAATGGGGGGTCCTGTCACAGACTCCCACTGACAGGAGCGCCCCCCGGGGCGATGGGAACCCCACCCCACAGGTGTTCAGGGATCCAGCGGGTCGGGGCAGGGCAGGGCTCGGGTCGGGGCTCAGAAGGCAGGTGGAGGGGGCCCGTGGGGCCGCCCAGGGAGCAGAAGAGGAGGGGGTGTGGCGGCGACCCCCCACTAACGGGAGCGTCCTCCGGGGCGCCGGGTAACCCGTCCCGTAAGGGCCCAGCACCGCCCCGGCGGCTGCACGGACGGGCGAGCTGGGAAATGACTTAGTCATGACCAGCTCGTCCATCCGTGTCGCCGCACTCCATAGGCGGGGGGCGCCCACACGGGGGGGGGGGGGCGCTGAACTCAAGGATCGGCCCTCCCCCCAGCCCCTCGACCTCTGTGCATAGCCACGCGGACAGTAAAAGCGCAATACCCTCTTTATGTGTTTTTCACCCTATTTGGGTGTGTGTGGGGGGGGTACCAAGGAGTCTAAGGCACACAACCTGCTAATCCAGTTTTGCGGCCTCGGCAACTCAGAAATGGAAATCACCTCGCAGAGTTTGTTAGATCAAAGCCAGCCAGGCGTATGTAGGGGAAAACGCCACATACCCCCCCATTTTGGCCTTTTTGGGCCTATTCGCGTACCCTACCCCTAGGGGTTGAATTGTTAGTTCAACCCGCTGTAAAATCATTATTTTGTCCAATAAACACATCCCCCAATGAGTTTTTGGTCTAGACCCCCCCAGACCCCCCCCAACTTGAAACCCACTTTTTTGAGGTTTTCAGAGAGGTGTGGGGGGGGGTCAAAAAATGACCCCCCCCTTTTTTTGGTTCGAAAATCATGAATCTTTTGGTTTTTTTCCGATTTTGCTCCGAAAAAGTGATTCCGGGTCCCGACGCTATGGGGTTTGTATGGGGCGGAGTGGGACGAGCGCTTTATGCACTTTTCAGCCATTTTTGCTATGTTGGCGGTTTTGGCGACCTCGGTGACCCCGTGGTACCCACTTTGCGGGGTGCGAGAGGGGATGTTGTGACAATGTATACCTACTAGGATACGGCAGGACGTTTTTTGCAGTCTTTCGCCTTGATGAGAGCCGGTCACAACCTGTGCCAAGGACGCGAAATGACTGTTTCCAGAAATAATGGCCTGGTGAATGGGCCGGCCCATACCCTGCTCATGCAGTTTTTCACCCCGCGCAGCTCAAAAATGGAACTTTTTGAGACCTGTTTTTTGATATTGTGACCACCTAAAATGACCATCCATGGTATGTAAAGCATGTTTTAGGCCGTTTTTGGATGTTTTTCACCCTATTTGGGTATTAGGTCAAGGGGGGGGGGTCTCCCAAGGGATTGGTACACAACCTGCTTATGCAGTTTTTCACCGTGGACAGCTCGTTGTTATTTTAACCCGTTGTAAAATCATTATTTTGTCCAATAAACCCATCCCCCAATGATTTTTTGGTCGAGACCCCCCCTCTGCTCCATAGGGTTTGTATGGGGCGGAGTGGGACGAGCGCTTATGCAATTTATGCACTTTTTGAGCCGTTTTTGGTATGTTGGCGCTTTTGGCGACCTCGGTGACCCTGTGGTTCCCTCTTTCAGGGGTGCGAGTGGGGATGTTGTGATAGTATATGCCTGCTAGGATACAAAAGGACGCTTTTTGCAGTCTTAGCCTTGCTTAGGGCCGTTCACAACGCGTGCCAAACACGCGAAATGGCTGTTTCCACCAATAATGGCCTCGTGAACGGGCCGGGGCACAACCTGCTGATGCAATTTTTCATCATGCAGAGCTCAAAAATCGAAGTTTTCGAAAATTATTTTTTTGTAATGGTAACCATACAAAATGAACATCTAGGGTATGTAAAGTATGTTTTAGGCCGTATTTACATGTTTTTCACCATACTTGGGTATTAGGTCCGGGGGGGGGGGGGCGTCCCCCTAGGGACTGGTACACAACCTGCTGATGCAGCTTTTCACCCTGGGGAGCTCAAAAATCGAAGTTTTCGAAACTTGTTTTTTTGATATGGTGACCACCTCAAATGACCATCCAAGCTATATAAAGCATGTTTTAGGCCGTATTTGTATGTTTTTCACCATATTTGGGTATTAGGTGGGGGGGGGGGGGCGTCTCCCAAGGGATTGGTGCACCACCTGCTTATGCAGCTTTTCACCCCGGGCAGCTCAAAAATCAAAGTTTTCGAAACTTGTTTTTTTTGATATTGTGACCACCTCAAATGACCATCCAAGCTATATAAAGCATGTTTTAGGCCGTATTGACGTGTTTTTCATCATTTTTGGGGATTAGGTTGGGGGGGGGGGGGGGGGCTCTGAAGGGATTGGTACACAACCTGCTTATTCAGCTTCTCACCCCGGGCAGCTCCAAAATCGAAGTTTTCGAAACTTGTTTTTTTTTTTTGATATTGTGACCACCTGAAATGACCATCCAAGCTATATAAAGCATGTTTTAGGCCATATTTGCGTGTTTTTCACCATATTTGGGAACCAGGTCCGGGGGGGTCTCCCAAGGGATTGGTACACAACCTGCTCATGCAGTTTTTCACCCCGCGCAGCTCAAAAATGAAATTTTTTCAAACTTGTTTTTAGATATTGTGACCTAAAATGACCATCCAAGGTATGTAAAGCATGTTTAAGGCCGTTTTTACATGTTTTTCACCCTATTTGGGTATTAGGTCAAGGGTGGGGGGGTCTCCCAAGGGATTGGTACACAACCTGCTTCTGCAGCTTTTCACCGTGGACAGCTCATTGTTATTTTAACCTTTTGTAAAATCATTATTTTGTCCAATGAACGCATCCCCCAATGATTTTTTGGTCCAGACCCCCCCAGACCCCCCCCCCCTTGAAACCCAATTTTTTCGGGTTTTGAGGGGGGGGGTAAAAAAATGACCCCCCCTTTTTTGGGTTAAAAATCATGAATCTTTCGTTTTTTTCGATTTTGAGCCGAAAAAGTGTTTCCGGGTCCCTGCTCCATAGGGTTTGTATGGGGCGGAGTGGGACGAGCGCTTATGCAATTTATGCACTTTTTGAGCCGTTTTTGGTATGTTGGCGCTTTTGGCGACCTCGGTGACCCTGTGGTTCCCTCTTTCAGGGGTGCGAGTGGGGATGTTGTGATAGTATATGCCTGCTAGGATACAAAAGGACGCTTTTTGCAGTCTGAGCCTTGCTTAGGGCCGTTCACAACGCGTGCCAAAGACGCGAAATGGCTGTTTCCACCAATAATGGCCTCGTGAATGGGCCGGGGCACAACCTGCTGATGCAGTTTTTCATCATGCAGAGCTCAAAAATTAAATTTTCCCGAAACTTGTTTTTGTGTAATGGTGACCATACAAAATGAACATCTAGGGTATGTAAAGTATGTTTTAGGCCGTATTTACATGTTTTTCACCATATTTGGGTATTAGGTCCGGGGGGGGGGGGGGCGTCCCCCTAGGGACTGGTACACAACCTGCATATGCAGCTTTTCACCCCGGGGAGCTCAAAAATCGAAGTTTTCGAAACTTGTTTTTTTTGATATGGTGACCACCTCAAATGACCATCCAAGCTATATAAAGCATGGTTTAGGCCGTATTTGCGTGTTTTTCATTATATTTGGGTATTAGGTCGGGGGGGGGGGGGGTCTCCCAAGGGATTGGTACACAACCTGCTTATTCGGCTTCTCACCCTGGGGAGCTCAAAAATCGAAGTTTTGGAAACTTGTTTTTTTTTTATATTGTGACCACCTCAAATGACCATCCAAGCTATATAAAGCATGTTTTAGGCCATATTTGCGTGTTTTTCACCATAACTGGGTATTAGGTCGGGGGAGGGGGGGGGGGGGGGCTCCCGAGGGATTGGTACACAACCTGCTCATGCAGTTTTTCACCCCGCGGAGCTCAAAAATGAAAGTTTTTAAAACTTGTTTTTAGATATTGTGACCACCTAAAATGACCATCCAAGGTATGTAAAGCATGTTTAAGGCCGTTTTTACATGTTTTTCACCCTATTTGGGTATTAGGTCAAGGGGTGGGGGTCTCCCAAGGGATTGGTACACAACCTGCTTCTGCAGCTTTTCACCGTGGACAGCTCATTGTTATTTTAACCCCTTGTAAAATCATTATTTTGTCCAATAAACGCATCCCCCAATGATTTTTTGGTCCAGACCCCCCCAGACCCCCCCCCCACTTAAAACCCACTTTTTTCAGGTTTTGAGGGGGTAGGTCCGGGGGGGGGGGGGGGGTCAAAAAATGACCCCCCCTTTTTTTGGGTCTAAAATCATGAATCTTTCTTTTTTTCGATTTTGAGCCGAAAAAGTGTTTCCGGGTCCCTGCTCCATAGGGTTTGTATGGGGCGGAGTGGGACGAGCGCTTATGCAATTTATGCACTTTTTGAGCCGTTTTTGGTATGTTGGCGGTTTTGGCGACCTCGGTGACCCTGTGGTACCCTCTTTCAGGGGTGCGAGTGGGGTCCTAATGGAGATCGAAGCATGTTTACACAATCGAGATCCAAGCGGGTTCCCACAACAAAACACGCAAATACGGCCTAAAACATGCTTTATATAGCTTGGATGGTCATTTTAGATGGACACGACATCCAAAAAAAAACAAGTTTCCAAAACTTCGATTTTTCAGCTGCCTGGTGTGAAAAACTGCCTTAGCAGGTTGTGTACAAAGCCCCCCCCCCCCCCCGACCTAATTCCCAAATATGGTGAAAAACACGCAAATACGGCCTCAAACATGCTTTATATAGCCTGGATGGTCATTTGAGGTGGTCACCATATCAAAAAAAACAAGTTTCCAAAACTTCGATTTTTGAGCTCCCCGGGGTGAAAAGCTGCATAAGCAGGTTGTGTACCAATCCCTTGGGGGAACCCCCCCCCCCCCCGGACCTAATACCCAAATATGGTGAAAAACATGTAAATACGGCCTAAAACATACTTTACATACTCTAGATGCTCATTTTGTATGGTCACAATATCAAAAAAACAAGTTTCGAAAACTTCGATTTTTGAGCTCTGCATGATGAAAAACTGCATCAGCAGGTTGTGCCCCGGCCCATTCACGAGGCCATTATTGGTGGAAACAGCCATTTCGCGTCTTTGGCACGCGTTGTGAACGGCCCTAAGCAAGGCTCAGACTGCAAAAAGCGTCCTTTTGTATCCTAGCAGGCATATACTATCACAACATCACTACTCCCCTCTTTCATGTTTGCTATCCTCTTGTATATTTTTTGGACCCTCCAGGCAATGGCCGGGCACCCTGGCTGTGCCCCGCAGTCCC
The DNA here is from genome assembly GCA_964036045.1 of Eutreptiella sp. 'Long Island Sound 2002'. NCBI lineage: Eukaryota > Euglenozoa > Euglenophyceae > Eutreptiales > Eutreptiaceae > Eutreptiella > Eutreptiella sp. 'Long Island Sound 2002'. The sequence continues at coordinate 26,736,330 of OZ038382.1, forward strand.
ATGCCTATGGTTACCAGCGTGAGCGAGATGGCCGCTTATCAGGTTTGCAGGCACCCAGCGAGTGTGTGCCTTGTTGACCATGTGTCGCATGGTAACTGCCCTGATGTAATGACCTTGGAGAGCCAACGAAGAGCGGTGGCTTCTCTCTGCATATTGGGGTGGGTGGGGTCTTAGGTCACCCACCAGGGGCACTTACGCATTTTAGAAACCGGCTTGGATCTCCGTTGTGTGAACCGCCTTGGATCTCCATTGCGTAATGTGTTTCGGGAATCAGTTTGGATCTCCGCTGTGGGAACCCGCTTAGAGCTCGATTGTGTAAACACGCTTGGAGCTCCATTACCACTACTCCCCTCTTTCATGTTTGCTATCCTCTTGTATATTTTGTGCACCCTCCAGGCAATGGCCGGGCACCTCTTTGCATATAGGGGTGGGTGGGGTCTTAGGTCACCCACCAGGGGCACTGACGCATTGTGGGAACCGGCTTGGATCTCCGTTGTGTGAACCGCCTTGGATCTCCATTGTGTAATGTGTTTTGGGAACCGGTTAGGATCTCCGCTGTGGGAACCAGCTTGGATGTGCATTGCGTAATGTGTTTTGGGAACCAGCTTGGATCTCCATGTTGTGAACCAGCTTGGATCTCCATTGTGGAAAGCATAAGTTCCACTCCTCCAAACCTTTCTTCACATATAAATGCCATGCCGGGGCAAGAATATCAAATGCAAAGTGTAGATTCCACAAAGACGCATGTTTCTCCACAAAGAAGCCAGGGTGGGGACAAACCAACTAACACCCCTGGTGATCAGCCAGTTGATAGTGAGACACTACAAGATAGCATTGATTCCTTTTGCATTCGAACAGGAACCACCATGCAAGACCAACTACACCCAAGCTTCATAATAATTGCGTTTGCGTTCTTATTTGAGTTTGGTTTTGGTAGCCCGATTTGCGCAATCGTTCGCAATGGAGACGTGACTCCAATGCACCTCAAGTTGACTTCCCACCATTCGCGGCAGCTTTAGTGCGTCGTATTGAGGGTCAATTTAGGAGGGATTGGATTTTTGTGTTTGCTGCGTGGAACCTAATTTCCGATCCGTGATTAATTTTTCTGGGTACATTTTCAAAGGAAGGCTTTGTGATGGTACTACTTTGGAGTCCGAGCAAATTGCAGCAGAACAATACTCTAATGCAAGCAAAGCAATAACGGCAAATTTGACCGGAAGCTACCTCACCACAGATGGTTCTCTTCGCCAAGTAAACGGTGACTTGTCGAAAGTTCCCTTTGTGCCAAATCCCCCCCCCCCGGCTAGAGACATCTTGCAAAATGTAGAAAATGTTTCTACGCGCATAGAAGGCACACATGAGGTGCGCCGCTTGATGCGACATGAAATCCAAGCCTTCCGTGTTTTTTATGGACCCCCTCTCATCGTCACATTTTCTCCAAATGAGAGACACAACACGCTCATGCTTCGCCTATCAAGGATAGGCCAAAATGATCCGCTTTGTGTAGCCCAACCATGGTTGAGACAATGGGGAGGGCATGCAAATCCATCTCTTGAATTACCAACTGACTCATTGATTTCCGCTTTGCCATCATATGAAAAACGCAAGCTCATGCTCTCCCAAGACCCCCTGGCTTGCATGTCCGCATTTCACATTATAGTGCGTTTGGCAATGTCCACCATCTTTGGTGTTCGTGTGTGTCTTTGTTGTCCGCGGTGCAACTCTCCAATGGGAAAATCGGCATGCCAAAACATCTTTGGTTTAGTTGCCTCTAGCGAAGTTGGATTCATTGGAAGGTTAGATGCCTGTTTAGGGAGCATTGAGAACCAAAAAGAAGGGGCTCCACACATTCACAGGTTGTTATGGCCCCAACGTTTGAGTCGGTTCTCCTCAATACACGACATCTCTTTGTTAATCAAAAAGGAAGGCGAGAATTTAGTAAAGCAATACACTGCTTACAAAAGTTACGTTCGTCAAGAGGTATATCATGATTTATGTGGTTTTCACATGCGCAGGAAAATACTAGAAGATGATTGGCCGGAATATGACTCAACATTCTCCTTGCTTTTCCGCTCTCCTTTATGCTCATTGGTTACGGATACGGCATCGGATGATACGGCTATGGTGCATTTATGGAACGTTCACCATTGCAAGGAAGTCCAAACAAATTTGGACCATTGGAACCACCATATCCATCCATTGGCTAACACTGATGACCCAGAGGTTCGTCGACTTTTGGCAGGGTGTTTCCGTAAAGGTGAACCAAATGTTTGCAAGCATCGCTTTCCCCGTGACAAGGAGCTCGTGCCCGAAGCTTCTATATTGTGCTGCGGACTGGCTTCTCAATTTGGGTTGAAGGTTACAGGTCAACGTAATGCATTAGGGTCATTGCATGGGCTGCGAAACTATAGTTGGCTCAATGGCACACATCCACTCCTAACCTCTTTGCTCCGTTGTAATAGTGATGTACAAGTTCGCTATCGCTTGCCCATTTGTCCGGAAAACCATTCCAAATTTTGCACTAATCCAGATATGTGTTTGAACGAACCGGCAACAAGCAACACTACAATTGAAATTGCTCTTCAATTGGCACAAGACAGTGCCATTGTGTATTTCTCTGATTATGTTGCGAAAGGAACTCCGATTGCAACAAAGGAGATTACTAGATGGTTGTGTGGGCATGATAATTTATCCAATGATCTTCAAAAAACAAAACGTCCCAATAGCATACAATACATTGCAAGACGTCATACGCAACGTTTCTTGAGCGACACGTTAGCCCGGGGCACCGCACGTGGAGCTGTTGATGTTGTGAACTTCATGTGCAATCGTCGTCAAGATGATGTCACCGCCGCGGAGTGTGTGAAGACAGCAATAACAACCACTTTTGCCGGGAATAAATTTGTTTTATTGTTAGAACGCAAAAATGGAAATCGCCCAACAAAAAGAATTGCAGGTAAAGTTCTTTTCCGGGTCTCGCGCAAAGGTAAAGCTGCTTCACCACAAACTGGTCCGGATTTGGCAATGATGTACAGCTATCGTGGGAAGGACCCACGAGTACATCGGCTAAGCCCTTATGTGTTCGTGTCTCGTTGGAAACTAGTTTCTGTGTCCTTTCCTATCAACCCAAGACTGGCGGATGGTGATCCAAAGTACCATGCTTATCTCACGTCGGAAGGGCGTGCATACATTTGTACGCAAAAGCTCGAAGGCGAAGGTTATGAATTTCATCCGGGTAAACATTTCCGTATCCGTAACGCGGGTGGCACTACTTGGATTCCCTTTCCAGATCTACCCGCTCTAGAAAAAGTTAGACATCTTTGGGTTATGGAATACAACCCACGCCCCTTCGTGCCCATGTGGATAGGGTCTCCTATGGCACGCAACAATGATCCAGAGCAAACCGCCAAAGTGTGTTCAGCATATTTTCGTCCTTATTGCTTGCATCAAGATTTGGCCTCGCAACATGTACTTTACGTTGATGCCCTGAGTGATCCAAAACACGCTTTCCATAGCTCTTGGAAGGCGTATGTTTCGGGGAACATCTTGACTTTGCACATGAAAAGAGTCATCCAACAATTTCTATGTTTCTCGTGTACGTTGCAAGGATGATATACTAGACACCGCTGAAGCAAAGAGGATACCACCTTTGAAACTAGATCACGCACAATTAGATACCGCACTAAACACAAAAACGGCAAAGAAAGCCGTCAATGAGTCGAAGGACAAACAAATTTCCTCAGACTCTGTAACTGGTATTAAACTCGCCCAAGAAGCACGGCGTGCCACGAATTTGTCCAACATCAAATTTGAATCAAACGGCCCTGCCCCAGTATACTCAAACCTTCGCAAGTTGCTACAATCTGCCCGCAACACTGCACGTGGAGAGCCCACCACCTCAAAGGGATTCCCTACCAAAACTAATTTAGAGCCAACTGTTGACCCCATACCCTCAATAAGCCTCTCTAAGGTGGATGCTGCACTAGCAATTTGCATTCCACAATTGAATAAGGGTCAACAAATCTTCCTACAAATAGTTGCTAACTGTGTTAAAGAGGAAGTCACTGACCACATTAATGGAATGCATGGTAGTAGTGAGCCTCTGCGTTGGATGCTTCATGGTGGCCCAGGCACACGGAGGTCCAAAGCGCTGGGTATAGTAGTTCAATTCTTTGAATTGCTTGGTTATGTCAAAGACAAGCATTTTGAGATTGGGGCTTTTCAAGGGAAGATGGCACGCTTCATTTGTGGTTCCACTCTCCACCAACTTGGTGCCATGAACCTTTTTGGGAAAGATGCCTCGAAAGGAAAATCAACTTTCATATTTCTACGCCATTGCACTCTACGGTGGATCATTATTGACGAAATTTGTATGGTAAGTCCTCGCCTTCTCGCAAAATTTGAGGAACAACTCCGCATACACACCCAAAAGGCAGGAACATACAAATGTGATGCGCATGGGACAATACGTCCTTTTGGGGGATTCAACATCATTCTTTGTCGTGATTTTCGGCAAATCCCACCACCAGCGGAGGACTTCTCTCTTATGTCACTGCCACCATCCATGATTGTTGAGCCCACGAAGAAGAACCCTGATGCCCTAACATCCCATGGACTGAACCTCTTATGGGGCAACGCATCCCAAGGTATTCAAGGAATGACAGAGTTAATCGAAAACATGCGCTTTCAAGGAGATCCTTGTTTCCACGCTGCCTTGGAAGAGTGCCGTCATGGTAAACTACGTAATGAGACATACGAATGGCTCATGCAATTCGTTCTTTGTGGGCCTGATGATCCCCGCTTGACGACCGACCATTTTTCTAGTGCAAAAATGATTGTCGCTACAAATGACCTGAAATACGCAATCAACAAGCAAGACGCCATTCTTTACGCTTCTTCAAATAAAAAACATCTGATTTGGTGTCCTGCATTTGATCGACCTACCACAGACAACATCACCAAAACGGTCGCGGACACCCGTATACGTTAGTTGCAATACCATGATCGTTGGACTGCAAACTTATATGGCATTTTGACTCTAGTACAGGGATTGCCAATTGCACTAACCGAACACATTGAGTGCTCAGTCCAAAAGAATTTGCTACCTGGGACGGTGTGGGACGGAGGCCTTTCTCGATAGTTGGATTCTAGACCCACGTGAGAACTCCGTGCCAGAGAAAGCCGGTGTACGTATTCTACGTTATGTACCCGTTGTGCTTTTCATTCAAGTACCGGATGCGAATTGGATAGTCCCGGGCTTAATGAGACCCGGCCTTTACCCCATAATTTTGACTTCAAAGATATGGTACCTAGATAAGAACAAGAAAACCCCGTTTTAAGTGTTAGCCGCCGTTAGTTTCCTATCGGTCCTGCATTTGGCATTACCAGCCATAGTTCGCAAGGTCAAACCTTGAATGCTGCCATTATAGACTTGGTAGCAGATGACCCTATTTTGTGCTATGTTGCACTTAGTCGGGTTCAATCCTCCTCAGATTTGCTCATCTATCGTCTTTTTCCAAAGGAAATCTTCCAACGTGGTGAGCCGCTTGGTCCTACTTTCCTTCTAAAGAGACTCCGTGAAAAAACTTTGACCTACATCACCACAAGGCATCTTATTTCAATGCAGGTTGCTGCAACTTGTGTGCAGTGTGGTTGCCAAGATTACCATCATATTGGATCATCCGATCTACCTAATCCCCCACCTTTCACTTGTGATGATTGTGCACATGATGTCACAAAAATGAAGTTTTGCAACAGATGTGGACTCCCCAAGCCAATACCAAGCTTACCTCCTTCCAAGTGGCAAATGCCTTTTGAGAAGCGCCGTTGCAAACAATGTTACAAACAAGCGGCAAACAAGGTCATTTGCCCTTCTTGCCAACAACCACGCATGGCATCAGAAATCATTGCAAGGGGTACATGCAAGCGATGCACCAAAGTCATTTGTTCTTCTTGCCAACAAGAACGCATGGCATCCGAAATTAGTGCAAGAGGTACATGCAACCGATGTACCAAGGTCACTTGCCCTTCTTGCCAACAAGAGCGCATGGCATCAGAAATTAGTGCAAGGGGTACATGCAACCGATGTACCAACGTCACTTGCCCTTCTTGCCAACGAGAGCGCATGGCATCACAAATCAGTGCAAGACGTACATGTAACCGATGTACCAAGGTCCTTTGCCCTTCTTGCCTACAAGAGCGTGTGGCGTCAGAAATTAGTGCAAGAGGTACATGCAACCGATGCCGCAAAGTCACTTGTTCTTGTTGCCAACAAGAACGCATGGCATCCAAAATTAGTGCAAGAGGTACATGCAACCGATGCACCAAGGTCACTTGCCTCTCTTGCCAACGGGAGCGCTTGCCAACGGGAGCGCATGGCAGCAGAAATCAGTGGAAGGGGTGCCTTCCACTGATGTACCAGGGTCACTTGCCCTTCTTGCCAACAGGAGCGCATGGAATCAGAAATTTGTGCAAGAGCCACATGCAACCGATGTACCAAGGTCACTTGCCCTTCTTGCCAACAAGAGCGCATGGCATCAGAAATCAGTGCAAAAAATACATGCAAGCGATGCACCAAAGTCACTTGTTCTTGTTGCCAACAAGAGCGCATGGTATTAGAAATCATTGCAAGGGGTACATGCAACCGATGTACCAAGGTCACGTGCCCTTCTTGCCCACAAGAGCGCATGGCATCAGAAATTAGTGCAAGAGGTACATGCAACCGATGTGCTAAGGTCACTTGCCCTTCTTGCCAACAAGAGCGCATGGCATCACAAATTGCTCCAAATGGGACATGCCAGCAATGCACCAAAGTCACTTGTCCGTCTTGCCGGCAAGAGCGTGTACACTCAGAATTTGGTAAACATGCCACATGCCAGCGCTGTAGAACTATATGCTGCCCATGTTGCAACCTTGAAAGAATGCCTTGTGAATTCAACGCTGGAGGTGCTGACCAAAGATGTGTGCATTGTCAAGCCGCCGGCCTATACTGCGCTTCGTGCAATAAATTAAAACAAAAAACAGCCTTTACCGCTGCCCAAATAGCATTAGGTAGCAACAAAAGGTGCATACATTGCTCACAAAAACAAAAGAAGCCCACCAAGCGTTCCAAGATGCACTACAATGTTTCTCTTGTGGTATTCAACGGTTGCGTGCAGACTTTACAAAAAACCAATGGAAACTTGGTACCAAACTGCGTTGTTCTTCCTGTGTTGCTTCAAAAAGTTTCAATCAACTTGACGAACATGAGAAAGGCAAGGGGCAAAGTATGCATCCCTTGCAGCATTCCTCACAAAAAGGTCTCAACAAAAAGCAAACAACCAACATTCCACCCCAGGCCATCATTAGTGATGATGAAGAATATGCATTACCCCCGAGAAAAAAGAGACATGCTATTCACCAAAATGAGTCAACTAGTCATCGACCCAAACTTTTCACCAATGACAATGAAGAGCATGTATTACATACAAAGCGAGTTAAGAAGAACCATACCAAAAAACGGCCTCATGACGATCTACAACCTAAATCTCCCCACAAGCGCCAAACCACAAAGAACCCAAGACACCGCATCATCATCCAACATGACCAAAGTACAATGCTTGCTTGATCTCCCCATTGCTTCATATCCAGCAAAGTACAGATGTATGAACATTTGGACAAGAACAATTTTGAAGTGGGCATGCAATTGCTTGGGGCTACAAACAAAGCTAACATCCGCAAGCAATATCTTTACCTATCAGTGAAGCTTCACCCGGACAAAGATCAAGCCACTGTTCATGCCACTGAACGATTTGCATTACTGCTTAGGACATATGAGATGTTGCACAAAATGCCGTAATGCCGCACACTGTTAGGCACATCCAAAGTAGTAATGGTGTGCATGCCAGTAGTCAACCGCAATGTCATGTGTTACGGATCTAAGATGTACGTCACCTGAGGTGACCAGACTCAAGTGGGATCCATGACTTGAGCTTCGCAACCGGTGCCGTTGGTAGCAATATGGTCATTGGTTTCGCTTGCCAAAGGCCGATTCACATTTTGCTTTTGCAAGTCTACGTTTACAACTCTTTTTACATGTGCAATGAGCATTGTAGAAAATATGTACCATGGTGAAATTTAGTAAGAAATGAAGTAAACATGGAATTAAGTAAAAATGAGTAAACCGAAGTACCAGTGAGCAACAGGTTTGTTTCACCCACCTTTACTTCGTTTTTACGTAGTAACCTCCTTGAGTCAAGGTTGACCGAAAGCACAAATTTGTTGGAACAACCTTCATGCCAATCATGCAAGTGGTATTTTGTTAAAGAGTAGAGCACCCCCATGCCCCTTCCTCTCCACTCTTCTGCATGGCACCCCACCAAGCGATACCATCCTGTAAAAATGTGCTGCTGCAGAATATATATAGGCAAGGGCTCATGCCGGCTTTTTTTTGGCATCACAAAACACACGCTTGTAGATGAGGTCCACCCTCGTATATTTGGGTGGGGTTGTGCATTTACCAGGTTGGCTTTACACATGTCTCGGAGGACACTCGTGACCTTGTTGTCCAAATGCTCATCTATTTATACACCAATCTTCTAGAGGCATTCTTGGTGCAACACTCCGGAGCTTAACATACCTCAGCATGAATCTCTACTTGTGGTAGGATCTCATCCGTGACAAGGGGTGACGAGCCAATGCCAATGCACCTGCTTCAACCAAAGCAATTGTTACGGCTACCTTGGCTGAAACAAATCAGACCCAATGCAGAGTCAAGCATTCAGGGCACGATATGTAGGGTGTGCCATCACAAAATATGCAACACTCGTAAGGGGTGGCATCACGGTGTGGCACAAGTGAGCCCCTGACCAATGCACGGCTGTAGTCCAAATGGGGGAAACAAACTCAGAACCAGTGCTAAATAGCTAGGATCATTTGACACGAAAACCAGATTCTATCATGAGGCAGTTGCACGATCCCTTTGATAACATATGTAGATCAAGCACAAATGCATACAACAACAAAAGACGTGCTAGATTGTCGCTCTGGATCCCCAAACAAAGGGGCCAGGTATTGAACAACGTGGATTGTGGCTCCATGTCCCTCCGCCACCGGGCCGCACCCCGATGTGTGTGGATTCTGGCTCCATACCCCTTACACCAACGGGCCTACACGTGGAGAATGACAGTGCACACCCGTTCACCGGAATATTCCCCAAAAGGCTCAATGAATGCAATGAAAAGAGGGTGTATTACCATATGCCAAGAGGTCCTCAAAATGGGCAACATCAAAAGCGGCTACATGACCCCAGACCAAGAGGTCCCCAAAGCAGCCACAAAGGGTGGCGCACCCCAAGGCCAAGGGCCCCGCCGATACACAATAGTCTGAAAAAGAACACAGTGCGGCTTTGGAAGACAGTCCGTGTGCACTGGTGGTGGATCTCATGGCCCAGAGCTTGTAAGCCAAGGGCAAGGACCGCCTCAGCGACATCAATGTCTAGTCCAGAAATGCGACATACACATCATGTCATCTGTGCGAAAGACTTCTTCTGGCAGACTCAAGCACTGGACCTAATCGGCCATCCTCCGCCCAGGACCCCTCCCCCAGGAAAGTATTAGAAGTGGAGGAGGGGGGGGGGGGAAGGGGGGGCCTGGGACCCCAAAATTCTATTGCCTTCGGCAAGGCACCTCGAAGAGGGGAGAGGTGCGAGAGGGCAGTTCAAGCAGTGAGGGGACGCATGCTAGGGCAAGGACGCTATGGCATGAGGGGTTGGCATGCATGGTCACCGAATGAAAAAAATCAGCCGGGGAAATTTCCATTTTTGAGCTGCCGAGGCCGGAAAACTGCATAAGCATGTTGTGTGGGGAAAATTCTATTGCCTTCGGCAAGTCCACCTCGCAGAGAATCTACTATGAGCAATGCACGGTTAAGTGATGAGCCGTTGATGCGGATGGCAGTGTGACAATGAAATAGCCCAAATTCATACAACCTTGCCTTGTTTTATTATGAGCATCCATTGGTCCCATTCCAATTAGGGTTGTAAGATGACGGTAAACTAGCATAAGAAACTTACAGGCAAAACCAAGGATAGATGGGTTGAGTAGCGGTCTTTCCGACGTACCCTGGAGGCCCCGCCTTGCCGTCGTTCCCGACTTGCGGGGGCCGAATGGCCGGACTTTTGATTTGGCTTTGGTTTGGAAAGCCCCGGAGTGTCCTTGCCAGTAGCCCTACCCATCTCCGGAAGCGGCAGGCAGGTAGGTAGCTGGTGGGTGTATTTGGTTGCGGCGTTGTTGTATAGAGGATTACAAGCACACGACTAACAGGACGTGACATGATGCAAAATCCCCAAAGCGTCGGTAATGCTTGTATGTAGAATGTGTTCAAGAGGTCAAGAAACCGAATACCAGGACTAGACATGATCCAGAATCCCCACAATGCCGGATCTTGGTTGATTGCGGAGGAGGTCGCCAAAATCCGATTAACAGGACTAGACATTGTCCCAAATCCCCACAGCATCGGGTCTTGGTTTTTGATGGAGGTGGTGAGCCACAGTGATACACACAAACACACACACACAAACACACACACATATATATACCCACCCACCAAGCTTTTTTGATTTGCCCGCCGCTTGCTAGCCAATGTTGCTAGTTTTACATCATAACATAGGTGAATATGCCGTTGATGGATAACACTACCGTATGCAATCTCATTTTGTAAACCGTGGGACCATGCTCACTTTGCACACTGCACATTCCATGCTCTGCGCACTGCACAATGTGCCCACTGCACGCAATGCATTTTTCATGCTGTGCGCTGCAGACTGCCTACCAGGCATACTAAGCACTGCATTGTGTGGACTGCACACTACAAGCATTGTACACTGCACATTGCACACCATGCACTGTGGTGGTGCACTGTGCATATTGCATCTCACAAAATCTTTGAAGACAGGTCTCTTTCTGCACTACATACTCACTGCACAAGGTCTCTTTTACAATGAGTCACGATCGCGAGCTGCGGAAACATGTGCACAAGGTAAAACCAATTGGCATGCCATCATGTGGAGATGGGCTACCACATGGCGAGGAGTAGTAACTTACTCTATGATCCCGTAGGGAAGATGTAGCCACCCAACACGCTTTTGGGAAGCGGTGGTGAGGAGCGTTTGGCGTACCACAACCGTCCATGCTCCCATGATGGTGTTTGCTGGTCCAGAGCACGTTGAAGTTTTCCCATTTTACAGATGGGCGTGGCGCCATTGGGAGACACGTGCCCGGCTGGGCCAGGCAGCAATCCCACGCGCCCTCGTATCCCTGGTCCCAAGTCCTTTCCCTTGGTACACGCTAGAAGACCCAATCTCGCTCTAGCCTAGACGCCGCTAGAGTGGCTAGAATGAAAAAAAGAGGGGGTTACCCCCTCTCCGTGGAGGTGGGGGGGGGGGGGCTTTGGGGGTTTCAACCTGGACCCCCCTATCCGTATGTGGGGGCCCATGGTTCATTTTTCATTTCGGAGTGTAAAAAAATTTCGTTCCAGCGACGTTCTAGCGACGTTCGCTAGAACGTTCTAGCCTTGAACACAACTAGAACACAAATATTCATGCATGTGTCCCATCTAAGGGACACCAAAGTGGGGGTGGAGTGGAGGGGTAATACACATACACTAACAAAAACGAACACACTTGACGCATGCATAGGCATATGTGCCCCCCCCCCCCCCACACTTTGGCATAGGCATATGCACAACACAACACACAGCACAAGATGTCACGGGGGGGAGGGTGGGCCAAGAGGTCGAACACAAGCACCGCACAAACAGCCCCTGAGTGTCGAGGTATCAGCCCCCCCCCCCCTCTTTCCATGTTGTGGTCTAGGTTGTGGGGCCCCTGCTTGTTTTGCCTAAGGTTAGGGAGGGTATCCATTTCCTCTTTGCAGGTGTGCTGGTTTTTTTGATTGGGGTGAAGAAGTGGGTACACAGTGACACCAAGGGGTAGGTGTGTTACTCCTTCCCTCCTCCCTGCCATGTGTGTCTGTGGTATGGGGTTGCCTAGTGTACTGCTGTAACGTCAGGAGCTGTGCTGTGTTGGTCTGTGGTATGCTTTGTCCCCTGTCCTCCCAGGTTATGCCCCCCCCCCCCCCCGTGTCCACTGGTACCTGGCTTGTTGGTTGGTTGGCTGTTGGTTTTCGGGTTGCTTGGTTGGTTGTTGGGTTCGTTGGTTGGTTGCTGGTTGATTGGTTCTTGGACAGCTGAGTTTGGCTGGCTGGCTGGTTGGTTTGTTGGTTGCATGGTTCGTTGTTTGTTGGCTAGTTGCTGGGGTGTGTGCACAGGTGCTGTAGCATTGTAGATGGTGTTGGGTGGGGTGTATGTGTGTGTGTTGCCTGGACACGTGCTGGACACGTGCTGTGTGGTGTTGTTGCACAGTGTGTCTGTGTGTAAGCATGTATGTGCAGCAGCGATTGCAAAGGTCCTGATTGCAAAGGTCGGGGGGGGGGGGTTGTGCACATTTCATTTTGGCGTTCTAGCGGCGTTCTAGCGAGGTGTTCTAGCGGCGTTCTAGCGAGGTGTTCTAGCGGCGTTCTAGCGAGGTGTTCTAGCGGCGTTCTAGGGGCATTCTAGCGGCGCCGCTTCGCTCCCTAGAACGCCGCTAGAACACCTCGCTAGAACGCTGAAATGAAATGTGCACAACCCCCCCAAAGACCCTTGCAATGGCTGCACAGGCATGTTTACACACAGACACACTCTGCAACAACACCACACAGCATGTGTCCAGACAATACACACACATACCCCCTAGCAACTAGCCAACAACCAACCAACCAACCAACCAACCAACCAACCAGCCAAACTCAGCTGTGCCAGAACCAATCAACCAACAACCAACCAACCAACGGAACAACCAACCAAGCAGCCCGAAAACCAACAGCCAACCAACCAACAAGCCAGGTACCAGTGCACATGGGGGGGGATTCCATAACCTGGGAGGAGGGGGGACAAAGCATACTACTGACCCGCACAGCACAGTGCATAACCCAGCTGGGGGGGGGGGGGGCAAGGGAGGAGGGATGGTGGGAAGGGGGAACCTGTACACTAGGCAACCCCACACCACAGACACACATGGCAGGGAGGAGGGAAGGAGAAACACACCTACCTCTTGGTGTCACTGTGTACCCACTTCTTCACCCCAATCAAAAAAACCAGCACACCTGCAAAGAGGAAATGGATACCCTCCCTAACCTTAAGCACAACAAGCAGGGGCCCCACAACCTAGACCACAACATGGAAAGGGGGCGGGGGCTGATAGCTCGACACTGAAGGGGTGTTTGTGCGGTGCTTGTGTTTGGCCTCTTACCCACCTTCCCCACCCTTGACATTGTATGTTGTGTGTTGTGTTGTGCATATGCTTTTGCAAAACTGTGTGTATGCTGGGGGGGGGGATATGCGTATGCATGCGTCAAGTGTGTTGGTTGCTATGAGTGTGTGTGTCATGCACCCCCCAGCCCACTGTGATAATTTGTTTTTTTATGTCCTACCTATTCTACCACTCCAGGCTAGAACCGATTTGTGTTCTAGGCTAGAACCATTCTAGGCTAGAACATCTAGTCTAGATGTTCTAGGCTAGAAGAAGATTGGGTGTTCTAGCGTGTACCTAGGGTAGGGGGGAATGAACCCGCCAGCAGCACCTGCACTGTCAAGTCGTGGCAGGGGCAGTGACGATTTCAGTGGCAGTGTGCACAGCAGTGATGCTGCCCATTTTTGTTGCTCGATGTTGTTGTCTGCCGCTGCGGCCCAAAGTGGTTGCTTCACCTCATGCCCCAAGCTAAGGATTGGGTATTGTGGGGAAAGAACACTGTACACCACGCGCTGCACACCACATATTGTACCTCTGCACACCGCACATTGAGTACCCTGCAGCCTGCACACTTTTTGCACGCTCGCACTGTTTGCACAAAGTTCCTGTGCATTTGCACTCAGCGGCACTCAGTCGTACGGGTACACGGCGGTGCGAGGGCAAGAAATGCTTGGAGTGGTTGGGGATGGTGTGGAGGCATGGAGTTGCATGAGCAGTGGACGGGGCAGGCGCAGGGAGTGAACGGCGGCTATGACATGTCACTGAAGATCATTTCTCTTTTCTCAATTGTCTTGTGAGTTTGCCCCGTCGACATCCGGACAGAAACAAGCCCCTTGTTTATCTGTTTCATTTAGCAGAGGCGGGAGAGGGCATGGAAATAGGGTTGGGAATGGCGCACGGCCCTGTAAACCACCCTTTTCAAGGGGCAGACAAAAGTATTGGCGCTGAAGTTTGCGCCTCGGCAAAGTTTATGCATATTGTGGCACTAGCTCTACGGAACAACCACAGCCTATGCCTAGAGACAGGCGTCCACAACCCACATCTCAAGTACATGAAAACCAGCAGCAAATGAAGTCCACTTTGATTGCTTCCCCACAATGCAACACGCATGTCTGCTCCTGCCAAGTGCAACAAAGTGGACTCTATTTGTCCCTCTACACATGTGCCAACTGCAGGGTGCAGTATGTGTGGTAGTATCTGCAGCATGCACAGCAAGCAACGTGTAAACTGCCAGCGTAAACTGCCAGCACAGGTCCCCCGGTCCTTCAACTCGTCATTTTCCACCATTTCTCTGGACCGCGTGTCACTGCCGACATGCCTTCGAAACGTCTTGTTGCCAGGCGGCTGTGAGTGTTCCAGGCAGTCAGCCCTTTATGTGCCCCATCCGTGTTGCCCAGACATACCTCCCCCACCCCCTACACACACACACCCTCCGTACGCCTCATGTCGCCTACCCCCTCTGCCAACCCCTTCGGCAATCTGCCATCTCTTAGATGCCCTCTGCCCGCATCCTCTCCCCCCCTGCTCTCCAGCCGTCCCCATGACGTTCAGCGTCCGCCTCGGCTCGGCCTTCGGCAACACGCAGCTCGAGTTCTACCGCTACGCCGACGGGTCCAGCGTGCCCAACAATCTGGAGAACGAAGGCGGCAGCATTCAGCCCTGCAGCCCGCCCGAAGTCGGCTGCTTTCTGATCCGGACGGTGCAGACCTCCTCCATCGCAGGCTTTAGAGTGACGGCATCCCCGAGCCCCCGTGTGAGCCCCAGTACCAGTCCGACTCCGAGTAGTGACGGCGGTGTGTGATGCACGCGGCAATGTGAACAGCGCGGGAAAGTGAGGGCCCAGACCCACTGTCCTCCCCCCCATCCCCTGGGGGCCCCGCACCCAGTCTGGCATCTCTCCCTCGGCGAGGCAGCGCCTTGAAAGCGTTTGGTTTTGCACGCCCTTGGCGGCACCTGGGGCTTTGGGCTTTGGGCTTACCTTCCCGGATCCGAAGAGGGCCTTAGGGGCCCACGGAGTGCCGCATTGGGGAAGCTCGGCTCCGGCGCACCACACTCACCCTTTGGCCATGCAGCCAGCGGGCGGGGCACACGCCTCCTCCTCTAGTATTGTTGCACGTGTATTGAGCGCGGCCGTATCCCTGGCGTGTTCGCGTTGTGCTTTTGTGGTGACAGGAACCGAAGAGAACACAGGCAACGCGCACTGCACAGCTGTAGGTAGTTGTCATGTAAAGCGGTCCTGTCGTGGTAGTGTGTGGACGACCGCAGCCAGATGTGCAGCGGGGGGGGGGGGGGGGCGGGAGGGGAGGGGTCACAGAGATACAGCACTGGCAATACAATATACACTTTTGCACTGGTAGGTAGGTAGGTAATACTAGCAGGCAAAATACAGTTACGTGTAGTACAGCTACCTATACTGTGTTACCTGAGTTGGGGGCACGAGGGGAAGGATGGGATTCGAACCCGCGACTGCCATTCAGCAGCTCATGGGGTTGACCGTTCGACCACTCGGCCGGCGGTGTAATGGGGCGGGATGGGGGGGCGAGGGGGGGAGTGCAGCCGTGGGATCGCCCACCGGCGCCGCAGGGGAAGAGAGGGGGAAGGAGTGCAGCCGTGGGATCGCCCACAGGCGCTGCTTGGGAAGGGGGGGGGGTGGATTGCAGCCGTGGGATCGCCCACAGGCGCCGCAGGAGAGGGGGGAAGGTGGAGCGCAGCCGTGGGATCGCCCACTGGCGCTCCCGGGGGAGGGTGGAGGGTAGGAGGGCAGTCGTGGGACGGCCCACTGGCGCTGCCAAGGAAGGGAGGTGTGTGAGGGGCAGGGGCAGGGGGGCAGGGGGCAGGGGGGAGGACCACCTGCGCGGGGCATCTTTAGGGTTCCCGCTCCTCTTGTCACCTGAGGTGACGCACCTGCAGACGTGCAGCAGACGGCGGGAGGGGAGGGGACACGGGGATACAGTACTGGCTATGCAATACACACCATTGTGCAGGTAGACAGGTAGGTAATACTAGCAGGTAAATAATAAAAAGTCAGTAGTCCGTAGCTTCAGGGGGGTGAGTGAGGGCCCCGCCAGATTGCTGGCTGCCTAGCCCGGGGTGAGTGAGGGCTCCGCCAGACTGCTAGCTGTCGAGGCTGGGGGTAGGGGCAGGGGCAGGGGCAGGGGGGAGGGAGGTCCACCTGTGCGGGGCACCGTCGGGGCCCCCGCTTCCCTGGTTCTGTGAGTGGAAGCACCTGCAGATGTGCAGCGGGGGGCAGGAGGGGAGGGGTCACGGAGATACAGTACTGGCAATACAATATACACTATTGCACTGGTAGGCAGGTAGGTAATACTAGCAGGCACAATACGGTTACGTGTAGTACAGCTACCTATGCTGCGTTACCTGAGTTGAGGGCACGAGGGGAAGGAAGGGATTCGAACCCGCGACTGCCACTCAGCAGCTCATGGGGTGGACCGCTCGACCACTCGGTCGGCGAGGTTGTGGGGGGGAGCGGGGGAGTGCAGCCGTGGGATCGCCCACCGGCGCTGCAGGGGGAGAGAGGGGGATGGAGTGCAGCCGTGGGATCGCCCACAGGCGCCGCTTGGGGAGGGGGGGGGATGGATTGCAGCCGTGGGATTGCCCACAGGCGCCGCAGGAGAGGGGGGAAGGTGGAGCGCAGCCGTGGGATCACCCACATGTGCAGCGGGGGGGGGGGGGCGGGAGGGGAGGGGTCACGGAGATACAGTACTGGCAATACAATATACACTTTTGCACTGGTAGGTAGGTAGGTAATACTAGCAGGCAAAATACAGTTACGTGTAGTACAGCTACCTATACTGTGTTACCTGAGTTGGGGGCACGAGGGGAAGGATGGGATTCGAACCCGCGACTGCCATTCAGCAGCTCATGGGGTTGACCGCTCGACCACTCGGCCGGCGGTGTAATGGGGCGGGTTGGGGGGGCGAGGGGGGGAGTGCAGCCGTGGGATCGCCCACCGGCGCCGCAGGGGAAGAGAGGGGGAAGGAGTGCAGCCGTGGGATCGCCCACAGGCGCTGCTTGGGAAGGGGGGGGGGCTGGATTGCGGCCGTGGGATCGCCCACAGGCGCCGCAGGAGAGGGGGGAAGGTGGAGCGCAGCCGTGGGATCGCCCACTGGCGCTCCCGGGGGAGGGTGGAGGGTAGGAGGGCAGTCGTGGGACGGCCCACTGGCGCTGCCAAGGAAGGGAGGTGTGTGAGGAGCAGGGGCAGGGGGGCAGGGGGCAGGGGGGAGGACCACCTGCGCGGGGCATCTTTAGGGTTCCCGCTCCTCTTGTCACCTGAGGTGACGCACCTGCAGACGTGCAGCAGACGGCGGGAGGGGAGGGGACACGGGGATACAGTACTGGCTATGCAATACACACCATTGTGCAGGTAGACAGGTAGGTAATACTAGCAGGTAAATAATAAAAAGTCAGTAGTCCGTAGCTTCAGGGGGGTGAGTGAGGGCCCCGCCAAATTGCTGGCTGCCTAGCCCGGGGTGAGTGAGGGCTCCGCCAGACTGCTAGCTGTCGAGGCTGGGGGTAGGGGCAGGGGCAGGGGCAGGGGGGAGGGAGGTCCACCTGTGCGGGGCACCGTCGGGGCCCCCGCTTCCCTGGTTCTGTGAGTGGAAGCACCTGCAGATGTGCAGCGGGGGGCAGGAGGGGAGGGGTCACGGAGATACAGTACTGGCAATACAATATACACTATTGCACTGGTAGACAGGTAGGTAATACTAGCAGGCACAATACGGTTACGTGTAGTGCAGCTACCTATGCTGCGTTACCTGAGTTGGGGGCACGAGGGGAAGGAAGGGATTCGAACCCGCGACTGCCACTCAGCAGCTCATGGGGTGGACCGCTCGACCACTCGGTCGGCGAGGTTGTGGGGGGGAGCGGGGGAGTCCAGCCGTGGGATTCGTCACCGGCGCCGCAGGGGGAGAGAGGGAGATGGAGTGCAGCCGTGGGATCGCCCACAGGCGCCGCTTGGGGAGGGGGGGGGATGGATTGCAGCTGTGGGATCGCCCACAGGCGCCGCAGGAGAGGGGGGAAGGTGGAGCGCAGCCGTGGGATCACCCACATGTGCAGCGGGGGGGGGGGGAGGGGAGGGGTCACGGAGATACAGTACTGGCAATACAATATACACTTTTGCACTGGTAGGTAGGTAGGTAATACTAGCAGGCAAAATACAGTTACGTGTAGTACAGCTACCTATACTGTGTTACCTGAGTTGGGGGCACGAGGGGAAGGATGGGATTCGAACCCGCGACTGCCATTCAGCAGCTCATGGGGTTGACCGCTCGACCACTCGGCCGGCGGTGTAATGGGGCGGGTTGGGGGGGACGAGGGGGGGAGTGCAGCCGTGGGATCGCCCACCGGCGCCGCAGGGGAAGAGAGGGGGAAGGAGTGCAGCCGTGGGATCGCCCACAGGCGCTGCTTGGGAAGGGGGGGGGGGGCTGGATTGCAGCCGTGGGATTGCCCACAGGCGCCGCAGGAGAGGGGGGAAGGTGGAGCGCAGCCGTGGGATCGCCCACTAGCGCTCCCGGGGGAGGGTGGAGGGTAGGAGGGCAGTCGTGGGACGGCCCACTGGCGCTGCCAAGGAAGGGAGGTGTGTGAGGGGCAGGGGCAGGGGGGCAGGGGGCAGGGGGGAGGACCACCTGCGCGGGGCATCTTTAGGGTTCCCGCTCCTCTTGTCACCTGAGGTGACGCACCTGCAGACGTGCAGCAGACGGCGGGAGGGGAGGGGACACGGGGATACAGTACTGGCTATGCAATACACACCATTGTGCAGGTAGACAGGTAGGTAATACTAGCAGGTAAATAATAAAAAGTCAGTAGTCCGTAGCTTCAGGGGGGTGAGTCAGGGCCCCGCCAGATTGCTGGCTGCCTAGCCCGGGGTGAGTGAGGGCTCCGCCAGACTGCTAGCTGTCGAGCCTGGGGCAGGGGCAGGGGCAGGGGCAGGGGGGAGGGAGGTCCACCTGTGCGGGGCACCGTCGGGGCCCCCGCTTCCCTGGTTCTGTGAGTGGAAGCACCTGCAGATGTGCAGCGGGGGGCAGGAGGGGAGGGGTCACGGAGATACAGTACTGGCAATACAATATACACTATTGCACTGGTAGGCAGGTAGGTAATACTAGCAGGCACAATACGGTTACGTGTAGTGCAGCTACCTATGCTGCGTTACCTGAGTTGGGGGCACGAGGGGAAGGAAGGGATTCGAACCCGCGACTGCCACTCAGCAGCTCATGGGGTGGACCGCTCGACCACTCGGTCGGCGAGGTTGTGGGGGGGAGCGGGGGAGTCCAGCCGTGGGATTCGTCACCGGCGCTGCAGGGGGAGAGAGGGGGATGGAGTGCAGCCGTGGGATCGCCCACAGGCGCCGCTTGGGGAGGGGGGGGGATGGATTGCAGCCGTGGGATCGCCCACAGGCGCCGCAGGAGTGGGGGGAAGGTGGAGCGCAGCCGTGGGATCACCCACATGTGCAGCGGGGGGGGGGGGGCGGGAGGGAAGGGGTCAAGGAGATACAGTACTGGCAATACAATATACACTTTTGCACTGGTAGGTAGGTAGGTAATACTAGCAGGCAAAATACAGTTACGTATAGTACAGCTACCTATACTGTGTTACCTGAGTTGGGGGCACGAGGGGAAGGATGGGATTCGAACCCGCGACTGCCATTCAGCAGCTCATGGGGTTGACCGCTCGACCACTCGGCCGGCGGTGTAATGGGGCGGGTTGGGGGGGGCGAGGGGGGGAGTGCAGCCGTGGGATCGCCCACCGGCGCCGCAGGGGAAGAGAGGGGGAAGGAGTGCAGCCGTGGGATCGCCCACAGGCGCAGGGGGGGGGGCTGGATTGCAGCCGTGGGATCGCCCACAGGCGCCGCAGGAGAGGGGGGAAGGTGGAGCGCAGCCGTGGGATCGCCCACTGGCGCTCCCGGGGGAGGGTGGAGGGTAGGAGGGCAGTCGTGGGACGGCCCACTGGCGCTGCCAAGGAAGGGAGGTGTGTGAGGGGCAGGGGCAGGGGGGCAGGGGGCAGGGGGGAGGACCACCTGCGCGGGGCATCTTTAGGGTTCCCGCTCCTCTTGTCACCTGAGGTGACGCACCTGCAGACGTGCAGCAGACGGCGGGAGGGGAGGGGACACGGGGATACAGTACTGGCTATGCAATACACACCATTGTGCAGGTAGACAGGTAGGTAATACTAGCAGGTAAATAATAAAAAGTCAGTAGTCCGTAGCTTCAGGGGGGTGAGTGAGGGCCCCGCCAGATTGCTGGCTGCCTAGCCCGGGGTGAGTGAGGGCTCCGCCAGACTGCTAGCTGTCGAGGCTGGGAGTAGGGGCAGGGGCAGGGGCAGGGGGGAGGGAGGTCCACCTGTGCGGGGCACCGTCGGGGCCCCCGCTTCCCTGGTTCTGTGAGTGGAAGCACCTGCAGATGTGCAGCGGGGGGCAGGAGGGGAGGGGTCACGGAGATACAGTACTGGCCATACAATATACTCTATTGCACTGGTAGACAGGTAGGTAATACTAGCAGGCAAAATACAGTTACGTGTAGTACAGCTACCTATATTGTGTTACCTGTGTTGGGGGCACGAGGGGAAGGAAGGGATTCGAACCCGCGACTGCCACTCAGCAGCTCATGGAGTTGACCGCTCGACCACTCGGTCGGCGTGGTTGTGGGGGGGAGCGGGGGAGTGCAGCCGTGGGATCGCCCACCGGCGCTGCAGGGGGAGAGAGGGGGATGGAGTGCATTCTCGGATGCTGAGCCCCAGAGGGGAAGCATGCAGGACAGGCATGGAGGAAGGAGGGAGGGGACTGCTTCGTCGGATCGCCGACAGACAAGCAGGGAAGGGAGGACGGCACCGTCGGATCGCCGACCGTCGTGCTCGTGAGGAGGGGAAGATCAAGGGAAGCGCCGCAGGATCGCCTGTGGTCGCGACCCGAGGAGGGAAAAGGCCATACCAGCCCTCACTTGCGTTTGTACACCCCTTCCCCTTAGGAAC
The DNA here is from genome assembly GCA_964036045.1 of Eutreptiella sp. 'Long Island Sound 2002'. NCBI lineage: Eukaryota > Euglenozoa > Euglenophyceae > Eutreptiales > Eutreptiaceae > Eutreptiella > Eutreptiella sp. 'Long Island Sound 2002'. The sequence continues at coordinate 26,757,637 of OZ038382.1, forward strand.
CCCTAAGGTTGACTCGCCATCTCAGAGGCGACAGGGCACTGCCGAGCGGGGCAAGTGTCCGCAGACAGTGGCGGCACCTGGGGGGGGGGGGGTGCTCCCCAAATCTGGCATCTCTCCCTCGGCGAGGCAGCGCCTTGAAAGCGTTTGGTTTTGCACGCCCTTGGCGGCACCCGGGGGGGGGGGGGGGGCTCCCCAAATATTGGCACTTTGCGTCTACAATGGGCTACAGACTACAGATAGGAATTCCATGGCTCAAGGGTAAACGGGAGGGTACACAGGGAACCAGCCGCCGGCCTAGTCATACCAAGCTGGGGACCATTAGGGCTAATCATACCGAGCTGGTGGTCGAACAGGCAGATATGTGCAATGACTAAGGATAGAAACACCCGGCACGCCAAACCACACAGCAGGTACATGTGACGGGGCACTAGGAATCACCCTATTAGTGGGGATGGTGTTGGTGGGCGTATCGTGTGCTACACGCAGACACCAACACCGACGACAGTGCACTGGGCACACAACGCCCAGCACACCGCGAATTCATAGATGGACGTATCCACCCATGTGGATATATCTTATAACAGTCCTCCTTGTGGTCGGGGTGAAGGAACCCATATAGCTCACACCACTAGAAATGGTGACTAGACACACCAGCAATCGGAAACAACAACGGAATAGGAAAACAGTGCTAACAACCAAGGTACACCCGTGGAGTATGAAGAGACTGCCCTGGTGGTACCATACGGTGAGAATCTTGTGTATTGTGTGGATGACTACAGGGGAATACGACATGACACACCACACGGGGGTGGTTGGCCAGCACATCTGGTCCAGGCGTGCTGCACCCAAAGGTGACTTACTAATGCGGTGGAACATACAACGGCGCCTAGTCACATTGAGCAATGATATGGAATATGGTCAAAACTGTGGAATGATGGTCAATGGAAAACTATGATGGCCCATGATGTCCACCCCAACCCAATGCCACAAACAGCGCGCCCGCCGGATGAGTTAACATACATGACACTGAATGTAGGAGGCCCTAGGGGCAGAAAACGTGGCAGACCCGACGAATGGAAGGCACAATGGGCAATAAAACGCCCACGTGCAGGAGGCCACTGAACTAGACCCCCCCCCCTCTTTTCACGCAGCAGTCATGTTTCACGTGTCATTTACCGTTTCCTTTTCGATGCCTCAGTGGCGTGGCAGTCTCTGGTACTGCATGAGTGAGTGACAGACTAGGTGAGTCTCAAATATACGTCCCGCCACAAATGGTGGTATGCGACCCAGTAATCGCATGGGATAACATATGTCGTACTTACACTGTCATTACTGATCCGGCCCGTCTGGCCGAGCACTTGCAATGACCTTGTGAGTCCGAGTCAAAAAAAAAAGAATGTAGGAGGCCCCCCACCCATGAATTAAATGCTGACCAGGCCGCTGGACAAATGGCAAATTTACGCATAAATGCGTAAATTTTACGAAAACGGCCACTTTTTCGGCGACCGCGGTGTTTACAGGTGTAAGTGCATTGTAAATTGGTGTAAATTGCTATTTTTGCACTATTTCATGATGGAATTGACCTTCTTTGTCTTGCAAGTTGCGTGCTTTGTGTCATTTTGTTCACATGGTTGCCGTTATTACATGGTTGTCTAGGCAAGTTTCACGCACGTGGTGAGGTAGGGTACTCTATGCATAGGAGAATGGTTAAGAGCAAAGCTTGGGGGTAGAAGAGGGTTGCTTAGGAGGCCCATAGTGCCCCCTATCGTTTTGGCGAAAAAAGGGGTGATGGGTGGTGTTTTGCATGTAGTAAAATAGGGGTGCAAATTAGCATTTTTGATCAGGTTGGGCTCTGCAGAGCCCAGACCAGCTATGTAAGTCATTTTAAGCCCCCACATTACACATTTTAGATCTCTGGGCTTTGCAGAGCCCAGCAATAGGAATTTGCTAATTTGGGCACTGCTACAACGTGTTTCCACATCCATTCGTATGCTGGTACAAGGGGTCCATGGGTCCATGGGTCCGAAGGTATCCTCTCGCCGACACTGTACCATAGTCAGCATAAACATTGTCCCCAAACAGGTTAGCAGTAACAGGCCTCAAGCATATAACACCTACCCACATTACCGCTGGGCATTGCTAGATGATGTAAGGCCACACCAGGCATTACGTCATCTAGATAGACGCCTGCCAAAACAAGGTCTGTATTAGGATTTCTCAACAACCTGGGCTCTGCAGAGCCCAGCATTCATAATCTGGGAATTTTAGGGGTGCTTATTAGGGTTTCCGTGTTGGCTGGGCTCTGCATGGCCCAGACCTTCACAAACTCCCATTTTGACCCCCTATTTGTGTGACATAATAGCACCATGACACTTTGAAACTTATCCTACATGTGGTCTGTTGTTATATTTTTCTATGCCTTTGTGCTATATGTTGCTCTTGTACATGAAAAGGGCATGGAAATTGGGCTTTACCAAAAAGCTGGGCTCTGCAGAGCCTAGCTTTCATGTACGCTGCTTTTTTAGGGTGTATATTAGGGTTCCCCTGTTCTCTGGGCGATGCAGATGCCAAAGTTTAACATCTTGTAATTTTGCAGCCCTCAATGACCCGGCTACCATGATGGCAGGATGTACCACCTCCCCAATGTTACATGTTACATTGTTTCTCTGCATTTCACATTTTCTTTCGCTTTGTTGCTTTCTTGGTTTGTTCCTTTGTCGCTTCTGGTGGGGCAAGGGAATGATAAGGAGGTGGTGGCTCAAGGAAAGGAGGGTGACAAAACCTCAAACCCCCCCCCCCCCCCGAAAACCCCTGCCTCTGCCCCTGCCCCTGCCCATGCCCCTGCCCCTGCCCCTGCCCCCCCATAACCACAAAAAGACCCTTTCTCCCCTGTTGTGCTGTGTTGTGTTTTGTGCTGTGCTGTGATGTGATCTGATGTGCTGTGTTGCGCTGTGCTGTGCTCTGTTCTTGGGGGACCCAAATCCTAGCCTACACATGGCCCCTGCCCTGCCGCCCCCATTTCCTTTGCTTTCCTTATGTATAAGGCGCCCGCATGGTGCAGCTGGTCCTCCCCCTGGAGCACAGGGGGGAGGGCAGACCAGCATTGAGGACGCGGGGAGCCGGGGCCTTGACGGTAACCCGGCAGGTGGTCCTCCCTCCCCCTGGCTACTGGGGCATTAGGCTCTGGGAACTTACAGCACAGCACAGTACAGGAGAGCACAGCGCAACACCACATAGCACAGCCCAGAAACAGACTGGATAACAATCGGCTCATGTATGCAGCGGTCCAGTGGCCACGTTTGTGGACCGCTGCCCAACCATTCGCATAGGGGTGTAAAGTAGCTGAACTATACAGTCTGGGCTCTGCAGAGCCCAGAGAACAAGGAACCCTAAGATTTACCCTAGAAGTGCTTCTCATCGGAACTCTGCAGAGCCCAGCTTCTCAAAAATCCATAACATACCTGGGATTCCGGTAGGTACAACAGGAATAATTTGTAACCTAGGCTCTGCAGAGCCCAGAGATCGAAAATGTGTAATATTGGGGTCTAAAATGACCGAGCTAGTCTGGGCTCTGCAGAGCCCAGCCTGATCAAAAATGCAAATGCACCCCTATTTCACCATATGCAAAACACCACCCATCACCCCTTTTTTCGCTAAAACGATAGGGTGCACTATGGGCCGGTTTCCGCCGCACCCAGCTCATAGAAGTTTGTAATTTTTGGGTCGGTGTATCTGTAGGGTTAGGTCGTGTGGCGTGTTTGGTTAGCAGGCACACCTTCCATATGCACCCTTATTGTATTATTTTCTTTTAATTCTGGGCTCTGCGTGCCCAGCCAAACAGCCAAACGTATCTTCCACACCCATTTATCACAGGGCCAACACCGTTGTCAACTTGTTGCGCTTTTTCAGGTATTGCCTCAGGATGTTACACAGCGGCGGAAGTGGCTGCTATAAAAGGGGCAGCTGCCGTTTTGGGTTGCAGGGCCCAAGCAATCATCGCAACCCTCCGACTGCCATGCCTGGGTCTGAAACGTCTATTTACCCCATTGCCAGAACCTTTTTCGTATTCTATACCCCCAAAGGGGTAAAAATGCTGACGATGTTGCCGGGGTGGTAGGTACCTCAAAACTACGGATTTTGGGTTTTCCCACCCCAAAAATGTGATCTCCGGCACTTTAAAGTGCGCCACGTGTGAAATCGCCCCCTTAACTCCCATCTCCAAACACCTAAATCCACCTGGGCTCTGTGTGCATGCCGGTTTTGGTTTCGAAAAACCGATAGGGGGCACGTTGGGGCACTATGGGCCTCCAAATTTGTTTAATTTTGTAAGCAATATTTCAGTCTGATAATTTTAACCTCGGAAAGTTATCACTATAGGGCCAAACATGACGGTTCATTTTTCTTTACAATTGGACCCCACAGTCCCCAAAGCCAATCCCTCGAGGGCGTCTTCACCACTCACCAGCCGGCCAAAATGCAAACAGGTGGGTGGTGGCCGAGCTTTGGTGTTACACCATACCCTTGCGTGGGGTGTTGCGGTTTGCATGTTGTCCGCGGGCAGGATTTTTGGGGTCTGTGTTAGATTTTTTTTGGTTTTGTGGGCTCTACTAAGGCCAAACCTAATTTCCCGCCCATTTTGAACCCTTTGATCCCCTCTTAGGAGGCCCGTAGTGCACCCTATCGTTTTAGCGAAAAAAGGGGTGATGGGTGGTTTTTGCATGTGGTAAAATAGGGGTGCAAATTTGCATTTTTGATCAGGCTGGGCTCTGCAGAGCCCAGACCACGTGTGTAAGTCATTTTAATCCCCAATATGACACACTTTAGATTTCTGGGCTTCGCAGAGCCCAGGCTGCAAATTGAGCCTGTTGTACATACTGCAATTACAGCTATCGGCTTATGTGTAGACTGGTCCAGTGGCCACGCTACCTGGCCCCTGATCAACAGGTATCCTCTCGCCAACACTGTAGCATAGTTAGCTTAAACATTACCCCCGAATAGATTAGCAGCAACAGGAATCAAGGATACAACTCCTACCCACATTACCGATGGGCGTTGCTAGATGACGGCATTACATCATCTAGATAGAAACGCCAAAACAAGGCGTGTATTAGGATTTTTCAACAACCTGGGCTCTGCAGAGCCCAGCATTCATAAGCTGGGTACTGTAGGGGTGCTTATTAGGCTCTCCCTGTTGGCTGGGCTCTGCAGAGTCTAGACCTTCACAGCTCCCATTTTGACCCCCTATTTGTGTGACATGATAGCATTATGACACTTTGAAACTTATTCTACATGTGGTCTGCTAATATATTTTTCAATATTTGCCTTTTTGCGGTGGTACTGTTGTGTTGTGTTTTACAATTGTGTCACCGCGGTATTGAGGAAGTATGATCGTCAATAGCCATTGAGGAGTACTATACAACAAGCATTAGATTGTTTGCACGCAGGTGTAGTTCAAGCTTGCTGAAGTGATGTTCGTATTGTTGTGTTGCGTGTGACTGTACGGCAGTTTTACGACACCTTCTTTGCAACATACCCTAATATATTGCACTTGACATTTATGCATACCGTGCACTGCTCTTACATTTACTATCTGGTGATACGTCCTATATGATAAGTACATGTAACATGCTATCTTTTTTTTACAACAGCCATGGTGTGAAAGAAGGGTGCAAAGTAGCGTTTTGAAAAAGCTGGGCTCGGCAGAGCCCGGGACCAAGAAACATACTGAAAATGGGGGTAATAATATATTGTTGTACCAATACAGGAATGTATGTGGAAACACGTTGTAGTAGGGCCTAAACTACCAAATTCCTACTGGCTCTGCTCTGCAGAGCCCAGGTCACTGGAAACAACAAAAAGCACCTATAAATCACGAGAATGAGGAACATGCTGTAGCAATGTGGCTATGGATACCCCCTGCAACCCTCTGAAGAGCATGCAAATTTGACTAAGACAGTATGCTGGGCTCTGCAGAGCCCAGCAGTACAAAATTTGGTTGATTTGCCCCTAAATGTGACAAATTTTGTACCGCAGGGCTCTGCATACTGTCTTCGTCAAATTTGCATGCTGCTCAGAGGGTTGCACGGGGTATCCATTGCCACATTGCTGCTACAGCATGTTTCTCATTACCGTGATTTATGGGTGCATTTTGTTGTTTCCAAAGATCAGGGCTCTGCAGAGCCCAGCCAGTAGGAATTTGGTAGTTTAGGCCCTGCTACAACGTGTTTCCACATACATTCCTGTCCTGGTACGAACACTGTATTATTACCCCCATTCTTAGTATGTTTCTTGGTTCTGGGCTCTGCAGAGCCCAGCTTTTTCAAAACGGTCCTTTGCACCCTTCTTTCACACAGGTGTCATGATTCTTTTTGCTACGGTACATCTTCTATACGGGTGGTTGACGTGTGGTCATCATTGCCATCGCAATACTACAATTGCCCGAGCAAAATGAGGTTTGCCATAAGCAAACCCAAGTTTGGTCTGTGCAAGATTGAGTGTATATGTGTCTGCACTGATTGTCCGCTCAGTTGTCTTTTACATTTTGTATGTCGATGGGGAATGCTTTCCAATTGCCCCGTGGGCTGGTGCCTCGACAGGGCGAGCCCGGAGGAGCACATGTTGGGGGGAAACCGGCCAGCGGGTCAAAGGCCGGGCAATCGATTAAGCTGAGTGAAGCCCTACGCCGTGGCAAGAGGGGGGCGGGGATTGCCGGGACGCGGCATCTGGATGCCGGATCCCTTGAACCTTGGGCGACCCCCCCTGGTGTCCAAAACAAACACAACGGTCAATCTTTGGCCGAACCAGGGGGGTTAGCTCAGGGGGACGGGGTGATGGTTCTGCCACGGGCGGATCGGCCACGCGCCCCGCCCCCCCCCCCCCACGTTTGGTTACAAAGCCCGCGGGGTTGGGTGCAGGTTCCCTGCGAAGGAGCACGCCAGCTACGCTGTGCAGTTGTCAGGCTGTGGGGCTGTGGCGACGACGATTTTTGGATGTTGTGCGAGGGGTGTGCCCTCGCGGACGACATGAAGGTGCCCCAGAGCGGGAGTCATGTGCAGGTGCGTTTGCGTGGAGTCGGGGGTATGCACCCTGGTTTTGCTACCCCAAACGTAATCGAGGAGGCCTTGCGGGAGGAGGAGGAGCGCAAGGGTACTGCGCGGGAGGGCACCCCGTCCGGGGCCAAGGCTGTGAAGAAGGATAAAGGAAAAGGAAAGAAGATGATCTCTTTCCGGGAGTATTCGCAGTCGGGGCTGCACGCCCAATGGAGCCTGGTGGCGCCTCAGAAGGATTTTATGAGGCTGCGCATGGAGATCCAGACTGACCTTAATAGGTTGGGTGATCGAAAGGAAGAGTGGGTGGAGAAGGCTGTCAAGGCGCATGGGCTGGAGCTCACAACGGTGGTTGGTGGAGTACATAGCGTGTTATTGCCTGTTGGAGGACCTGCGATTCGACGTGGATACGGGTAATTTCGCTAAGGCGGTGGAGGAGAACAACGAGCAGTCGCAGAGAGGTATCAGCGAGGTCCTGAAAAAGCTGGAGATGTTGGAGCAACGGTTGGAGGAGGTGCAGCTGGGGAAGAGTTAGCCCTCCAGAAAGATCCCCAAGTTGAGCCACAAGAAGCTATCCATTTTGATGGAGATGGATCATAAACCGCAGTGGGTATGCCGTTTATTGGTATTTTTTAAGGCCGTCCTGGACGGGCAAAAGGTGGATCCCCAACTGATGGAGTGCACCTCAGCCTGGAAATCGTCTGACCTCCAAGAAGAGTTTGTTATGTCTCCGGAGAAGGCGCAGAACAAAGAGGTCTGGACCTCCGGAGCTTGGATGGAGGCCGTGACCGCCCCCATGGATGGGTCGGACGGTGGGGGAACCCCCCCGATTCCGGCCTTGGTGGCCCATTACGTGGAGGGGCTGCTGGTATCGGCGATGGGGACGTACGGAGAATCATACCATCAGCACACCAGAGGTGGGCGTGGGGGTGAGACCCCAAAGGAAGTGGGAGAGCCGCCAAAAAATTTTGGGGACACTACGGTCCCTGTGGAGGAAATCCGTCGCCGTCTGGCTAGCCTGCAGAGCAGGTTCTCGTACGAGAACGGGCGTAGGATTTGGATCCCGAAGAACAATAATCAGCAGAGGACCGACATGACGGATCCGCCGGCTACGGGTTGCCGCACGTGCAAGAGCCATGGAGCGCCGGGCAAGAAGCATTGGTTTTTTGCCTGCCCATACTACGAGTGACGGTACCCAAAAGGGGGGGAAGAACAGGAGGAGAGGGGGACAGTCGGTGAGACGCCGTCGGGAGAGGTGGAGGGAGTACTGGGAGAGTCGGCAGACTGGTCATCGTGGTGGGCGGCATGGAAGCGACTCAATCGACAGGACCCGGCAGAGTATTCCGATGCGCTTGTCGCCATGTCATGGAGCGTTGGCACCAGAAGCAACTATGCCGTTCACATCCGGGCATTGGGGTCACTCGCAGCCTCGCAGCCAGATGTCGATAAGTCAAAATTGCCGGACCGATACTTACGTGCGCTCTTCGCGAAGGGCAGGTCGAGGTCATACATGCGAGGGGCTATCAGCGCGGTACGGGCCCTGGAGGACTTGGGATGGATCGCTGGGGTGGTCCAGGCCAGGCATTGGCGCATGGCGAAGTCCACCATCCGAAACACGGAGGAGCAGCGACCGTATGGAGGACTGCAGGCACTGTCCGTACTTGCCCAATCCTGTCGAACCAAGGAGCAGTGGTCCGGGTTCGCCTTGGCCGTCCTCTCCTTCACCTGTCTGTGGCGGGTGGGGGAGGCGGCCGGGGTTCGACGACGCGGGATCGAGGACGAGGCTATATGGTTCAGATGCAACAAGAACGGTGACAAGGTTGTTCAGCGAGAACTGGGCCCGTACTCCGCAAAATGGGCGAGGTGGCTCCGTGACTATGGGTCCACAGGTCGTCGCAGGTCGCCCATCATGTGCCCTTCCGGATCGCCATAGTTGGAGTCATTCCTGGAATTCGGGTTCAGGGGAACACAGTACGCCAATCACAGGTGGCATTGTTGGAAACGCGGGGGTGCTGCCCTGCAGAAGTACCTCGCCCTCCCTGCGGAGATCCGGCAATGGTGGGGACGATGGAAATCACGGAGGGTGGCGGAGGACTACGCACAGCCACCTGAAGAGTATAAAATCTGGACCTCCATGAGACTACCATGGCCAGAGGGACCCTCCAAGTTCGTTAAGCGCACGGTGCGAGGGCACGACTTCTGGCCTGCAGCGATTTCGGAGTTATTTCGGGACGGACAGCAAACTGTGGAGCAGCAGCCTGACGTTGGGTCCAAGCGAGCGTGCATTGTACTGTCGGATGATGACACGCCTCAGCGACCTGGAGTCCCGGTGCGCCGCACCGTCAAGGTGCTTAGACATGGCAGTGCCAGCCCCGTGGCATCGGCAGCCCTGGGGCCCCGAGTTGGCCGAGTGGATCCTGCAGCGAGTACGGGACGGGGCGGTTCGGGAGTGGTGCAGCAAGCTGCGGGAAGTGATCGACCTCCCGCCAAGCAGCGGAGGCGATGATGGCTGGGTCCTGGGACGGCTGCTAGTGCTGGTGCTCAGGATGTGGAGGCATTCGTCAGAGTTAGGGATACCGCACCCTGGGGTACATATCGGTCAATTTTTTGTGCAGCTCACGAGGGAAATCACGGAGGGTGACGGAGGACTACGCACAGCCACCTGAATAAAAGATGTTAAAAAGGCCCAGATGTGGTCCTGGCACATTCTTCATCCCGAGGCGGTTACCAATGGGCTTGTGAACAACACCAGAGGTATGTTTTGGTCAAACAGGGGTTTGTATTCGAATAAATCGACCGACTTGGCCGAAATTTCGGCCAGCTTGTGTGTCGTTCAATTAATGCACAATAGGAGCCCACCTTGTGACACCACCTGTCTGCAGCTACACTTGGTTTTATCGAGATGGCCAAAAGGCAGTGCGCTATTGCATCACACCTGAAGGTAGCCTATGGCAGTTGGACCTGGACTGAAGAAAACCCCTGGCCCCCGTGGTCAGCAGTAATTAAGGCCCCTCTTTGGAAGGAACCCAAATATGAGGGGTTGCGGGGATTGTTGCAGAAGCCTGTTGCTAAGCCTGTTTGTGAAAAATCTGATACTGGTCTGGTCAGTATCCAGTGTGCTAGGGAGTCCCTCGTTGAGTCAAGCACAGGCAAACTCATTGCAGAGTCAGGCCGTGTGGAACTGATGGCAATGCGTTGTGGAGTCCCTGTTCCCAGTATCATTAGTTCACTGCCCTTTGCTGCTTGTGTCATTGAGGTGCCCCGCCTCTATACAGCCGGTTTGCGTAACCTGGTTGCGCAGCTGCTTTTGTCCGGTGTGCCTGTGTTCATTGCGGGTAAGTCTGCTGATGTGAAAGCCACTGTTGCTGCTTTGAAGGCCACTGTGGCTGAGGATATGTATAAGTGTGATGTTGCAATTTACAATTTGTCAAGCAAGACCCCGCTGTACACTTCTACGTCCCATCTGGTTTCCGTTTGTTCTGCCACTGCCACTGCCTTTGATAACAGGCTGCCCCGTTACGTGGCTTTTACTGAAGGACCCATGTCGTCTGTGATGCCTGTTGAGATATTCTCATTTCTTTTGAGCCTGGTTCCGGTCCCAGAACGGGCAGGCAACTGGTTTTTGCTGGGGACTCTGTCTGTGTATTTTGCAAGCATGATGTCTACCAGGTTTTCCAAGGACTGTAATGTTGTGTGTGCCCTTTTGGGTGAGGAGACTGTTGTGCCTGATGAGTTTGTTCAGTCCATAAGAGCAGCTATCACCAACGCCGACACGTGCACCCCCAAGTCATGGGAGGATGTGTACCACGACTTGGGGGCAGGTTTTCCTGTGGACTGTTCTGGGGTTAGGTATGTAGATGAGGATCCTGAGGAGCAAGATGGGGAGGCAGAGTCGCAACCAAAGACACACACTCCAAAGAAGAAACCCAAAACTGCCCCTGCCCCCTCACCCAGTGGCACGCAGCGCGCTCAGGCCACCCCAGCTTCCTCCTCAGGCACTGTTGCCCCTACTGGCAAAGGTATGAATACTTTTGTGAATCATTTTTCACCATCCCAGGGTGGAAACACACAGTCACAGAACTCTGCCACTGCCAAGCCTGGTGCTGCAGCCCCTGCCAAGCGTCCTGCTAACACAGGTGCTAGAAAGGCCCGTGCAACTGGTCTGCGCAAGCGCTAATGCCAGTCGTGCTGCTTATATTGCCTGTCAGTATGAAGTCCGGCCGAAATTTCGGCCAGCATGCAGTACTCAGCCTCTTCAGCCTTTTATTATTGTGTTTCCCCATAGGCACTGCAAAAGTCTGCTTTGATTCGTCAGGTGGCAAGTATTTGCTTGTAATTGAGTATATTATGTTGCACACCCTGTTCAAATGTCACTGCTCCTGTGTTCCTTGCTCGTGTCTATTGTCTTAGGTACCCATTTCAGTGATCATATTCGGAGTTTCGATGGACCTGGCCGAAATTTCGGCCAGCTTAGGCCTGTCTGACAAATAGGACCATGTGTTTGGACATTTTTCGAAGAGCTGGCCGAAATTTCGGCCAAGTTGGTTAAAATAGGAAATACACGTACATGCTTTGGGATAGTTTTCTCTGTGCTTCAATGAAAGGTATGTTTGGGGTTCCCTCATCTGTGGTGTATAGGGGGGTTCTGTGATCAAGCTGGAACAAAGGGGAGAGAAAAATAGGCAGCCCCCTCCCCACCCCACACTGGAATGCAGTGGTCTAAATGTAAAACAACACTATATTTTGGTGATTGAATGTCTTTATTTTGAAAACCTGTGTGTTTCCAGAAATGCAAATAATGGCATATATTTGAAATACACACATTGTTTTTGCATGTTGCCACCAGAGGGGTTTGGATACCCAAAAAATAACACCCCTTTTCACATACTTTTCCCCTCATTACAACACGGACTTCCGTTGGCCATAGCGCCAGGTGGGGGATGGGCAACTTGTGACGCCTAAGCTCCATGGCATCCCTGCCCGAGCATGGCACTTGCGACCGTGGCCCCCCATGCACGACCCACGACACGTCAAAGTACGCAAGCAACCATGTCATGCACTGCGCTTGCACATTGGCCTCCCTGTGGATGGCCGACAATTTACGACCCGACACCTCGTCCACCCCCTCCACCCGACAGCCCCCCCCCCCCCGGTTGGTATGCTCGTTGTGACCATGTTTCAGAAAGCGGTTAATGCTTTCCGAAATGTCACCGCAGAACATAGCCAGGCCAAAAGGCTTAATGTTCTGCAACATGGTTTCTACATCCTGCCCAAGGCTTAGTAGATACCATGATGCTGTTCCAGCAGTGCAGTGCCGCCGGAAATCGCGCGCGACAGCAGCACAATTCAAAGGGTTAGGGCCCTGATATGTACAATAGAGGGCCTGCAGCAGGTCCCACATGTTCGCGATGGCCTTGTACTTGGCTGTGCTGGGCCTAATGCCGAGGCACTTAGCAATATCCGGCCATGCGTCAAAAAAATTGGATGTCTCCTCCCCATCCGGGGATGCTGACCCATAAACGCTCCAACCTGCACGCCTCTCCGACAGGAGAACTTGCAGGTCTCGACGGAGCGCAGGGGTGACCAACCTAGCCTCCCGATCGAGAAACTCCCCCAACAAGCGGCCCATGGCCATTGTTAAGTGCAAAATGCACAAGACGACCCAGGCACGTGGCACTTTCAAAATGGGCTCCGTACTGCAGCCGGCGGCTTGCAAGGATGGCGTCCCAAGGAGGAAGGCCGTGTAGTTGGCCTCATCACACCCTCCCAAGTCTTCGTTGGGGCATTCCATATGCCCTCATTGAACATGGAGCCCACTTGGGGGCATGTGGACACCCCAATCACCCTGTTGTTCACGGTTGACCCCCCCCCCCCCCCGAGGATCACCTTTGCCTCCTCCTTGGAGGCTCCTCCTTGGAGGCCCCCCATTGGACCAGCCCCGTGTCGATGATCTCTTGAATCACCTAAACACGAGACATGGGGGCTGGTAGTCTAGTCCAATCTAGCGTCTAGCGAGCGGTGTTTGAGGCCGACTAGATCAAAACTAGAACGAGTGAAAGGCACTAGGTGAGAGGACTACCTCCCAATTGCTCTTACACAACGTCCCAAGGGTCTCCATGGCCTAGTCATCGCAATTGGCCATGCTCAACACCCAAAGGCCCGCTGGGGAGCGGGCCAAGCGCTCGAAGTTGGCCAAGGAGATGGTGAGTTGGGTCCAACTTCCCCCGGCCACGGGGTAGGCCTCTCCCCGGACGATGAACGTCAATGGGAAGGTGCGGTTGATTGACCGCACCAAGCCCGGCCGGGAGAGGATGTATGTGACCCATGAGGCGAAGGGCCATGAGATCCCGGTGGCCTTGGGCAACACCGTGGCAACGGGGTTGTCCAATTGCACCGGGGCGACCAACTCCTTCCAACGGGCTTGGAAAGCCCGCTCGGTACAATTTGGCCGGGAGTAGGGGGACGGTGATTACTCCAACTTACGGATCGTGTAGAGCTCCGAGAGGGTCCTCCACGACAACTTGGGGGCCCTCATGTTGAGCACTAGTTCACACATGGCGGTGGGGGGAAGTAGGGAGGCGGCGTATGCCTCAACGGCGGCCTTGCACGCCTCACCCGTGGTTTGGGTAGAAGTGGCGGAGTTCACATGTTGGACGGCGTTGTTGAATTGCCGCCGTGCTAGGGGGCATGATAGCGCCCACGTGGCCAAGTAATGGCCCACCCGCTCATCCTTGAGGGTTGAGGCCCCACTCAACTCCCGTAGTGCCTTGGACAAGAGGGAAGTATCCTTCCCGGGTGAGGAGGGAGCAAGGGGGGTAGTGGCGGGGCGTTTCATTGCAAAGAAATGTGCAATATCTAAGCGGGAAAGAAGGAAGCATGGAACAATGCACGACGGACAATAGCAAGCAAGCATGCAACGCACGCACACACGGAACAACGAAGAAATTGGGATATGTTGGTAGACATTATATCGTTCTAGTATTGATCTAATCTAGGCTAGAAAGTTCTAGCTAGAGCGTTCTAGGCTAGAACGAGAATGGGTTCTCTAGCGTGTACCAAGGGAAGTAGCTACCATTGAACGCTTTTGGAAGAGTGCAACTGGTGAACTCCGCCTTGATTCCCAGATGGCTGTACCATGCCATGTTTGTACCCCATTATCGTATGTTCCACAAGATAGATCAAAGGGTACGTCATTTTGTGACAGCGGCAAAAGGTGTTGAACCCAAGTGTAATGCGAGCCATTTCACCGCATCCCAAAAGCACGGAGGGCTGGGGCTACACCAAATCTACTAGGCCTACAGGGCAAGGTATATCACCATCATGCAACGCACTGTGCGAGACGGTGACCATCCCATCACCACAGCGGCAAGGCGGCTTGTACACTACACCGTGGCTCCACTCACAGACTATGTCCATATGGTGGAGCAAATGGGAGGAACAGTTCCAATTCAAATGGATGATAGGCAACGACCACAAGGGGGACCGGGACTGTTCCATGAAGAGGATTGAGAGGATGCGATATATACATATATATATATATATATATATATATATATATATGGATATATATATATATATATATATATATACATATATATATCCTCCAATCTACACCCCTCTCCCAACTCTAGGTGGCTCCACCACACGGCTCTAAGGTACGTGCGAAGGGCACAAAGTGGTGCATACATGTGGTGGAAGGGGCTAAACTCGGTCAAAACGGGCTCAAAAAGGGCTAAAAACACTTGTTTGAGCATCCCAAATGGTCCGGGATCAGTTTTGGAAAAACGCGTTTTTGACTCATTTTTGACCCATTTTTGGTCCCAAAATGGCCCATCTTAAAGGCATTTTGGGAGTTTCCATGAGCCAAAACCCTTCGCCACGGGGTCAAAATGGGCTAAAACCACTTGTTTGAGCACCATAGATGGTCCAGGATCATTTTTGGAAAAACGCGTTTTTGACCCATTTTTGACCCATTGTTGGTCCCAAAACGGCCCATTTTCAAAGCATTTTGGGATTTTCCATGGCCCAAAACGCGCCACGACGGGCTCAGAAATGGCCCAAAAAGACTTGTTTGAGCATCCCAAATGGTCCAGGAACAACTTTGGAAAAAATCTTTTTTTTCGCCCTAGGGACCCTGGTGGACCCACCGTTGGCCCCGAGAAGGAACCCGTATCCGACATGCGCTGTGCCCCCCATATCAGACTTGCCCCCCCCCCCCTTTTCTCTTGCCCAATTCTGCACCTTGCTTCCTTGACCCGTACCTGAATGGCTGTACTGAAATAAGGGGAGACCCCCCGATCCCTGGACCTCTGCCTACAAGGGGCGGAGGAATTTTGATCTGCCAGAGCGGGAATGAAATAAGGGGCGGCCCCCCGGTCCCGGGTCCTCCGCCCATGCAGGGTGGAACGACCTTGATATGCCGATGCAGTTTTGAAATAAGGGGTGGCCCCCCGGTCCCTGGTCTTCCGCCCAGGCAGGGTGGAAAGACATTGATGCACCGATACAGTTCTGAAATAAGGGGTGGCCCCCCCGTCCCTGCCTCTGCCATGCAGGGCGACCTCGGAACGGTCCCGAGACGATAGTGAGTCAAGGGGAGGCCCCCCGGAGACGAATTTGTTTGGAACCAAGGGGGGGCGCCATCCCCCTCAGGCCCCTGATGTGTATGTATCAAGTAATGTACGTACGTTACTGAAAGAACCACAGTATTGTATAATGTACGCCTCCGGCCAACAGCCAGGGAGGGCCGGAGGTCCGGGTAAAAGCCCCGGACCCCCCAACGCACACACGCATTAAAGGGTAGGCCACGCGAAGTGCGCACGGTAAACATTGTTTAGGCTACCCAGGGGCTCCTCGGTACGTTCTTTAAGAGAACCTGAGGAGTCCCTTAACGCTTGCTTGCTTGACAAGGGTAGCTGGACTTCCAGCGTGTTTGCGGACAGTGTATTATAGGTCACACTGAGAAGGGTATAATACCTGGAGTGTGGCTTGGTTCCTCCGCCGCAAACGCCCTTTCATTTGCCTTTGTTTTACAGGTGGGCAGGTAGGGTGATTGGTGCAGCAGCATTTTTTTATGCCCTGCTAAACAAGGGCGCAGATCACACAAACAAGTAACTCCGCTCCGCCTGTGGCAGAGCAGGGAGTCCGACTTCATCGACATCTGCGCCTTGCACGCGAGAGCACTCCTTCCCTCCAAGCCCTAGTAGGGGAAACGCGTTGTGGCGTCCCCTGTTAGGCCACAGTTGCTTAGCAGCGCTGTGTTCTCTTGTCATTTCACAGGAGGGTCGCTAGGACCCACGAGATCTTTGACTTCGCAACGCCCAGTAGAGTGTGCGTGTAGGAGTGGTAGTCCTGCGTGGGGGCTTGAGCCAGTTGCCCCAGTGCTCGCCCACCAGGATGGTGCCACTGTAGGGTGTGTAGGACCTGTAGTGCGTGTGTCACTGTCCCACCCGTTTCCTGCAATTTTAGCAGGGTTGGTGGGCTGTGGCAGTGGTTAGGTCAGTGTTTTTGGCCACATAGCAAAACGGCGTTTTCATGCCTTCATAGCTTTTGGCCACCCCTCCCTGTAGTAGACAGATAGACATCCGCCCCCCTACAGGGGCCCACTGTTTCAGATTTTTACAACTAGGGGCTCTATGTAAAGCCCCAACCACCAGCTTTCACCACAATTTTGTTTTGTGGAATTTTACCACACCATCACAGAATTAGAAGGCTCCAAAGTGAGCTCGACTATCCGCCCCCCTACAGGGGCCCACTGTTTCAGATTTTTACAACTAGGGGCTCTATGTAAAGCCCCAACCACCAGCTTTCACCGCAACTTTGTTTTGTGGAATTTTACCACACCATCACAGAATTAGAAGGCTCCAAAGTGAGCTCGACTATCCGCCCCCCTACAGGGGCCCACTGTTTCAGATTTTCACAACTAGGGGCTCTATGTAAAGCCCCAACCTCCAGCTTTCACCACAACTTTGTGTTGTGGAATTTTACCACACCATCACAGAATTAGAAGGCTCCAAAGTGAGCTCGACTATCCGCCCCCCTACAGGGGCCCACTGTTTCAGATTTTTACAACTAGGGGCTCTATGTAAAGCCCCAACCACCAGCTTTCACCGCAACTTTGTTTTGTGGAATTTTACCACACCATCACAGATTTAGAAGGCTCCAAAGTGAGCTCGACTATCCGCCCCCCTATAGGGGCCCACTGTTTCAGATTTTCACAACTAGGGGCTCTATGTAAAGCCCCAACCACCATCTTTCACCACAACTTTGTTTTGTGGAATTTTACCACACCATCACAGAATTAGAAGGCTCCAAAGTGAGCTCGACTATCCGCCCCCCTACAGGGGCCCACTGTTTCAGATTTTTACAACTAGGGGCTCTATGTAAAGCCCCAACCACCAGCTTTCACCACAACTTTGTTTTGTGGAATTTTACCACACCATCACAGAATTAGAAGGCTCCAAAGTGAGCTCGACTATCCGCCCCCCTACAGGGGCCCACTGTTTCAGATTTTCACAACTAGGGGCTCTATGTAAAGCCCCAACCACCAGCTTTCACCACAACTTTGTTTTGTGGAATTTTACCACACCATCACAGAATTAGAAGGCTCCAAAGTGAGCTCGACTATCCGCCCCCCTACAGGGGCCCACTGTTTCAGATTTTCACAACTAGGGGCTCTATGTAAAGCCCCAACCTCCAGCTTTCACCACAACTTTGTTTTGTGGAATTTTACCACACCATCACAGATTTAGAAGGCTCCAAAGTGAGCTCGACTATCCGCCCCCCTACAGGGGCCCACTGTTTCAGATTTTTACAACTAGGGGCTCTATGTAAAGCCCCAATCAGCAGCTTTCACCACAACCTTGTTTTGTGGAACTTTACCACACCATCACAGAATTAGAAGGCTCCAAAGTGAGCTCGACTATCCGCCCCCCTACAGGGGCTCACTGTTTCAGATTTTCACAACTAGGGGCTCTATGTAAAGCCCCAACCTCCAGCTTTCACCACAACTTTGTTTTGTGGAATTTTACCACACCATCACAGAATTAGAAGGCTCCAAAGTGAGCTCGACTATCCGCCCCCCTACAGGGGCCCACTGTTTCAGATTTTTACAACTAGGGGCTCTATGTAAAGCCCCAACCACCAGCTTTCACCGCAACTTTGTTTTGTGGAATTTTACCACACCATCACAGAATTAGAAGGCTCCAAAGTGAGCTCGACTATCCGCCCCCCTACAGGGGCCCACTGTTTCAGATTTTTACAACTAGGGGCTCTATGTAAAGCCCCAATCAGCAGCTTTCACCACAACTTTGTTTTGTGGAACTTTACCACACCCTCACAGATTTAGAAGGCTCCAAAGTGAGCTCGACTATCCGCCCCCCTACAGGGGCCCACTGTTTCAGATTTTTACAACTAGGGGCTCTATGTAAAGCCCCAACCACCAGCTTTCACCACAACTTTGTTTTGTGGAATTTTACCACACCATCACAGAATTAGAAGGCTCCAAAGTGAGCTCGACTATCCGCCCCCCTACAGGGGCCCACTGTTTCAGATTTTCACAACGAGGGGCTCTATGTAAAGCCCCAATCAGCAGCTTTCACCACAACTTTGTTTTGTGGAATTTTACCACACCATCACAGAATTAGAAGGCTCCAAAGTGAGCTCGACTATCCGCCCCCCTACAGGGGCCCACTGTTTCAGATTTTTACAACTAGGGGCTCTATGTAAAGCCCCAATCAGCAGCTTTCACCACAACCTTGTTTTGTGGAACTTTACCACACCCTCACAGAATTAGAAGGCTCCAAAGTGAGCTCGACTATCCGCCCCCCTACAGGGGCCCACTGTTTCAGATTTTCACAACTAGGGGCTCTATGTAAAGCCCCAACCACCAGCTTTCACCACAACTTTGTTTTGTGGAATTTTACCACACCATCACAGAATTAGAAGGCTCCAAAGTGAGCTCGACTATCCGCCCCCCTACAGGGGCCCACTGTTTCAGATTTTTACAACTAGGGGCTCTATGTAAAGCCCCAACCACCAGCTTTCACCACAACTTTGTTTTGTGGAACTTTACCACACCATCACAGAATTAGAAGGCTCCAAAGTGAGCTCGACTATCCGCCCCCCTACAGGGGCCCACTGTTTCAGATTTTCACAACTAGGGGCTCTATGTAAAGCCCCAACCACCAGCTTTCACCACAACTCTGTTTTGTGGAATTTTACCACACCATCACATAATTAGAAGGCTCCAAAGTGAGCTCGACTATCCGCCCCCCTACAGGGGCCCACTGTTTCAGATTTTTACAACTAGGGGCTCTATGTAAAGCCCCAACCACCAGCTTTCACCGCAACTTTGTTTTGTGGAACTTTACCACACCATCACAGAATTAGAAGGCTCCAAAGTGAGCTCGACTATCCGCCCCCCTACAGGGGCCCACTGTTTCAGATTTTCACAACTAGGGGCTCTATGTAAAGCCCCAACCTCCAGCTTTCACCACAACTTTGTTTTGTGGAATTTTACCACACCATCACAGATTTAGAAGGCTCCAAAGTGAGCTCGACTATGCGCCCAACCCTCTCCCACCCTCTCCCAACCCTCTCCCACCCTCTCCCAACCCTCTCCCAGCCTCTCCCAACCCTCTCGCAACCCTCTCCCACCCTCTTCCAACCCTCTCTCAACCGTCTCCCAACCCTCTCCCACCCTCTCCCAACCCTCTGCCACTCTCTCCCAACCCTCTCCCAACCCTCCCCCACTCTCTCCCACCCTCTCCCAACCCTCTCCCACCCTCTCCCAACCCTCTCCCACCCTCTCCCAATCCTCTCCCACCCTCTCCCAACCCTCTCCCACCCTCTCCCAACCCTCTCCCACCCTCTCCCAACCCTCTCCCACCCTCTCCCAACCCTCTCCCAACCGTCTCCCACCCTCTCCCAACCCTCTCTCAACCGTCTCCCAACCCTCTCCCACCCTCTCCCAACCCTCTCCCACTCTCTCCCAACCCTCTCCCAACCCTCCCCCACTCTCTCCCACCCTCTCCCAACCCTCTCCCACCCTCTCCCAACCCTCTCCCACCCTCTCCCAATCCTCTCCCACCCTCTCCCAACCCTCTCCCACCCTCTCCCAACCCTCTCCCACCCTCTCCCAACCCTCTCCCACCCTCTCCCAACCCTCTCCCAACCGTCTCCCACCCTCTCCCAACCCTCTCTCAACCGTCTCCCAACCCTCTCCCACCCTCTCCCAACCCTCTCCCACTCTCTCCCAACCCTCTCCCAACCCTCCCCCACTCTCTCCCACCCTCTCCCAACCCTCTCCCACCCTCTCCCAACCCTCTCCCACCCTCTCCCAATCCTCTCCCACCCTCTCCCAACCCTCTCCCACCCTCTCCCAACCCTCTCCCACCCTCTCCCAACCCTCCCCCACCCTCTCCCAACCCTCTCCCAACCGTCTCCCACCCTCTCCCAACCCTCTCTCAACCGTCTCCCAACCCTCTCCCACCCTCTCCCAACCCTCTCCCACTCTCTCCCAACCCTCTCCCAACCCTCCCCCACCCTCCCCCACCCTCTAACAATGGGGCAGGGTGTCTAATCTCAGTGGATTCCGGTAGCAGTAGAGGTGTTAAGTGAACCGTCATGCTTGCCTTTTTGTGTGTTTCTTTGCTGAGGTGTGGGATTTGGGAACCAAGAACGGTGTAGTTCATCGTACAAAAAACCGATGGAAAAACGCCTGGAAGTTTTTGAAATCCCTCAGAAAGATGCTCGGAAGTTTTGGCAGCCAGATCGGCCCCCCAAAACGCAACCGATATCGGTAGGAATGTTCCATGGGCTTCCCAGCCGACCGTGCCGGGGGAGCTCGGAAGAAATTTTGGCTGGGACTTCCGAGATCAACCCTGCAATATGAGTCCCATTTGCTGAGCATGAATGCTGAGCATCCCCAAATATCCTGAGCAATATGCTCAGCATTTTCCTGCCATTTTTTACCTTCTATGCTGTGCGTCCCAGCACCATGTGTTGCATGGCGAGCATCACCACGCGGAACCCACAAGTATCAGAATCAGGTTGGGTTCCGTAATGGTGCCACACGAAAGACCAGCCAATCTTCTTCAACATGACTCGAAACAGAGCCCCGCATTCTGACGAGGCGTCTTTGGAATCGTGAATGACTAGTTGGAGTCCACTTGGAGATTTGTGACCGACACGTAGTGGACCCCTATCGTGGAATTTCGGGACGTTAGCAATAATGGTAACGCGCATTTTTCTGTACAAATGAGGCTTAGTGTAGGAAAATGTCGCATGAGTTGGGCCAACTGCATGTCGATAATAACAGGTTTCACCGAGGTGGTTCCTGGGGGCAAGAGAACTTCAAGGAGGCACTGGACTGCTGCAGTGGACAACCACGCACATTCTGCAAGATGGACATTGTGCCCGATGGAATCATTTCTCTCATCCGGCCAATATTCAATGCTGAAGTGGCAATTACGTGCATCCAAATGGGGGTAGTCACCAATGGAGGACGGAGGCGGAGACACATGCGATTTAGTCGGGTACTGTTTTGGTGGACCCTCAATGTGGTCTTGCTTTCGAAGAATGCGCTCCCGGAAAACAGCCTTTGTACCACAAGTTGATAGTCCATGAGCCGCACACAAGGTCCGCAACTGAACAACGGACATTTGGCTTAAGACATCGGCACTAAAGACATGTGGCTTGTTGTTGCCATCCAACAACTGCACTCCAACATTTGGTTGCTGAGATGTGCCATGAGGCCGTCCGCGCATACGTGGCTGCTCCGTTCCGTCCTCATTGAGGTCGTCAATGTCCAATGACAACTTGTCTCCTTCTAATTGTCTATCAATGTAAGACCACCATGGAAATGACACATACTGCAAGATGAGCAACATGTTCACTTTTAAAATGCGGGCATCCAAATTTTTGGGGAAATGAGATTTCGTGTGCCATGAGCGGCATACACACATGATCCCGGCAATGAGAGTGGATGTGAAGGTTCTACGTGGGTAAGGAGGAATGTGCTGAGCGGGCTTGGGTGCCAAAACATTTGTCGCCACAAACCAATTCCACGGCTGCACGTAGTAGGGGTCCACAAGGAATGCCTCACGGCGATAGTTAAGGATATATAGACCTTGCAGGGACCGTGCCCGTGACAATGCAACATACGCATGCGCTGCGGCAAAGAAGGTTGCCATATCAATCCACACAATCCGGTACGAGCAGCCTTGCGATCCGTGAACAGTACATGCATATCCTGCGAGCATCGGAAATTGTAGTATTTTGACCTGCACGGATGGCCCGTACACGGGGATTATTTGTTGGAACCGACAAATAGGGTACTCCCTAGTGCGGCCAATGGGGCACACAACGATAACATCATTGGACCATCGCTTGATAACAACCATTGTCGAGTTCACCAAACGATTCTGAATACTAACGTTGCGAATTAGCCGGGCTCGCATACCGGCGGCCACAAAAACCTGTTGTGGGAGCACGCGGCGATTGCGAGAATTGATGTAGTCGCACATGGCTTGATTGGTAGGAGCACCACCCATGTCCACATACGTGGCGTTGAAGGTCACAATATTGGATCCCAATTGTGCCATGAAGTGTTCGTTCCACCGATGCATAGCATTCCTGCGTCCCACTAACATGGGGGCATCTTCGAGATCTTGTAGCGAAACATCATTGTTTGGAGCGATGCGTTGTTGTAGAGTGAGATGATCATCATCTGTTTCCTCCCCAATGCGTACACGATTGAGCAAGTCGATGAATTGTGCATCGTCTTGGCGCATGACCTCCGTCAACACAAACGGCACAAAATGGTTCCGGAAGAGGGCACTATCGAAGATGTCGAGATCAACAGCGGGAAGCTGCAATGGGTCGCCAACAAGAAGCATTGTAATTCCTCCGAAAGGATTCCGCTTGTCTCGTCGCACCTTGTGTAGTATGTCATTCAACGTGTGGAGGAGCTTGTTCGACAAAAGTGAGAACTCATCCACAATAATCATGTCAGCATTACGAATCATCCACCAAAGAATTGTTCCCTCTTTGATTTGCCAATCAAGGTCCAAGGACAAAGAAAACAAGCTGTGGATGGTTCGGCCACCCACGTTCAGCGCTGCCACGCCACTAGCACCGCACACGAGTATTGAAAATCCACATGCGCGTAGCTTGGCAATCAATAAACGTATGACATGAGACTTCCCAGTTCCAGCAACTCCTGTCCGAATGGCACACAACTGAGGTCGGCTACCATCAATGCTAGCCCGACAATGTGTCGATATATCTAGTGCATCCTTCGGTTGTCGTTGTTGAAAGTGTGCCACAAAGATTTCAAAAACCATGCGTTGCCAATGATTTAGAGCATTGACCAAAGTTTCGGCAGCTGCGGGGTCATTGGCATTCATAAATGCCTTCAACTCCTCAGCCACCTGGGGATCCAATTCCGCCTCATCAGCAACCATTGGTTCATCGTCACCGGCCGGATGCTTGTTAAGCTCATCCAAATCGGACATATAATTGTTGAAGAAGGTTGCGTCAATTATGTCCTCAGCCCGAAGGACCTCTGCAAGAAGACGCAACCGCTCAACTGAATAACCTCGAGCCTTGGCGTTGTTTAGTGTTTCGCGTGCTTCTTCCTCATATCCTCGGAACAGCCCACGAAGGATACACTCCTCCATGTAGGTCTTCGACACATTGTCCTTCGAAAAGAATCGCTGTTCCTGGTCTTCTTTCGTGAAGGGCTGGGAGAGGAGAATCTTTTGTAAGAAGTACTTTTCGGCGTCCTCACCGTAGGGAAGGTAGAAATTCCACCTTGGAATAGCAGTGCGCCGGCGCAATCTCCACTTATTGCCCATATTGTGTCTCTAATTTCCCGCTCCATGCGCTCTGGAGGGGACGGCCACCAGTATGGGCGCTCCTTGCCATTGTCAGGAGGGTCGGCTTTATACCGATCACCGTCTACTGCGTCATCGGGATCACTAGACAGTGATTCGTTGGCCATATCCTCTGCTGGATTGCTTGCCAAGGCGCTGGCCTCTGAGGGATTGCGCCGTGTACGACGGTAATAGCGGTAGAAGTCAGGGTACTTCAGTTGCAAACCATCCGGAAGCTCCAAATAGAAATCGTACCTATCTAGGTACAAAACATCTGTAGACGTGTCATCCTCCGGTAGGTGTTTGCGGCGTTTCAAGCGCCCCAACTTAGGCCATGGATCCGTTGGAATCCATACAACCTCTCTACTACCCCTACATTGATGAATGCCGAGCAGCATCATTCCATTCTCCATGCGTCCCAAAGAACGTAGCTTCAGCAAGCGCTCAACGTCAGTGGCATTTGGTGACAGGTTCATTGGAACGGTCAATGATTTTGCAGCTTTGGTGAGATATTTCGCAAGGTACAACTCCCACCCCAAAGATGTGATTCGTTGCACATTTTTGTGGCATTGCAAACGTACTAGAAGACGACGATTGTGAGGCACCACACAAGCATCTTCTTGTTCCTGTCGGCGGTACAACAGGCGTACACCCTTACTGTCCAACTCCTCCTTATGTTGGGGAACCGTAGACGGATACCCTGCCTTGCACTCGGTAGATACGCGCCCTTGGCCAATGTTGGGACATTTGTCCGGGTAACACTGGTGCACCATATTGCACTCCTTGTATAAACTCCGTAGATATGAAGTGAATTCCGGATCATAGCCATCACTTTCGCGGGGCATTGTAGCGCAGATGACATCATCCGGGATTGAATGGGGTTGGCACCAAACAACACCATGCAAGTGCACTCGGCCGCGCTCTTGGTATTCAAAGCGGAACCAATAATCGCGAACCGTTCCAAATGGACCTCTCTTGCCAATGGCTAAGAACTCACGCTTGAAGATCTCAACCCGCTTATGAAATGCAACACATGCCTCCATATCGTACCCGTCTTGAATTGGCTTGGTGGGCCTTGTGCCCTCGGGATATCGTCCAGGCCACACCGCACCTGCGCGACATCCCTTCTGCACTGCGGCTTGCAAATCAGCCCTATTGTCATTCATCGTCCAAGTAATGAATAGGTCTGCTTTTCCAAGCTCGCGGCTCATTGCAGTGAGGTCAAGATGCCGTGAGGCCCAATAGGATCGTGTCCCAACTAGCTTGGATGGGACATAAGTTCCATATCGATAGTATGGGTTGAGTTCCGCAGTACCTTGATCAACTCCTTCGCCTTCCAAATTCCGATGCATGGAATCAACACCATCGTGGTACGAAGCACGGGCCTTCTTATGTTCGTGTGCGGGGCGTGCTGATGATTGGCTTGGTTGGCTCGGGGACTGTGTGGATGATTCGGCACCTGGACAGGGAGTTGATTGGCTTGGCTGACCGGGTGATTCAGTGGATTGCGAAGAAGATTGTGCGTTATGTGATGACTGTCGCTTAGGTGGGGGCTTGGGTCCTGCGGAGCTTTTAGCAGCACGCAAATGTTCCGCAGTGATATCCTCTGCGCGATCACCACGTTGCGCTTTGAAATTTTGCTGGTTCCAAATAAGTTGATTCTTCATCTCCTTACTCACTTGGAAGAAGGACCACCATCGGTCACGGCGCCAGCGCTCATCAAATGCAAGATAGCGGCTACGGTAATACGCTGCACATCCAATTCCACACCCAACCTTGTATCCACCAACTCCACCAGGATATAAATCCGGCCAAACGCACGGTTCCAATTTTGGATCGTTGAAATGCAGATACCTGTCGTTCGCCAATGATTGTGCTGCAGCGGTAACCGTCCCCCCTGCACGTTGAAATGGTGCTCGATGCATGAATCCCACTCTGTCTTGGTGAGGGGCAAAATCGGGAATGATGTTCCGCGGTGCATCACACTCCACTGCCCAAGCCACATACTCGTCTTGTAGATGGTACTCCAGGCGTTTCCCGTACTTATCCTCAAAAAAACGTTGTGTCAACGTCCCCATTGTAGAAGCGGCATTCTGTAGGTAGCGGTACAATGTCTCATAATGCGCCAAAAACCGGGAATAAAAGGGGTGAATTTTCTTCAGCAACAGCAATGCTTGGTTCATTTGCCGCGTGTTTTGGGCACTGTCCTTCGGCTTTTGATAATCGCGAAGCACATCTTCTTTCATGGTCATAAACCCATATAGTGCATTATAATGCTGGCTAGGCTTGCGGCCCACACCAACGGTCCCAATAGCATGGTGCCACTGTCGATGACGCAAATCCACGTGCTTAAGGGTATTTGAATACAAAGCGCCCAACGCGATTTGCCGTTTTTGATATTCGGTGAGATTCGCCAGTTTGGTTGGGACATTGTAATGTGTCGTGCCATCCAATTCGTACCCATAATTTATAGGATCGTACTTGGCACGATACTTGCTGCAAACGAGGCATGCATACATACGATGTGTCGAATGCCATACCGGCATATCAAACACTTTGAAGGTGCCAATACTCGTGGGATGCAAGCGAGGCGGAACGCGAAAAGGTGGTCCTTTGTATTGTACATAGTTGGCAAACAGGTCATTTCGGAACTCGAAGATTGCACTAGTAATCACATCTGTGGGTGGCACCCCAAAGAGGTTGGTGGTACGGACTGCACTATCATCCCGGGAAACAAGAAACTTGTGCGCACCAACCGGGCCCCAAAGTAGTTGACCACATCGATGGCAAAGGGCATCGAACAGTGGCGAGTACAAAACATCCAAACCATCAAGCCAATACTCTCGGACAGATTTCAAAGAAATGTGAGATGGCGGCTGGTGTTTCCGGCTGAAAAGCTCTTTCTTAGCGGCACCAACGACCCCGCGATCGAGGATGTGAAGCTTTGGCATGTTGCTTCTCCGGTGTATTGGCGTGTCCACCGACAATGCCCTTGTCGCGTTGCGACTCTGGCGTGTTCCTTTTACCTCCAGTAGAACCCTTGGCAGCTTGTGCCGCAGAGGTGTTCCTTGCACCTCCAGTAGAACCCTTGGCAGCTTGTGCCGCAGAGGTGTTCCTTGTACCTCCAGTAGAACCCTTGGCAGCTTGTGCCGCAAAGGTGTTCCTTTCACCCTTGGCAGCTTGTGCCGCAGAGGTGTTCCTTGCACCCTTGGCAGCTTGTGCCGCAGGGGTGTTCCTTGCACCCTTGGCAGCTTGTGCCGCAGGGGTGTTCCTTGCACCCTTGGCAGCTTGTGCCGCAGAGGTGTTCCTTGCACCCTTGGCAGCTTGTGCTTGTGAGGTGTTCTTTGCACCCTTGGCGGCTTGCGCTTGTGCCGTGTTAAGACTTGCCATGGATGATGATTGCAGTCCACGCTTCGCTCGCTTGTTCAACCGCTTCATGAGAGTGTGCCGCATACTAGCATGGCGACGGCGAATGGTTGGTGGCGCAATTTGGGGGTGCTGCACAATGAAGTCCCCAACATCGAAGTCTACGTCGGCTTCCAAACATTGTTGCAACTCTTGTTCCCAGCGATTGGACATGGAGAGTATGAACGTAACTCGGTTAAGAGTACACGTATATTCCAAATCCAACCGCGAAGAACAGAGCACACAATGAAAGAAAAGGGTCCTGTAGCAGAAGAAGTACAGGGAAATGCAAATGTATTGGTACAATGCACATCTCACAACGCAGCACCACAGTACCCATGTTCCATGTCCCATTTCCCACTATCCCATGCCATGATGCCAGAATCATGACCTACATGGTGTCACATTCATTACCTATTATGCTCGCCATGGTCCCATGTCCCTTGTCCCAAAATCCCATGATCCACCAATCATTACCTACATGATGCCACAATCATTACTTACTATGGTCCCCTGTCCCGCCTGCAACCCTTGTTACCAGCAATTGGATTGGACATGGAGGGTATGAACGTAACTCGATTAAGAGTACACGTATACTCCAAATCCAACCGCGCAGAACAGAGCACAAAATGAAAGAGAAGGGTCCCGCAGCAGAAGAGGTAGAGGGAAAAAGTAACTAGGCTCTAGGATAGCCACCATACCATACCATCGGCACGCAACAAACGACTTTTGTATAGCGCCTCGTCTTGCGGAATCTGGCGCTCACAGCATGGATGGTTTGATCAACCCGGATTTTTTGATGAAAGAACCTAGTGCACAAGTTCAGCACGCAACAAACGACTTTTGTATAGCGCCTCGTCTTGCGGAATCTGGCGCTCATAGCATGGAGGATTTGATCACCCTGAACTTTTCGATGAAAGAACCTAGTGCACAAATTCAGCACGCAACAAACGACTTTTGTATAGCGCCTCGTCTTGCGGAATCTGGCGCTCATAGCATGGAGGATTTTGATAATCGCGAAGCACATCTTCTTTCATGGTCATAAACCCATATGGTGCATTATAATGCTCCCTAGGCTTGTGGCCCACACCAACGGTCCCAATAGCATGGTGCCACTGTCGATGACGCAGATCCACGTGCTTAAGGGTATTTGAATACAAAGCACCCAACGCGATTTGCCGTTTTTGATATTCGGTGAGATTCGCCAGTTTGGTTGGGACATTGTAATGTGTCGTGCCATCCAATTCGTACCCATAATTTATAGGATCGTACTTGGCACGATACTTGCTGCAAACGAGGCATGCATACATACGATGTGTCGAATGCCATACCGGCGTATCAAACACTTTGAAGGCGCCAATACTCGTGGGATGCAACCGAGGCGGAACGCGAAAAGGTGGTCCTTTGTATTGTACATAGTTGGCAAACAGGTCATTTCGGAACTCGAAGATTGCACTAGTAATCACATCTGTGGGTGGCACCCCAAAGAGGTTGGTGGTACGGACTGCACTATCATCCCAGGAAACAAGAAACTTGTGCGCACCAACCGGGCCCCAAAGTAGTTGACCACATCGATGGCAAAGGGCATCGAACAGTGGCGAGTACAAAACATCCAAACCATCAAGCCAATACTCTCGGACAGATTTCAAAGAAATGTGAGATGGCGGCTGGTGTTTCCGGCTGAAAAGCTCTTTCTTAGCGGCACCAACGACCCCCCGCGATCGAGGATGTGAAGCTTTGGCATGTTGCTTCTCCGGTGTATTGGCGTGTCCACCGACAATGCCCTTGTCGCGTTGCGACTCTGGCGTGTTCCTTGTACCTCCAGTAGAACCCTTGGCAGCTTGTGCCGCAGAGGTGTTCCTTGCACCTCCAGTAGAACCCTTGGCAGCTTGTGCCGCAGAGGTGTTCCTTGTACCTCCAGTAGAACCCTTGGCAGCTTGTGCCGCAAAGGTGTTCCTTTCACCCTTGGCAGCTTGTGCCGCAGAGGTGTTCCTTGCACCCTTGGCAGCTTGTGCCGCAGGGGTGTTCCTTGCACCCTTGGCAGCTTGTGCCGCAGGGGTGTTCCTTGCACCCTTGGCAGCTTGTGCCGCAGAGGTGTTCCTTGCACCCTTGGCAGCTTGTGCTTGTGAGGTGTTCCTTGCACCCTTGGCGGCTTGCGCTTGTGCCGTGTTAAGACTTGCCATGGATGATGATTGCAGTCCACGCTTCGCTCGCTTGTTCAACCGCTTCATGAGAGTGTGCCGCATACTAGCATGGCGACGGCGAATGGTTGGTGGCGCAATTTGGGGGTGCTGCACAATGAAGTCCCCAACATCGAAGTCTACGTCGGCTTCCAAACATTGTTGCAACTCTTGTTCCCAGCGATTGGACATGGAGAGTATGAACGTAACTCGGTTAAGAGTACACGTATATTCCAAATCCAACCGCGAAGAACAGAGCACACAATGAAAGAAAAGGGTCCTGTAGCAGAAGAAGTACAGGGAAATGCAAATGTATTGGTACAATGCACATCTCACAACGCAGCACCACAGTACCCATGTTCCATGTCCCATTTCCCACTATCCCATGCCATGATGCCAGAATCATGACCTACATGGTGTCACATTCATTACCTATTATGCTCGCCATGGTCCCATGTCCCTTGTCCCAAAATCCCATGATCCACCAATCATTACCTACATGATGCCACAATCATTACTTACTATGGTCCCCTGTCCCGCCTGCAACCCTTGTTACCAGCAATTGGATTGGACATGGAGGGTATGAACGTAACTCGATTAAGAGTACACGTATACTCCAAATCCAACCGCGCAGAACAGAGCACAAAATGAAAGAGAAGGGTCCCGCAGCAGAAGAGGTAGAGGGAAAAAGTAACTAGGCTCTAGGATAGCCACCATACCATACCATCGGCACGCAACAAACGACTTTTGTATAGCGCCTCGTCTTGCGGAATCTGGCGCTCACAGCATGGATGGTTTGATCAACCCGGATTTTTTGATGAAAGAACCTAGTGCACAAGTTCAGCACGCAACAAACGACTTTTGTATAGCGCCTCGTCTTGCGGAATCTGGCGCTCATAGCATGGAGGATTTGATCACCCTGAACTTTTCGATGAAAGAACCTAGTGCACAAATTCAGCACGCAACAAGCGACTTTTGTATAGCGCCTCGTCTTGCGGAATCTGGCGCTCATAGCATGGAGGATTTTGATAATCGCGAAGCACATCTTCTTTCATGGTCATAAACCCATATAGTGCATTATAATGCTCGCTAGGCTTGTGGCCCACACCAACGGTCCCAATAGCATGGTGCCACTGTCGATGACGCAGATCCACGTGCTTAAGGGTATTTGAATACAAAGCACCCAACGCGATTTGCCGTTTTTGATATTCGGTGAGATTCGCCAGTTTGGTTGGGACATTGTAATGTGTCGTGCCATCCAATTCGTACCCATAATTTATAGGATCGTACTTGGCACGATACTTGCTGCAAACGAGGCATGCATACATACGATGTGTCGAATGCCATACCGGCGTATCAAACACTTTGAAGGCGCCAATACTCGTGGGATGCAACCGAGGCGGAACGCGAAAAGGTGGTCCTTTGTATTGTACATAGTTGGCAAACAGGTCATTTCGGAACTCGAAGATTGCACTAGTAATCACATCTGTGGGTGGCACCCCAAAGAGGTTGGTGGTACGGACTGCACTATCATCCCAGGAAACAAGAAACTTGTGCGCACCAACCGGGCCCCAAAGTAGTTGACCACATCGATGGCAAAGGGCATCGAACAGTGGCGAGTACAAAACATCCAAACCATCAAGCCAATACTCTCGGACAGATTTCAAAGAAATGTGAGATGGCGGCTGGTGTTTCCGGCTGAAAAGCTCTTTCTTAGCGGCACCAACGACCCCCCGCGATCGAGGATGTGAAGCTTTGGCATGTTGCTTCTCCGGTGTATTGGCGTGTCCACCGACAATGCCCTTGTCGCGTTGCGACTCTGGCGTGTTCCTTGTACCTCCAGTAGAACCCTTGGCAGCTTGTGCCGCAGAGGTGTTCCTTGCACCTCCAGTAGAACCCTTGGCAGCTTGTGCCGCAGAGGTGTTCCTTGTACCTCCAGTAGAACCCTTGGCAGCTTGTGCCGCAAAGGTGTTCCTTTCACCCTTGGCAGCTTGTGCCGCAGAGGTGTTCCTTGCACCCTTGGCAGCTTGTGCCGCAGGGGTGTTCCTTGCACCCTTGGCAGCTTGTGCCGCAGGGGTGTTCCTTGCACCCTTGGCAGCTTGTGCCGCAGAGGTGTTCCTTGCACCCTTGGCAGCTTGTGCTTGTGAGGTGTTCCTTGCACCCTTGGCGGCTTGCGCTTGTGCCGTGTTAAGACTTGCCATGGATGATGATTGCAGTCCACGCTTCGCTCGCTTGTTCAACCGCTTCATGAGAGTGTGCCGCATACTAGCATGGCGACGGCGAATGGTTGGTGGCGCAATTTGGGGGTGCTGCACAATGAAGTCCCCAACATCGAAGTCTACGTCGGCTTCCAAACATTGTTGCAACTCTTGTTCCCAGCGATTGGACATGGAGAGTATGAACGTAACTCGGTTAAGAGTACACGTATATTCCAAATCCAACCGCGAAGAACAGAGCACACAATGAAAGAAAAGGGTCCTGTAGCAGAAGAAGTACAGGGAAATGCAAATGTATTGGTACAATGCACATCTCACAACGCAGCACCACAGTACCCATGTTCCATGTCCCATTTCCCACTATCCCATGCCATGATGCCAGAATCATGACCTACATGGTGTCACATTCATTACCTATTATGCTCGCCATGGTCCCATGTCCCTTGTCCCAAAATCCCATGATCCACCAATCATTACCTACATGATGCCACAATCATTACTTACTATGGTCCCCTGTCCCGCCTGCAACCCTTGTTACCAGCAATTGGATTGGACATGGAGGGTATGAACGTAACTCGATTAAGAGTACACGTATACTCCAAATCCAACCGCGCAGAACAGAGCACAAAATGAAAGAGAAGGGTCCCGCAGCAGAAGAGGTAGAGGGAAAAAGTAACTAGGCTCTAGGATAGCCACCATACCATACCATCGGCACGCAACAAACGACTTTTGTATAGCGCCTCGTCTTGCGGAATCTGGCGCTCACAGCATGGATGGTTTGATCAACCCGGATTTTTTGATGAAAGAACCTAGTGCACAAGTTCAGCACGCAACAAACGACTTTTGTATAGCGCCTCGTCTTGCGGAATCTGGCGCTCATAGCATGGAGGATTTGATCACCCTGAACTTTTCGATGAAAGAACCTAGTGCACAAATTCAGCACGCAACAAACGACTTTTGTATAGCGCCTCGTCTTGCGGAATCTGGCGCTCATAGCATGGAGGATTTTGATAATCGCGAAGCACATCTTCTTTCATGGTCATAAACCCATATAGTGCATTATAATGCTCGCTAGGCTTGTGGCCCACACCAACGGTCCCAATAGCATGGTGCCACTGTCGATGACGCAGATCCACGTGCTTAAGGGTATTTGAATACAAAGCACCCAACGCGATTTGCCGTTTTTGATATTCGGTGAGATTCGCCAGTTTGGTTGGGACATTGTAATGTGTCGTGCCATCCAATTCGTACCCATAATTTATAGGATCGTACTTGGCACGATACTTGCTGCAAACGAGGCATGCATAGTGTCGAATGCCATACCGGCGTATCAAACACTTTGAAGGCGCCAATACTCGTGGGATGCAACCGAGGCGGAACGCGAAAAGGTGGTCCTTTGTATTGTACATAGTTGGCAAACAGGTCATTTCGGAACTCGAAGATTGCACTAGTAATCACATCTGTGGGTGGCACCCCAAAGAGGTTGGTGGTACGGACTGCACTATCATCCCAGGAAACAAGAAACTTGTGCGCACCAACCGGGCCCCAAAGTAGTTGACCACATCGATGGCAAAGGGCATCGAACAGTGGCGAGTACAAAACATCCAAACCATCAAGCCAATACTCTCGGACAGATTTCAAAGAAATGTGAGATGGCGGCTGGTGTTTCCGGCTGAAAAGCTCTTTCTTAGCGGCACCAACGACCCCCCGCGATCGAGGATGTGAAGCTTTGGCATGTTGCTTCTCCGGTGTATTGGCGTGTCCACCGACAATGCCCTTGTCGCGTTGCGACTCTGGCGTGTTCCTTGTACCTCCAGTAGAACCCTTGGCAGCTTGTGCCGCAGAGGTGTTCCTTGCACCTCCAGTAGAACCCTTGGCAGCTTGTGCCGCAGAGGTGTTCCTTGTACCTCCAGTAGAACCCTTGGCAGCTTGTGCCGCAAAGGTGTTCCTTTCACCCTTGGCAGCTTGTGCCGCAAAGGTGTTCCTTGCACCCTTGGCAGCTTGTGCCGCAGAGGTGTTCCTTGCACCCTTGGCAGCTTGTGCTTGTGAGGTGTTCCTTGCACCCTTGGCGGCTTGCGCTTGTGCCGTGTTAAGACTTGCCATGGATGATGATTGCAGTCCACGCTTCGCTCGCTTGTTCAACCGCTTCATGAGAGTGTGCCGCATACTAGCATGGCGACGGCGAATGGTTGGTGGCGCAATTTGGGGGTGCTGCACAATGAAGTCCCCAACATCGAAGTCTACGTCGGCTTCCAAACATTGTTGCAACTCTTGTTCCCAGCGATTGGACATGGAGAGTATGAACGTAACTCGGTTAAGAGTACACGTATATTCCAAATCCAACCGCGAAGAACAGAGCACACAATGAAAGAAAAGGGTCCTGTAGCAGAAGAAGTACAGGGAAATGCAAATGTATTGGTACAATGCACATCTCACAACGCAGCACCACAGTACCCATGTTCCATGTCCCATTTCCCACTATCCCATGCCATGATGCCAGAATCATGACCTGTATGGTGTCACATTCATTACCTATTATGCTCGCCATGGTCCCATGTCCCTTGTCCCAAAATCCCATGATCCACCAATCATTACTTACATGATGCCACAATCATTACTTACTATGGTCCCCTGTCCCGCTTGCAACCCTTGTTACCAGCAATTGGATTGGACATGGAGGGTATGAACGTAACTCGATTAAGAGTACACGTATACTCCAAATCCAACCGCGCAGAACAGAGCACAAAATGAAAGAGAAGGGTCCCGCAGCAGAAGAGGTAGAGGGAAAAAGTAACTAGGCTCTAGGATAGCCACCATACCATACCATCGGCACGCAACAAACGACTTTTGTATAGCGCCTCGTCTTGCGGAATCTGGCGCTCACAGCATGGATGGTTTGATCAACCCGGATTTTTTGATGAAAGAACCTAGTGCACAAGTTCAGCACGCAACAAACGACTTTTGTATAGCGCCTCGTCTTGCGGAATCTGGCGCTCATAGCATGGAGGATTTGATCACCCTGAACTTTTCGATGAAAGAACCTAGTGCACAAATTCAGCACGCAACAAACGACTTTTGTATAGCGCCTCGTCTTGCGGAATCTGGCGCTCATAGCATGGAGGATTTGATTACCTTGAACTTTTTCGATGAAAGAACCTAGTGCACAAGTTCAGCACGCAACAAACGACGTTTGTATAGCGCCTCGTCTTGCGGAATTTGGCGCTCATAGCATGGAGGATTTGATCACCTTGAACTTTTCGATGAAAGAACCTAGTGCACAAGTTCAGCACGCAACAAACGACTTTTGTATAGCGCCTCGTCTTGCAGAATCTGGCGCTCACAGCATGGATGGACTTTTCGATAAAAGAACCTAGTGCACAAATTCAGCACGCAACAAACGACTTTTGTATAGCGCCTCGTTTTGCGGAATCTGGCGCTCATAGCATGGAGGATTTGATCACCCTGAACTTTTCGATGAAAGAACCTAGTGCACAAATTCAGCACGCAACAGACGACTTTTGTATAGCGCCTCGTCTTGCAGAATCTGGCGCTCATAGCATGGAGGATTTGATCACCTTGAACTTTTCGATGAAAGAACCTAGTGCACAAGTTCAGCACGCAACAAACGACTTTTGTATAGCGCCTCGTCTTGCGGAATCTGGCGCTCATAGCATGGATGGACTTTTCGATGAAAGAACCTAGTGCACAAATTCAGCACGCAACAAACGACTTTTGTATAGCGCCTCGTTTTGCGGAATCTGGCGCTCATAGCATGGAGGATTTGATCACCCTGAACTTTTCGATGAAAGAACCTAGTGCACAAATTCAGCACGCAACAAACGACGTTTGTATAGCGCCCTGTCTTGCGGAATCTGGCGCTCATAGCATGGAGGATTTGATCACCTTGAACTTTTCGATGAAAGAACCTAGTGCACAAGTTCAGCACGCAACAAACGACTTTTGTATAGTGCCTCGTTTTGCGGAATCTGGCGCTCACAGCATGGATGGACTTTTCGATGAAAGAACCTAGTGCACAAATTCAGCACGCAACAAACGACTTTTGTATAGCGCCTCGTTTTGCGGAATCTGGCGCTCATAGCATGGAGGATTTGATCACCCTGAACTTTTCGATGAAAGAACCTAGTGCACAAATTCAGCACGCAACAAACGACGTTTGTATAGCGCCCTGTCTTGCGGAATCTGGCGCTCATAGCATGCAGGATTTGATCACCCTGAACTTTTCGATGAAAGAACCTAGTGCACAAATTCAGCACGCAACAAACGACGTTTGTATAGCGCCTCGTCTTGCGGAATCTGGCGCTCATAGCATGGAGGATTTGATCACCTTGAACTTTTCGATGAAAGAACCTAGTGCACAAGTTCAGCACGCAACAAACGACTTTTGTATAGCGCCTCGTCTTGCGGAATCTGGCGCTCACAGCATGGACGGTTTGATCACCCCAGACTTTTTGATGGTTGCCATTTTCCATGGGCCAAAATGCATCACCACGGGCTCAAAATGGGCTAAAAACACTTGTTTGAGCATCCAAAATGGTCTAGGATCACTTTTGGAAAAACGCGTTTTTGACCCATTTTTGTCCCATTTTTTGTCTCAAAACGGTCCATTTTCAAGGCATTTTCAGATTTTCCGTGGCCCAAAACACGCCACCACGGGCTCAAAACGGGCTAAAAAAACTTGTTTGAGCATCATAAATGGTCCAGGATCATTTTTGGAAAAATGCGTTTTTGACCCATTTTGGACCCATTGTTGGTCTCAAAACGGCCCATTTTCAAGGCATTTTGGGATTTTCCATGGCCCAAAACGCGCCACCACGGGCTCAAAACGGCCTAAAAACACTTGTTTCTGCATCCCAAGTGGTCTAGGAACAACTTTGGAAAAAATGATTTTTTTCGCCCTGGGGACCCTGGTGGACCCACCGTTGGGCCCCACTGTGCGTGGGTTGGCTGGCGCTCCGGCTGCACCAAGTGACCAGTGGTACGGGGGTCTACGTGTCTCGTTGGGCCATTTTGAGGCTTGGAAACCACAAAAAGTGGGGGGTTGCGGGTGGACTAGGTGCCCTCGGAATTCGTTTTTGAGCCACGTAGCCCAAGATACGGCCCGTTCTTGGTTTCGGGGTGCTGATGCACATTGCGTAGTTTTTGGGGCTTTTTGGCGCACTTTTGGGCCGTTTCTCGGACATATCGTGGAGTTAGAGGCCACCAAAGGTCCCTTGGTCACGAGAAAGTCAAGCCGCACGTGCAGTGTAGCAGCCGTTTGCCTTCGTTTGGTTGTTTTGAACCCTTACTAGGGCTGTTTTGGGCGAAAAATGGCTGTTTTTGGCCCAAAACTGCGCAGATTTGGGAGGGCAACTCCCGACTTGGCGCCATCGCCCCGGGGCGCCACCGGTGAGTTTTTGCCACAAAACTTGGATTTGGCAAGGCCACCACCTAGGCTCCAAGATGGCTACATGGGCAAATGATCCGAAGCATTGGGACGGAGCAATGGCCAAAACGGCAAGGAGACGTGTTGTTGTTGTTGTTGTTGCTTGCTTGCTTGTTAGCTAGATTTAAGGGGAGAGGGGTGTAGTAATATATATATATATATATATATATATATATATATATATATATATATATATATATATATATATATATATATATATATATATATATATATATATATATATATATATATATATATATATATATATATATATATATATATATATATATATATATATATATATATATATATATATATATATATATATATATATATATATATATATATTACTACACCCCTCTCCCCTTAAATTTAGCTGACAACAACAAGCAACAAGCACGTCTCCGTCCCGTTTTGGCCATTGCTCCGTCCTAACGCTTCAGATCTTTTCCCCATGTAGCCAGCTTGGAGCCTAGGTGGTGGCCTTGCCAAATCCAAGTTTTGAGCCAGAAACTCACCGGTGGCGGCCCGGGGTGGGGGGGCCAAGTCGGGAGGTGCCCTCCCAAATCTGCGCAGCTTTGGGCCAAAAACAGCCATTTTTCGCCCAACACAGCCCTAGTAAAGGTTCAAAACAGCCAA
This sequence comes from Eutreptiella sp. 'Long Island Sound 2002', assembly GCA_964036045.1. NCBI lineage: Eukaryota > Euglenozoa > Euglenophyceae > Eutreptiales > Eutreptiaceae > Eutreptiella > Eutreptiella sp. 'Long Island Sound 2002'. The sequence continues at coordinate 26,795,440 of OZ038382.1, forward strand.
ACGAAGGCAAACGGCTGCTACACTCCACGTGCGGCTTGACTGTCTCGTGACCAAGGGACCTTTGGTGCCCTCTAACTCCACGATATGTCCGAGAAACGGCCCAGAAAAAGGCGCCAAAAAACTCCCAAAAACCGCGCAATGTGCACCAACACCCCGAAACCAAGAACGGGCCGTATCTTGGGCTACGTGGCTCAAAAACGAATTCCGAGGTCACCTAGTCCACCCGCAACCCCCCACTTTTTATGGTTTCCAAGCCTCAGAATCGCCCAACGAGACACATAGATTTTTTCCAAAGTTGTTCCTGGACCATTTGGGATGCTCAAACAAGTGGTTTTAGGCCGTTTTGAGCCCGTGGTGGCACGTTTTGGGCCATGGAAGATCCCAAAATGCCTTGAAAATGGGCCGTTTTGGGACCAACAATGAGTCAAAAATGGGTCAAAAACGCATTTTTCCAAAAGTGATCCTAGACCATTTGGGATGCTCAAACAAGTGTTTTTAGCCTGTTTTGAGCCCGTTTTGACGGATTTTAGCCCCTTCCACCACATGTATGCACCACTTTATGCCCTTCGCATCCCATGTGTCAGGGGCATTATTGAGGACTCACACACTTGTGCACTAGCTTTCGTCAACATATCCATGTTGTGAGCGCCAGATTTCGCAAGACGAGGCGCTATACAAAAGTCGTTTGTTGCGTGCTGATGATCCACCCCCACACCCGTTTGGGCCCTACAATTATGCAAAAATGCCTTGAAAATGAACTGTCCATGCTGTGAGCGCCAGATTCCGCAAGACGAGGCGCTATACAAAAGTCGTTTGTTGCGTGCTGATGATCCACTCCCACACCCGCTCTGGCCGTATAATTATGCAAAAATGCCTTGACAATGGCCCGTTGGGCACCAAAAAGGGGTCCCATCTGTCAGGGGCATTATTGAGGACTCACAAACTTGTGCACTAAGTTCTTTCGTCAAACTATCCATGCTGTGAGCGCCAGATTCCGCAAGACGAGCCGCTATACAAAAGTCGTTTGTTGCGTGCTGATGATCCCCACCCACACCCGTTTTGGCCCTCCAATTATGCAAAAATGCCTTGAAAAAGAACTGTCCATGCTGTGAGCGCCAGATTCCGCAAGACGAGGCGCTATACACAAGACATTTGTTGCGTGCTGCTGGTCCACCCCCACATCCGTTTGAGCCCTGCAATTATGCAAAAATGCCTTGAAAATGAAGTGTCCATGCTGTGAGCGCCGGATTCCGCAAGACGAGGCGCTATACAAAAATCGTTTGTTGCGTGCTGATGATCCACCCCCACACCCGTTTGAGCCCTGCAATTATGCAAAAATGCCTTGAAAATGAACTGTCCATGCTGTGAGCGCCAGATTCCGCAAGACGAGGCGCTATACAAAAGTCGTTTGTTGCGTGCTGATGATCCACTCCCACACCCGCTCTGGCCGTATAATTATGCAAAAATGCCTTGACAATGGCCCGTTGGGCACCAAAAAGGGGTCCCATCTGTCAGGGGCATTATTGAGGACTCACAAACTTGTGCACTAAGTTCTTTCGTCAAACTATCCATGCTGTGAGCGCCGGATTCCGCAAGACGAGGCAGTATACAAAAGTCGTTTGTTGCGTGCGGATGGTATGGTATGTTATTTATCCTAGAGCCTAGGTAGTTCTTCCCTCTACTTCTTCTGTTGTAGGACCCTTTTCTTTCCTTGTGTGCTCTGTTCTTGGCGATGGGATTTGGACTATACGTGTACTCTTAATCGAGTTACGTTCATACCCTCCATGTCCAATCGCCGGGAACAAGAGTTGCAACAATGTTTGGAAATTGGGACAGGGGACCATAGTAGGTAATAATTGTGGCATCATGTAGGTAATGACTGGTGGATCATGGGAATATGGGACAAGGGACATGGGACCATGGCGACAATACTAGGTAATGAATGTGGCACCATGTAGGTAATGATTGTGGCATCATGGCATGGGATCATGGGAAATGGGACATGGAACATGGGTATTGCGGTGCTTGGTTGTGAGAGGTGCATTGTACCAATCCATTTGCATTTTCCTCTACCTCTTCTGCTGCAGGACCCTTTTCTTTCATTGTGTGCTCTGTTCTTGCGGTTGGATTTGGAATATACGTGTACTCTTAATCGAGTTACGTTCATACCCTCCATGTCCAATTGCTGGGAACAAGAGTTGCAACAATGTTTGGAAGCCGACGTAGACTTCGATGTTGGGGACTTCATTGCGCGGCACCCCCAAATTGCGCCACCAACCATTCGTCGGCGCCATGCTAGTATGCGGCAGACACTCATGAAGCGGTTGAACAAGCGGGCGAAGCGTGGAGTGCAGTCGTCATGGATGGCAAGTCTTAACACGGCACAAGCGCAAGCCGCCAAGGGTTGTATTGGGGGTAGAGGGAACACGCCGCAAGCGCAAGCTGCCAAGGGCTCAAGGAACACCTCTGCGGCACAAGCCGCCAAGGGTTCTACTAGGGGTACAAGGAACACCCCGCAAGCGCAAGCTGCCAAGAGCTTAAGGAACACCTCACAAGCACAAGCTGCCAAGGGTACAAGGAACACACCAGAGTCGCAACGTGACAAGGGCATTGTTGGTGGACAACTAATACACCGGAGAAGCAACATGCCAAAGCTTCATATCCTCGATCGCCAGGGGTCGTTGGTGCCGCTAAGAAAGAGCTTTTCCGCCGGAAGCACACGCCGCCATCTCACATTTCTTTGAAATCCGTCCGAGAGTATTGGCTTGATGGTTTGGATGTTCTGTACTCGCCGCTGTTTGATGCACTTTGCCATCGATGCGGTCAACTGCTTTGGGGCCCGGTTGGTGCGCACAAGTTTCTTGTTTCCCGAGATGATAGTGCAGTGCGTACCACCAACCTGTTTGGGGTGCCACCCACAGATGTGATTACTAGTGCGATCTTCCAATTCCGAGATGACTTGTTTGCCAACTATGTACAATACAAAGGACCACCTTTTCACGTTCCGCCTCGAGTGCATCCCAAGAGTATTGGCCCCTTCAAAGTGTATGATACGCCGGTGTGGCATTCACCACATCGTATGTATGCATGCCTCGTTTGCAGCAAGTATCGTGCCAAGTACGATCCTATAAACTATGGGTACGAATTGGATGGCACTACACATTACAACGTCCCGACCAAACTTGCGAATCTCACTGAATATCAAAAACGGCAAACTGCATTGGGCGCTTTGTATTCAAATACGCTTAAGCATGTGGATCTGCGTCATCGACAGTGGCACCATGCTATTGGGACCGTCGGTGTTGGCCGCAAGCCTAGCCAGCATTATAATGCACTATATGGGTTTATGACCATGAAAGAAGATGTGCTACGTGATTATCAAAAGCCGAAGGATAGTGCCCAAAACACACGGCAAATGAACCAAGCATTGCTGTTGCTGAAGAAAATTCACCCCTTTTATTCCCGGTTTTTAGCACATTATGAAACATTGTACCGGTACCTGCAGAATGCACCTTCTACAATGGGGACGTTGACACAACGTTTTTTTGAGCATAAGTACGGGAAACGACTGGAGTACCATTTACAAGACGAGTATGTGGCTTGGGCAGTGGAGTGTGATGCACCGCGGAACATCATTCCCGATTTTGCCCCTCACCAAGACAGAGTGGGATTCATGCATCGAGCAACATTTCAACGTGCAGGGGGGACCGTTACCGCTGCCGCACAATCATTGGCGAACGACACGTATTTGCATTTCAACGATCCCAAATTGGAACCGTGTGTTTGGCCCGATTTGTATCCAGGTGGAGTTCGTGGATACAAGGTTGGGTGTGGAATTGGATGTGCAGCGTATTACCGTAGCCGGTATCTTGCATTTGATGAGCGCAGGCGCCGTGACCGATGGTGGTCCTTCTTCCAAGTGAGTAAAGAGATGAAGAATCAACTTATTTGGAACCAGCAAAATTTCAAAGCGCAACGTGGTGATCGCGCAGAGGATATCACTGCAGAACATCTGCGTGCTGCTAAAAGCTCTGCAGCACCCAAGTCCCCTCCAAAGCGACACTCATCACATCACGCACAATCTTCTTCGCAATCCACTCAATCACCCAGTGAGCCGAGCCAATCAACTCCATGTCCAGGTGCCGAATCATCCACACAGTCCCCGAGCGAACCAAGCCAATCATCAGCACGCCCCGCACACGAACATAAGAAGGCCCGTGCTTCGCACCACGATGGTGTTGATTCCATGAATCGGAATTTGGAAGGCGAAGGGGCTGATCAAGGTACCGCGGAACTCAACCCATACTATCGATATGGAACTTATGTTCCATCCAAGCTAGTTGGGACACGATCCTATTGGGCCTCACGGCATCTTGACCTCACTGCAGTGAGCCGCGAGCTTGGAAAAGCAGACCTATTCATTACTTGGACAATGAATGACAATTGGGCTGATTTGCAAGCCGCAGTGCAAAAGGGATGTCGCGCAGGTGCGGTGTGGCCTGGACAATATCCCGAGGGCACGAGGCCCACCAAGCCAATTCAAGACGGGTACGATATGGAGGCATGTGTCGCATTTCACAAGCGGGTCGAGATCTTCAAGCGTGAGTTCTTAGCCATTGGCAAGAGAGGTCCATTTGGAACGGTTCGCAATTATTGGTTCCCCTTTGAATACCAAGAGCGCGGCCGAGTGCACTTGCATGGTGTTGTTTGGTGCCAACCCCATTCAATCCCGGATGATGTCATCTGCGCTACAATGCCCCGCGAAAGTGACGGCTATGATCCGCAATTCACTTCATATCTACGGAGTTTACACAAGGAGTGCAATATGGTGCACCAGTGTTACCCAGACAAAAGTTTCAACATTGGCCAAGGGCGCGTATCTACCGAGTGCAAGTCGGGGTATCCGTTTACGGTCCCCCAACATAAGGAGGAGTTGGACAGTAAAGGTGTACACCTATTGTACCGCCGACGGGAACAAGAAGATGCTTGTGTGGTGCCTCACAATCGTCGTCTTCTAGTACGTTTGCAATGCCACAACAATGTGCAACAGATCACATCTTTGGGGTGGGAGTTGTACCTTGCGAAATATCTCCCCAAAGCTGCAAAATCATTGACTGTTCCAATGAACCTGTCACCAAATGCCACAGACGCTGAGCGCTTGTGGAAGCTACGTTCTTTGGGGCGCATGGAGAATGGAATGATGCTGCTCGGCATTCATCAATGTAGGGGTAGTAGAGAGGTTGTATGGATTCCAACGGATCCATGGCCTAAGTTGGGGCGCTTGAAACGCCGCAAACACCTACCGGAGGATGACACCTCTACAAATGTTTGGTACCTAGATAGGTACGATTTCTATTTGGAGCTTCCGGACGGTTTGCAACTGAAGTACCCTGACTTCTACCCTATTACCGTCGTACACAGCGCAATCCCTCAAAGGCCGGCGCCTTGGCAAGCAATCCGGCAGAGGATATGGCCAACGAATCTCCGTCTAGTGATTCTGACGACGCAGTGGACGGTGATCGGTATAAAGCCGATCCTCCTGACAATGGCAAGGAGCGCCCATACTGGTGGCCATCCCCTCCAGAGCGCATGGAGCGGGAAATTAGAGACAACATGGGCAATAAGTGGAGATTGCGCCGGCGCACTGCCATTCCAAGGTGGAATTTCTACCTTCCCTACGGTGAGGACGCCGAAAAGTACTTCTTACAAAAGATGCTCCTCTCCCAGCCCTTCACGAAAGAAGACCAGGAACAGCGATTCTTTTCGAAGGACAATGTGTCGAAGACCTACATGGAGGAGTGTATCCTTCGTGGGCTATTCCGAGGATATGAGGAAGAAGCACGAGAAACACTAAACAACGCGCAGGCTCGAGGTTACTTAGTAGAGCGGTTGCGTCTTCTTGCAGAAGTCCTTCGGGCTGAGGACATAATCGACGCAGCCTTCTTCAACAATTATATGTCCGATTTGGATGAGCTTGACAAGCATCGGGCCGGTGATGATGAACCAATGGTTGCTGATGAGGCGGAAATGGATCCCCAACTGGCTGAGGAGTTGAAGGCGTTTATGAATGCCGATTACCCCGGAGCTGCCGAAACCTTGGTCAATGCTCTAAATCATTGGCAACGCATGGTTTTTGAAATCTTTGTGGCACACTTTCAACAACAACAACCGAAGGATGTACCAGATATATCGACACATTGTCGGGCTAGCATTGCTGGTAGCCGACCTCAGTTGTGTGCCATTCTCACAGGAGTTGCAGGAACTTGGAAGTCTCATGTCGTACGTTTATTGATTGCCAAGCTACGCGCATGTGGATTTTCAATACTTGTGTGCGGTGCTAGTGGCGTGCCAGCGCTGAACGTTGGTGGCCGAACCATCCACAGCTTGTTTTCTTTGTCCTTGGACCTTGATTGGCAAATCAAAGAGGGAACAATTCTTTGGTGGATGATTCGTAATGCTGACATGATTATTGTGGATGAGTTCTCACTTTTGTCGAACAAGCTCCTCCACACGTTGAATGACATACTACACAAGGTGCGCCGGGACAAGCGGAATCCTTTCGGAGGGATTACAATGCTTCTTGTTGGCGACCCATTGCAGCTTCCCGCTGTTGATCTCGACATCTTCGATAGTGCCCTCTTCCGGAACCATTTTGTGCCGTTTGTCTTGACGGAGGTCATGCGCCAAGACGATGGACAATTCATTGACTTGCTCAATCGTGTACGCATTGGGGAGGAAACCGATGATGATCATTTCACTCTACAGCAACGCATCGCTCCAAACAATGATGTTTTGCTCCAAGACCTCGAAGATGCCCCCATGCTAGTGGGACGCAGGAATGCTATGCATCGGTGGAACGAACACTTCATGGCACAATTGGGATCTAATATTGTGACCTTCAACGCCACCTATGTGGATATGGGTGGTGCTCCTACCAATCAAGCCATGTGCGACTACATCAATTCTCGCAATCGCCGCGTGCTCCCACAACAGGTTTCCGTGGTTGCCGGTATGCGAGTCCGGCTAATTCGCAACGTTAGTGTTCAGAATCGTTTGGTGAACTCGACAATGGTTGTCATCAAGGGATGGTCCAATGATGTTATCGTTGTGTGCCCCATTGGTCGCACTAGGGAGTACCCTATTTGTCGGTTCCAACAAATAATTCCCCTGTACAGGCCATCCGTGCAGGTCAAAATACTACAATTTCCGATGCTCGCAGGATATGCATGTACTGTTCACGGATCGCAAGGCTGCTCGTACCGGATTGTGTGGATTGATATGGCAACCTTTTTTGCCGCTGCACATGCGTATGTTGCATTGTCACGGGCACGGTCCCTGCAAGGTCTATATAACCTTAACTATCGCCGTGAGGCATTCCTTGTGGACCCCTACTACGTGCAGCCGTGGAATTGGTTTGTGGCAACAAATGTTTTGGCACCCAAGCCCGTTCAGCACATTCCTCCTTACCCACGTAGAACCTTCACATCCACTCTCATTGCCGGGATCATGTGTGTATGCCGCTCATGGCACACCAAATCTCATTTCCCCCAAAATTTGGATGCCCGCATTTTAAAAGTGAACATGTTGCTCATCTTGCAGTATGTGTCATTTCCATGGTGGTCTTACATTGATAGGCAATTACAAGGAGACAAGTTGTCATTGGACATTGACGACCTCAATGAGGACGGAACGGAGCAGCCACGTATGCGCGGACGGCCTCATGGCACATCTCAGCAACCAAATGTTGGAGTGCAGTTGTTGGATGGCAACAACAAGCCACATATCTTTAGTGCTGATGTCTTAAGCCAAATGTCCGTTGTTCAGTTGCGGACCTTGTGTGCGGCTCATGGACTATCAACTTGTGGTACACAGGCTGTTTTCCGGGAGCGCATTCTTCGAAAGCAAGACCACATTGAGGGTCCACCCAAACGGTACTTGACTAAATCGCATGTGTCTCCGCCTCCGTCCTCCATTGGTGACTACCCCTATTTAGATGCACGTAATTGCCACTTCAGCTTTGAATATCCGCCGGATGAGAGAAATGATTCCATCGGGCACAATGTCCATCTTGCAGAATGTGCGTGGTTGTCCACTGCAGCAGTCCAGTGCCTCCTTGAGGTTCTCGTGCCCCCAGGAACCACCTCGGTGAAACCTGTTATCATCGACATGCAGTTGGCCCAACTCATGCGACATTTTCCTACACTAAGCCTCATTTGTACACAAAAATGCGCGCTACCATTATTGCTAACATCCCGAAATTCCACGATGGGGGTCCACTGCGTGTTGGTCACGGATCCCCAAGTAGATTGCAAGAGCCTAGTCATTCACGATTCCAAAGACGCCTCGTCAGAATGTGGGGCTCTGTTTCGAGTCATGTTGAAAAAAATTGGCTGGTCTTTCCTGTGGCACCATTACGGAACTCAACCTGATTCCGATACTTGTGGGTTCCGCGTGGTGATGCGCCCATGCAATGGTGCGCTGCCAAAACGTTGACGGGACAGCTCCCACGATGGTTCTTGGCATATTGTGCAAGCATCCTTCAAATGTTTGCAGTGGATTCCACGACGTTGCGATCCACAGTGAATACGTTCCAAGAGGCCATATACGAGGATGCTTTGACCATGTATGATGAACCCGTCATTTGGGCAATGACGGAGTGTGGGGCCCTACCTGACGTCACCGATGCTGAAATGGATGCTCACACAAGCGAACACCATTGGAGCTGCTCTCCACAAGCCACCAACCGTGGACCATCACACCCAACGGTAGGGAACAACTAGCCTCATCCGAATCCATCACAAACACATCAAGCTCAACGCTCCAAAACATCAGGGTCAAAAGGAGGTGCCAGCACAAAGCCTACCCCAAACACAACACAAAAAGCTGGGCGCCCAAGTCCACCAACACCAACAGCAAAACCTTCGAGAAGAGTTCCCAAGTCCAGAAGAACTACTATGCCAGCACGACATCAACCTCCAAGCCAAGCACCATATCGTTCGCAACCACATCCACCCCAAGGAGGATGCGGAAAGTCAACCAACACCGAGGACAACCACTCCGCAAGAAAAAGGACATCCCAACAAAGCAACGGGGCACATTCCAAGAGACAACGTGCAACGGGCAGCGAGCAACGGGGTAGTCGCAAACGCCCTCAACCACACCAAGATCCAACGGCACCATCAAGCGAACCCCCCCGGTCACGTCCTCGAGCGGAGCGTACCCCGGTGGATCATTTGGCTTTAACGAAGAGAGAAATCACCGAGTGGTCCAGAAGGATCACAGATGAGAACACCCGTCTTCGCCGGCGAAAGGCACATGCCTTGCACTTCTTGGGTGCCCAAGATGCAACCGCAGTAAAGGGGCAATACCGCTCTTTATCTCTACTTCTTCATCCGGACAAGAACAGGACCGACCCAATGGCGACGGAGAGATTCAAAGTTTTGGGTGCGGCAAAAGATTTGTTTGACTAGCCCATTAATCGGATTGCCACACTTAATGCGTCACATGGTGCTCTATGAATGGACTTGGAAAACAGGCGTACTCTTAACCGAGTTACCTTCGTTTCCTCTCCAAGTCCAATTCCTGGTTGGCAAGGTGTTTTTCCGTATAAGGATTATTGCCAACAAACTGCCAATAGTTACGTGCGTTTAGCACCACCGTAATGTCTACCATTGACCCGGGGGGGGGGGGGGGGCGGGCACACTGCCGCTCCACGCAGGCATAGCCGATATGTTCACTGCCCTCCATCTCCATGATGGCAATGCAATTTGGCGGAATGTTTTCAGCAACTACAATGCAGCAGCTGGACGCCACGTAGATGACTACCGTTTCAACGTACATCTTTCATTTTGGGCCACCATGCATAATGCAGTGGGACGCGAAGGAGTATGAACTACTCCACAACACACTGTATGGATTCGATGGAAGCATGCAACATGAGTTTCCATGTTGTGGTCGATACAGCTTGTCCCTAAGGGCGTGGGTGTAGGGGCTAGGACCCACAACAATCGCGAATGGCGAATACATTCTATTTCCACAACGTTCCCATAACATGACCAAGCAAAAATCCCTCACCCTCTAACCACACACTACTTGCGTTGTCTAAAAGTACCATGGTAACCCCCCCAACTTCGGCCCTTCCGCTCCGTTCGTGGCATCTTTTCTTTGGAAGGGGAGAAGGGCTGTGCAAGTGGGGAGTAAGGGGGGAGGAGTGATGTACCTTCATGTTGGTGTGGTGCAAAGCCACCGCACATCCGCACTTGCCTGCCAACCTTGCCTTCCAACCCCCGCTCGGTCTGTGTGTCTATACTGATGATAACCCCTTGCCCGCCTCATCAGCTTACCCCCCTGAGGTTCCCGTCACCTTCTAATCCCACGTGCCATACACCACTTGTGTTTTGTAAGAGTACCGTGCTAAGCCCCCCCATTTACCTGCAGCCATTTTTTTTGGCAACTGCTTAGAAAGTGTCCCAAGTAACCAAATCATCTTTTGTTTGGGAGGGGAGAAGGGTTGTGCAAGTGGGGTGTAAGCGGGGAGGGGTGATGAACCTTCATGGCCGTGTGGTCCGAAGCCGCCGACCCGAGTTGCTATGGACACAGGTCCGCACTGGACTTTCAAACCCCCCCTATGTATGTGTGCCTGTTGAAAAGCTAACCCCTTGCCCGCCTCAGGAGCCTACCTCCCTAAGGTTCGCAGTACGGCTGCGAATACCCAAGCCGATGCTACCCTCCCCTGCATAGGGCTGAGGGGCGGTGCGAACCGTCGGATTGCACCTGGGCCGCATAGCCAACCGTTCGGAGGTGCCCGACAAAGGTGGTGGATTCGGGTCCACCTCTCCACTTATCCACAACCCACACACAACAGGACATCGTGAGCAACACACCTGCATTCCTCGTGAGGCACCACTTCAGCATGGGAGAGGGGTGTAGATTAGAGGATATATATGTATATATATATATATATATATATATCCTCTAATCTACACCCCTCTCCCATACTCTACGTGGGTCCACTCTAAGGTACGTGCCAAGGGTACAACTTGGTGCATACACATAGCAGAAGGGACTAAACTCGATCAAAACGGGCTCAAAATGGGCCCAAAACACTTATTTGTACATTGTTGAGCGTTGTTGAGCCTATACTAACGTGGGTTGTCATGGATGATTTGAAACGAACGAAAATAAGTGAAGGTAACTCCGTTAAGAGTACACCCGCGTTGCTACCGAATTGTTTATCGTACGTTTTAGAAAATGGCTTACCCTTTGTTTGAGCGTTCTTGAGGCTATACTCATGTGGTTGCCATGCATGGCTTGCGGTGTTATCGCCAATATGTGAAGGTAACTCCGTTGAGATTACGTCTGCTTTGCTACCAAAATGTTCACCGTACATTTTAGAAAATGGATCATTCTTTGTTTGAGGGTATTCTAACAAACCGTTTGCAACAATAGAAGGCGCGCGCACAATGTTGTCTAGGATGAGTGGTTTGTACTTTTGTGGCAAGTAAGTGAAAGTACCTCCGTTAAGAGTACACCTTGGTTCGTACTTTTGTTGCAAGCAAGGAAAGGTAACTCCGTTAACAGTACACCTGCATCCTACGTCGTGTACTAATAAGTGAAGGTAACTCCGTTAAGAGTACACCTGCATCCTACGTCGTGCACCAATTGTATGTAGGTTTGCTAAATTTGCAATTTACTGTAACTAATTGTAAGTCTGTTCATCGTACCCCTCGAATGCAAAGCCTATACTCATGTGGTTGCCATGCATGGTTTGCGATGTTATCACCAATATTTGAAGGTAACTGCGTTACGCGCGCACAACGTTGTCTAGGATGAGTGGAGTGTACTTTTGTTGCAAGTAAGTGAAGGTAACTCCGTTAAGAGTACACCTTGGTTCGTACTTTTGTTGCAAGTAAGTGAAGGTAACTCCGTTAAGAGTACACCTGCATCCATACATATTTGCAAAGTACACGCAATTGCACGCAAGACACAAACACATGTGTAATACATGCAAGTGTTTCGTGTGGGTGGGCGTCATACAAGGAGCATTAGCCAAGTTGGAAGAAATAATATAAATACGTTTCTTCATGTATGGCAATAGCTTAGCTAACGGAACATGTCTCTTGCACAACCAAGAACTTGGAATCGTTGCTTTGCTAGTGCGTCCGACGGGTTTTTGTCGGGATGCAGTTGGAGACTCAAAGTGCGGTACTGTAATGTTACCAGGGTACTATCAGCAGCTCCCAAGAAGTGCAAAGCATGCTCGCGGCGTTGCCGTCGACTTAAATTGTCGTCCGTGATAAGGATTAACCACTTCTTGATTTCCTTCTCGGATAGTGTAGCATGATTTACCGGAGCTTTTTGTTGTCGTTGCTTTGCCGTTGGAGGCTCTTGGCTTGTTGAATCGGAAGGACGGCTCGAAGTTGATCTCTTGCGTCTAGTATTAGACTCTTCGTGGTCCTCTGGTCGGCTCTTCTTGGACCTCGACCCGGACTCGGAGTTGGACGACCGCTTTTTTGAGGAGTGGTTGTGAGAAGTTGGGTCGGCCTCTTGTCCACTCTTGGGAGGTGGTTGACGGTGTGACCGGTAGGGTGGTGGTTCGCAAGTTCGGGTACGTGGAGGCACCTTTGTCTTTCTCGACTTTGGAACTCTTCTTGTAGGCGTGGTTTGTGGCAGTGTGGTTTGTGGGGTTGCCCCCGCAGTCCCTTTACTTGTTCCACACTTCTTACGGGTTGACGGATGTGGAGGCAGCGGGTCATTGGACGTTGAAGACGGTCCACTTGCTGAATCGGACAATGGTGATGCCATGAATTGGTGGCTGTGAATAGCAGCTTCCATGTCGCTGTTGGTGACAGTAGGCAGCGGCCCAGCCTCCGTCATTGCCCAGTCCACCGGCTCATCGTACTCCCTCAAAGCATCTTCATATGCCCAAGCTTGAAAGGTATTCACTGTAGAACGCAAGCTGCTCGTATCGTCGGCAAAAAGCTGGAGAACGCTTGCACAATACGTCAAGAACCACCGTGGGAGTTGCCCCGTGAGTTGATCTGTATGACACCATTGCATGGCGAGCATGACGACACGGAAGCCACATGTATCGGAATCCGGTTGAGTTCCATAATGATGCCATGTAAAAGACCATCCCATTTTCCTCATAATTGCCCGGAACCATGTTCCACATGTAGACATGTGATCTTTAGGATCGTGGATGACCAAGCTCTTGTTTGCAATGGAGATGTCCGTGATCGACACGTAGTGAACTCCATCAGTCGAGTGCTGCGAGGTGAGTAGTACGGGTAGGGCATCTCCGAGAGTATAGATAACCCTTAACGTTGGAGCATGCTGCATTATTACCGCCAATGTCACATCTTGGATGACGGGCTTAACGGAGGAATTGCCCTGCGGCAACAAGACTTCTAGCAGGCATCGCACTGCTGCGCAAGACAACCATGCACACTCCAATAAGTGCACATTGTCCTCCATCGTATCGCTTCTTTCTTGTGGCCAAAAATCCTCTCCAAAGTAATTAACTCGTGGCTGCAAATGGGGGAAATCATCGATGGATGAAGGTACAAGTTGTACACGTGCTTGTGAATGTGTAGGCGATGGTGTAGATGATGGACGTTGAATGTGTTTATGCTTTTGTAGGATGCGTTCTTGAAACTGGGCTTTGGTTCCAGAAGTTGATAGCTTATGTGCGGCACACAATGTCCGCAATTGCACAACTGACATTTGAGCCAAGTCTTGGGCCGCAAACACTCGTGGGTTATTACACGCGTCCAATAGTTCGAAGCCTTCCTGGTTGCCGCGTAGTACCAACGGGTCGTCCTTGTTTGCGGATTTGCTCCGTTCCATCCTCGTTTAGATCATCAATGTCCAAGGACAGCTTGTCTCCACGCAATAGTCTCTAAATATACGACCAATACGGAAATGACACATATTGAATAATGTGGAGCATGTTGACCTTCAATATCCGAGCATCCAACCGTTGTGGGAGTTGACTTACGACACTCCAAGCACGATGGACACACATAATTCCAATTATGAGTGATGTTGTAAATGTTCTTTGTGGATAAGGAGGAACTTGGCTTGGTGGTTTGGGAGACAAGACGTTTGTGGCCACAAACCAATTCCATAATTGCACGTAATATGGATCAACAAGGAAAGCGTCACAACGGTAATTGAGGATGAATAGGCCTTGAAGTGAACGAGCGCGTGATAAAGCCACATATGCGTGTGCTGCGGCAAAGAATGCTGCCATGTCCACCCATACGTGGTCGTAGGAGCAGCCTTGCGTACCGTGCACGGTACATGAGTATCTGGGAAGCATAGGAAATTGGATTATCTTGACTTGCACGGACGGGCCGTACACCGGAATAATTTGCTGGAAACGGCAGAAGGGGTACTCCCTTGCGTGCCCCACCGGGCTTACCACGATGACATCATTTGGCCATCTTTTGATCACAACGAGTGTTGAGTTAACCAGTTGATTTTCGATGGACACATTGCGAATAAGCCGTGCCCTCATGCCCGCTGCGACACACACTTGCTGAGGCAGCACACGACGATTGCGAGAATTGATGTAGTCGCACATTGCTTGATTGGTAGGGGCACCACCCATATCAACGTAGCTAGCATTGAACGTTACAATGCTTGACCCCAATTGAGCCATGAAATGTTCATTCCATCGGTTCATAGCATTTCTACGCCCAACCAACATGGGGGCATCCTCCAAGTCTTGTAGTGACACATCGGAATTTGGCGCAATGCGTTGTTGCAGAATTAAGTGGTCCTCGTCACTCTCCTCTCCAATCCGCACACGATTGAGCAAGTTAATGAAATGCGCATCGTCTTGGCGCATTACGTCCGTCAGCACAAACGGAACAAAATGGTTTCGAAAGAGTGCACTGTCAAAGATATCCAAATCAACAGCGGGTAGTTGCAATGGATCACCTACGAGGAGCACTGTAATGCCACCAAAAGGATTGCGCTTGTCGCGGCGTACCTTGTGTAGCACATCGTGGAGCGTTTGAAGGAGCTTGTTGGATAAGAGGGAGTACTCATCGACAATAATCATATCGGCAGTTTGAATTATCCACCACAAGGTTGTGCCTTCCTTTATTTGCCACTCCAAGTCCAAAGATAATGAGAACAGGCTGTGGATCGTGCGTCCTCCAACATTTAGGGCGGCTACCCCACTAGAACCACAAACTAGGATGCCGAAACCAAGCGCTCGTAACTTGGCAATTAGCAAGCGAACGACATAAGACTTGCCGGTTCCCGCAACCCCTGTGAGAACAGCACACAATTGCGGAACACTACTTCCACTCGATGTGCGGCAATGCTGGGAACTATCCGGACCATTCTCAAGAGGTTGCCGTTGAAAATGTGCAATAAAAATGTCAAAGACCCGGCGTTGCCCTTGGTTCAAAGCACTCACAAGTGCCTCCGCTGCACGCGTGTCGTCGGCATCCATGAATGCCCTTAACTCCTCCGCCAATTGGGGATCCAGTTCGGCTTCCTCGGCCATTGCTGGTTCATCTTCTCCAAACCGGTGCTTTTCAAGCTCATCTAAATCGGACATGTAGGTATTGAGGAAGGTGGAGTCAATGATCTCTTCGGCCATAAGAACTTGTGCAAGAAGTCGCAAACGCTCAACCGAATACCCACGTGGTTGGGCATTGTTTAAAGTTTCTCTTGCCTCTTCCTCATAACCGCGAAACAATCCTCAATGAATACACTCCTCCATGTATGTTTTAGTGACATTGTTGGATGAGAGGAATTTCCGCTCGTGGTCTGCTTTTGTGAACGGCTGTGACAATAATATCTTTTGCAAGAAATACAATTCCGCATCTTCTCCATATGGGAGGTAAAAGTTCCACCTTGGGATCGCAGTTCGCCTTCGCAGAATCCACTTTTTTCCCACCTCGTCCGTGAATGTCTTCTCCAATTTTTCTGGTGGTGATGGCCACCAATATGGTCGTTCGCCCTCATCAGGGCGTGCATTGGCTTGAAAACGATCTCCGCTCACTGCATCATCGGATTCGCTAGAAGGAGAATCATATGCAAAGTCCTCTGCTGGATTGCTTGCTATAGCTGTGGAGCCTCCGGGTTCTCGTTGTGTTCGACGATAATAGCGATAGTAGTCGGGGTACTTGATGGGGATGGCAGCAATGGGGCGTTCCAAATAGTGGTCATAGCGATCCAAATACCAAACGTCTGTGGACGTATCTTCGTCTGGGAGATGCTTTCGACGCTTGAGCCGTCCTAGTTTAGGCCATGGATCTGTAGGAATCCATACCACCTCTCGGCTACCTCGACATTGATGAATTCCTAAGAGCATCATGCCGTTCTCCATGCGTCCCAATGAACGCAACTTGAGCAAACGCTCCACATCGCTTGCATCGGGCGAGATGGTGATGGGCACCGTCAATGACTTTGCTGGCTTTGTGAGATATTTGGCGAGATGTAATTCCCAACCCGCAAATGTTATTCGTTGCACATTATTGTGGCACTGGAGCCGGACCAACAAACGGCGATTGTGCGGAACAACACATGCATCTTCGGCTTCATATCTGCGATAAAGCAAGCGGACTCCACTGTCATCCAATTCTTCTCTCTCCTGTGGCACACTAAAGGGATAACCCGACTTGCACTTGGTGCATACACGCCCACGACCAATATTGAAACACTTGTCGGGGTAGCATTGATGCACCATGTTGCACTCCTTGTACAGATCCCGTAGGTATGCTGTGAACTTTGGATCAAAGCCGTCACTTTCACGAGGCATTGTTGCGCAAATCACATCGTTCGGGATGCTGTTGGCTTCACACCATACCACGCCATGCAAATGCACCCGGCCTCGCTCTTGATATTCAAATCGAAACCAACAATCCCGCACCTTTCCAAATGGACCATTTTTGCCAATAGCCAAGAACTCCCTCTTGAATATCTCCACCCGCTTGTGAAACGCCACACAAGCCTCCATATCGTGGCCATCTTGGATTGGCTTGTTTGGCCCTGTGTTTTTGGGGTATTCTCCAGGCCACACAGCTCCTGCCCGGCACCCTTTTTGCACAGCAGCTTGCAAATCAGCCCAGTTGTCATTCATGGTCAACGTGATGCAAAGGTCCCCTTTGCCAAGTTCACGACTCATGGCTGTAAGATCTATATATATATATATATATATATATATATATATATATATATATATATATATATATATATATATATATATATATATATATATATATATATATATATATATATATATATATACTTGTCTTCGTAGGAACGTTGTGTCAATGTGCCCATGGTGGTGGCCGCATTCTCCAAGTATCGGTACAACGTCTCATAGTGCGCCAAGAACCGAGAATAAAAAGGGTGAATTTTCTTGAGCAGCGACAACGCTTGGTTCATTTGGCGGGTGCTTTGCTCACTGTCCTTGGGCTTCTGGTAATCACGCAAAATATCCTCTTTCATTGTCATGAAACCATACAGTGCATTGTAGTGTTGGCTTGGTTTCCGGCCGACACCAACGGTACCAATTGCATGGTGCCATTGCTTGTGACGGAGATCCACGTGCTTCAGCGTGTTTGAGTAGAGGGCCCCAAGTGCAATTTGTCGCTTCTGGTACTCGGTGAGGTCCGCAATCTTTGCGGGGATATTGTAATGGATGTCCCCATCCAAAGTGTAGCCATAGTTGATGGGGTCATACTTCGCGGAATACTTGCTACACACGTGGCAAGCATACATACGTGTAGCTGAGTGCAAAACGGGAGCGTCATACACCACAAAGCGACTTGTGCTAGGTGCCGGAGATCGCGGCGGAACCGGAAACGGTGCGGTCTTATACTTCAAGTAATTGGCGAACATCTCGTTACGGAACACAAATATCCTACTTGTAACCAAATCGGTGGATGGCACGCCAAACAAAGTTTGTGTACGTATCTCGCCAGTATTACGTGGAACCGTAAACTTGTGTCCCCCACCTATTGGGCCCCAAAGGAGTTGACCACACCGGTAGCAAAGTGCATCGAAAAGTGGTGAGTACAAAGTGTCCAAACCATCAAGCCAATACTCCCGAACAGAGTTCAAAGAAATGTTGGACGACGATGATGGATTAACACGGAACAACTCCCCAGACACTGTACGAACGACCCCGCAAGAGCGACGCCCCGATGCCTTGATGTGCTGCTTCTCTGGCGTATTGCCGTGTCCACCTACGATGCCCTTATTCCGTTGCGATTCTGGCGTGTTGTTTATGCCTCCAGAGGAACCCTATGGCCGCTTGAGACTCCGTGGTGTTTTTCTTGCCTCCACAAGAACCCTTGGTTGCTTGGGACTCCGCGGTGTTCTTTTTGCCCTTGTTGGCTTGGGACTCCGCGGTGTTTTTCTTGCCTCCACAAGAACCCTTGGCCGCTTGGGACTCCGCGGTGTTCTTCTTGCCTCCACAAGAACCCTTGGCCGCTTGGGACTCCGCGGTGTTCTTCTTGCCTCCAGACGAACCCTTGGCCGCTTGGGACTCCGCGGTGTTCTTCTTGCCTCCAGACGAACCCTTGGTTGCTTGGGACTCCGCAGTGTTCTTCTTGCCTCCAGACGAAAACTTGGCCGCTTGGGACTCCGCGGTGTTCTTCTTGCCTCCACAAGAACCCTTGGCCGCTTGCAACTCCGGAGTGTTCAAACTTGCCACTGTTGCCGCTTGGATCCCAAGTGCGGCGCGCTTTTGCAATCGCTTCAGCAGCGTGGCGCGCAACTTCGCATGTTGCCGACGGATCGTAGGCGGGGGTACTTCGCTATGCAGCTTGATGAACTCGGCCACCGGGAAGTCAATGTCTGTGTCCAGAATTTGTTGCAACTCGTGCTCCCAACGATTTGACATTGTGCGATATAGAAGGTAACTCCGTTAAGAGTACACCTATACTCCAAGTCCAACTGCAAAGAGGAAGAAAAGATATTAGAAGTTGCGATGCGATCTTTTTGCCCAATGTTGGTAGCGCCTATACTTGTAAAGACTCAGACCCAACCGGATGGCGGTGTTTTGTTTTGCGTTGGTGGGCTTTATCCCCTCCAAAGAAACTCACTTTTTGGTACCCTTGGAACAACAAAGCACAGAGGCGTCAAAACACGGCAAGTAACTACTCGTCCCTCTTGTACCAAACACCTATTGTTGCAACTCAAATGTGAAGGTAACTCCGTTAAGAGTACACCTGTACTCCAAGTCCAATCACTAAGAGCAATGGGCAGAGAAGAACAAAGCACACAAACGGCACAACACGGCAAGGAACTGCTCGTCCCTCTTGTACCAACCACTCCACACCATTGTTGCAACTCTTGCTCCCATGATTAGACATGACGTGAATGTGAAGGTAACTCCGTTAAGAGTACATTTGTACTCCAAGTCCAATCACTAAGAGCAACGGGCAGAGAAGAACAAAGCACACAAATGGCAAAACACGGCAAGGAACTACTCGTCCCTCTTCTACCAACCACTCCACACCATTGTTGCAACTCTTGCTCCCATGATTAGACATGACATGAATGTGAAGGTAACTCCGTTAAGAGTACACCTGTACTCCAAGTCCAATCACTAAGAGCAACGGGCAGAGAAGAACAAAGCACACAAACGGCAAAAAAAGGCAAGGAACTACTCGTCCCTAGAGAAGAACAAAGCACACAAACGGCAAAAAAAGGCAAAGAACTACTCGTCCCTCTTGTACCAAAAGGGAATCTCGTTTCCGTCCCAAAATAGCCCATTTTCAAGGCATTTTGGGATTTTCCATGAACCAAAACGCGTGATCTCGGGCTCAAAATGGGCTAAAAACACTTGTTTGAGCATCCCAAATGGTCCAGGATCACTTTTGGAAATTTGCGGTTTTGACCCATTTTTGACCCATTTTTGGTCATGAAACGGCCCATTTTCAATGCATTTTGGGATTTTCCATGGCCCAAAACGCACCACCACGGGCTCAAAACGGCCTAAAAACAATTGTTTGAGCATCCCAAGTGGTCTAGGAACAACTTTGAAAAAAATCATTTTTTTCGCCCCGGGGACCCCGGTGGATTCACCGTTGGCCCCAACTATGCGCCGGCTAGGCTGCCCTCTGGCTGCACCAAGTGAGCACTCGTACGGGGGTCTAGGCGTCTCGTTGGGTGATTCCGAGGCTTGGAAACCACAAAGCGTGGGGGGTTGCGGGTGCACTAGGTGCCCTCGGAATTCGGTTTTGAGCCACGTAGCCCAAGATACGGTCCGTTCCTGGTTTTGAGCCTCTTTGACACAAACAGCGCACATTTAGGCCATTTTTGGGCCGTTTCTCGGACATATCGTGGAGCTAGAGGGCAAGAAAGGGCTCTTGGTCACAGGGCAATCGAGGCGCACGTGGAGTGTACAAACCGTTTGCCGTCGTTTGCCCGTTTTGACTAAGTTTTGAGGCAGTTTCGGGCCAAAAAAGGTTTTTTTTGGGCACAAAATGCGCAGTTTTGGGAGGGCACGTCCAAACTTGGCGCCCCCGCCCCGGGGCGCTAGCGGTGAGTTTTTGGCTCAAAACTTGGATTTGGCAAGGCCACCACCTAGGCTCTAGGATGGCTAGCGTAGAGTAGAGCCCGGAGCGATGAGGCTGAGCAATGGCCAAAACGGAAAGGAGAAGTGCTTGCTTGCTTGCTTGCTTGCTTGTTGCTTGCTTGTTAGCTAGATTTAAGGGGAGAGGGGTGTAGTAATATATATATACTACACCCCTCTCCCCTTAAATTTAGCTAACAACAACAACAACAAGCACGTCACCATTCCGTTTTGGCCAGTGCACCTTCCCAACGCCTGGGGCTTGCCTCCACTTTAGCCATCCTAGAGCCTAGGTGGTGCCCTCGCCAAATCCAAGTTTTGAGCCAAAAACTCACCGGTGGCGGCCCGTGGTGGAGGCGCCAAGTCGGGAGGTGCCCTCCCGAATCCGTGCAATTTTGGGCCAGAAATGGCGATTTTTCGCCCAAAACAGCCCCCAAACTTGGGCAAAACGCCCAGACGAAGGGAACCGGTGGCTACACCACACGTGCGGCTTGACTTCACCGTGTCATAGCGCCCTCTAGCGCCCTTCAACTCCATGATATGTCCGAGAAACGGCCCAAAAAGGCGCCAAAAAGCCCCAAAAACTGCACGATGTGCACCAACACCCCGAAACCAAGCACGGGCCGTATCTTGGGCTACGTGTCTCAAAATCTGATTCCGAGGGCACCTAGTCCACCCGCAACCCCCCACTTTTTGTGGTTTCCAAGCCTCCGAATTGCCCAACGAGACCCCTAGACCCCCGTACCTGTGGTCACTTGGTGGAGCCGGAGGGAAGCCCGGCCCGCGCACGGCGAGGGCCAACGGTGGGTCCACCAGGGTCCCCGGGGCGAAACAAATCATTTTTTCCAAAGTTGTTCCCGGACCACTTGGGATGCTCAAACAAGTGTTTTGAGGCCGTTTTGAGCCCGTGGTGACGCGTTTTGAGCCATGGAAAATCCCAAAATGCCTTGAAAATGGGCCGTTTTGGGACCAACAATGGGTCAAAAATGGGTCAAAAACGCGTTTTTCCAAAAGTGATCCTGGACTATTTATGGTGCTCAAACTAGTGGTTTTAGCCCATTTTGAGCCCGTGGCGACGTGTTTTGGCCCATGGAAAATCCCAAAATGCCTTGAAAAGGGGCCATTTTGGGACCAATAATGGGTCAAAAATGGGTCACAAACGCGTTTTTCCAAAAGTGAGCCTGGACCATTTGGGATGCTCAAACAAGTATCCTTAGCCCATTTTGAGCCGATTTTGACCGTGTTTAGCCCCTTCCACCACATGTATGCACCACTTTGTGCCCTTCGGACATACCTTAGAGCCGTATGGTGGAGCCACCTAGAGTTGGGAGAGGGGTGTAGATTGGAGGATATATATATATATATATATATATATATATATATATATATATATATATATATATATATATATATATATATATATATATATATATATATATATATATATATATATATATATATATATATATATATATATATATATATATATATATATATATATATATATATATATATATATGTATATATCCTCCAATCTACACCCCTCTCCCAACTCTAGGTGGCTCCACCACACGGCTCTAAGGTACGTTCGAAGGGCACAAAGTGGTGCATACATGTGGTGGAAGGGACTAAACTCGGTCAAATGGGCTCCAAATTGGCTAAAAACACTTGTTTGAGCATCCCAAATGGTCTAGGATCATTTTTGGAAAAACGCGTTTTTGACCCATTTTTGACCCATTGTTGGTCCCAAAACGGCCCATTTTCAAGGCATTTTGGGATTTTCCATGGCCCAAAACGCGCCACCACGGGCTCAAAACGGCCTCAAAACACTTGTTTGAGCATCCCAAATGGTCCAGGAACAACTTTGGAAAAAATCTTTTTTTCGCCCCGGGGACCCTGGTGGACCCACCGTTGGCCCCCAGTGTGTGTGGGCTGGCCGGCCCTCCGGCTGCACCAAGTGACCACTGATACGGGGGTCTACGTGTCTCGTTGGGCGAGTCTGAGGCTTCGAAACCATAAAAAGTGGGGGGTTGCGGGTGGACTAGGTGCCCTCGGAATTCGGTTTTGAGCCACGTAGCCCAAGATACAGCCCGTTCTTGGTTTCGGGGTGCTGGTGCACATTGCACAGTTTTTGGGGGTTTTTTGGCGCCTTTTTGGGCCGTTTCTCGGACATATCGTGGAGTTAGAGGGCACCAAAGGTCCCTTGGTCACGAGAAAGTCAAGCCGCACGTGCAGTGTAGCAGCCGTTTGCCTTCGTTTGGCTGTTTTGAACCCTTACTAGGGCTGTTTTGGGGGGAAATTGGCTGTTTTTGGCCAAAAATTGCGCAGGTTTGGGAGGGCACCTCCCGACTTGGCGCCACCGCCCCGGGCCGCCACCGGTGAGTTTTTGGCTCAAAACTTGGATTTGGTAAGGGCACCACCTAGGCTCTAGGATGGCTAAAGTAGAGTCAGGCCCGAGGCCTTGGGAAGGTGCAATGGCCAAAACGGCACGGAGACGTGCTTGTTGTAGCTTGTTGTTGCTTGTAGCTTGTTTCTTGTTAGCTAAATTTAAGGGGAGAGGGGTGTAGTATATATATATATATATATATATATATATATATATATATATATATATATATATATATATATATATATATATATATATATATATATATATATATATATATATATATATATATATATATATATATATATATATATATATATATATATATATATATATATATATATATATATATATATATATATATATATATATATATATATATATATATATATATATATATATATATATATATATATATATATATATATATATATCTACTCTACTCTAGCCATCCTAGAGCCTAGGTGGTGGCCTTGCCAAATCCAAGTTTTGGGCCAGAAACTCACCGGTGGCGGCCCAGGGCGGGGGCGCCAACTCGGGAGGTGCCCTCCCAAATCTGCGCAGTTTTGGGCCAAAAACAGCCATTTTTCGCCCAAAACAGCCCCAAAACCCGGGCAAAACGCCCAAACGAAGGGATACGGTGAGTACACTGCACGTGCGGCTTCACTTAACCGTGTCAAAGAGCTCTCTAGTGCCCTTCAATTCCACGATATGTCCGAGAAACAGCCCAAAAAGCCGCCAAAAAGCCCCAAAAACCTGCGCAATGCGCACCACCACCCCGAAACCAAGCACAGGGCGTATCTTGGGTTAGGTGGCTCAAATCCGAATTCGGAGGGCACCTAGTCCACCCGCAAGCCCCCACTTTTTGTGGTTTCCAAGCCTCAGAATCGCCCAACGAGCCACTCAGACCCCCGTACCAGTGGTCACTTGGTGCAGCCGGAGGGCAGCCCGGCCCGCGCAGGGTGGGGGCCAACGGTGGGTCCACCAGGGTCCCCGGGGCGAAAAAAATCATTTTTTCCAAAGTTGTTCCTAGACCACTTGTGATGTTCAGAGAAGTGTTTTTAGGCCGTTTTTGAGCCCGTGGTGGTGCGTTATGGGCCACGGAAAATCCCAAAATGCCTTGAAAATGGGCCGTTTTGGGACCAAAAATGGGTCAAAAATGGGTGAAAAACGCGTTTTCCCAAAAGTGATCCTGGACCATTCGGGATGCTCAAACAAGTGGTTTGGACCCATTTTGAGCCCGTGGTGCCGCGTTTTGGCCCACGGAAAATCCCAAAATGCCCTGAAAAGAGGCTGGTTCAACACCAAAAATGGGTCAAAACTGGGTGAAAAACGCAATTTTCTGAAAGTGATCATGGGCCATTTGGAAGGCTCAGAAAAGTGTTTTTAGCCTGTTTTGAGCCCAAGATCCGGCGTTGTGGCCCATGGAGAATCCCAAAATGCCTTGAAAATGGGCCACTATGGGACAAAAGCAAGTGAAATTTTGTGTCCTTTTTGGTACCGAGGGATGAGTCATGCTTGCTGTGTTTTGCCGTTCTTGTGCTTCGTTCATTGTGCCCTTTGCTCTTAGTGCTTGGACTTGGAGTACAGGTGTACTCTTAGCGGAGTTACCTTCACATTCACGCCATGTCTAATCATGGGAGCAGGACTTGCAAAAATAGTGTGGAGTGTTTGGTACAAGAGGGACGAGTAGTTCCTTGTCTTTTTTTGCCGTTTGTGTGGTTATTCTTCCGTGCCCTTTGCTCGCAGTGAGTGGACTTGGAGTACAGGTGTACTCTTAACGGAGTTACCTTCACATTCACGCCAAGTATAAGAGGGAACAGTAGTTCCTTGTCGTGTTTTGCCGTTTGTGTGCTTTGTTCTTTCGTGCCTTTTGCTCTTAGTGATTGGACTTGGAGTACAGGTGTACTCTTAACGGAGTTACCTTCACATTCACGCCATGTCTAATCATGGGAGCAAGAGTTGGTACAAGAGGGACGAGTAGTTCTTTGCCGTGTTTTGCCGTTTGTGTGGTTTGTTCTTCTCTGCCCGTTGCTCTTAGTGTTTGGACTTGGAGTAGAGGTGTACTCTTAACGGAGTTACCTTCACATTCACGCCATGTCCATCACTAATAGTCCATCACTAATAGTGGTGCATGCGCGTTGGCAAATGAATTGTGCAACGCGCAAACACTTACCCACATGCATCTGGACCTAGGTTACAACAATATAGGTCCACTTGGGGTGGCCTCTTTATTTCGTTTGATGGGACAATATAAAAAGCTGCAAAGTTTCTATTTGAACGTCTGTGCAAATCAGAAGTGGGGGACCCAAAATGAATTGGCCAAACCCTTTTACATCCGAGAACTTGCAACCACTTTGTGTTCCATTCAAATGGATTTCCAAGACATTGGTCTTGTTGACCATAGTGTGATTGACCTCGTCAACACCTTGGTTAACAAATGGAATCCGCAAGAGTTGCAACAAAGCAACACATCCGCACTGCTTTTGCTAAATCTTCTCTACAATTATAATATTGATATGGCGGGGGTTTGTGCATTGCAAGTGCTAGTAGACCACTTTGCCGTTGACGTGCATACAACAATTTCATGTGATGCATTCAATTCACCCCAATTGTACAGCGACGACGACTAGGTCCTTCGTCTAAAGCCAGTTCCCTTCAATTCCAAATTTTTCCAGTAGCCAAGAGTTCCAACCAGTTCAGGTTGCCATCCGTGGGAGTTCCCAACGTACTGGTGTACTGCTAACGGAATTACCATCACCTTCATGCCATGTCTAATCCTTCGGAGCAAGGGTTACAACTGTTTCTTGCAATGATTACCACGAGACTCGCAAGTAATTCCTTCACGTGTTTTGCCAACTGTGCTTCGTTCCTCCAACACTGCCACGCGGTTACGGTAGATTGCAGTTTGATGGACATACGTACGGACGGGCTCTTTCTGAGCGTGTCTTTTAGGAGAGGGGTGTAGATTAGAGGATATATATATATATGTATATATATATATTTATTTATTTATATATATATATATATATGTATATATATATATATATATATATATATATATATATATATATATATATGTGTGTGTATATATACATATATATATATATGTGTATATATACATATATATATATATATATATATATATATATATATATATATATATATATATAATCAAGGGATTCGCCTATAGGCGAATCACAGGATTCACCCCATAATACCACTCATATGCACTATCACTATAGAATCTTTTAAAGATTTTTGGGTTCTCAGGCCCGTCAGGCCAAGTAAAGAGATCCAGACCAAATGTCAGCCATCAGCATGGAGTCCCTCACCTTCAAAGATTTCGTCTCCAAGGGCCAGTTCGAGGTCTACAGGAGCACCCTCCCCGCAGACCACTTGGCGAGAGCGGCAGTGGAAATCATGCAGCGCATCAGAGATGCGGGTTGGACCATGACAAATGGCTGCAGGACCTCAAGGTGGCCTCTGGTTGGGACGAAGAACCACTCAAACTCCTCCACGCCATTGCTGGCTATGAGAGCTGCTGTCGATGCACAATTGAGGTCCAGACAGGGGAGTTCAAGGCGAAAAAGGAGACGGAGCTGGCGGTCAGCGACGAGATCAGGGCTCGCATCAAGTCGTTTTTGGAGTCGCAGTGGAGCACTTTTGTGAAGCTCTGCTCCAGTGCCGAAATCGCGAAGGCGGGAATGGAGGTGGCACAGCTGGCAGCCAAGCACCGCCTAACCATCCGAGAGTTTGCTGAGGACATCCCTGAGACCCGAAAGCCAGAAGACCCCGAATTCGTGCTAAAGGCAATGGGAGCGCTGGCCCTCTTCGACAACTTCAAGTGGATCATCATCCGGGAAGGCCACAAGCTGAATCTGGTAACGGCAGATGCATCGGATGTGGGAAAACCAAACGCATCTGTAGACCCGGAGGAGCAGGAGATCTCAAAACAGATGGAGGCGCTCAAAGTGAGACTGGAGCACAAGCGGAGAGCAAAAATCGTGAGACCCCTGACCCCTGCAGCGCTGGACGAGTTTGTTGATGCCCCGGGAAATGCCAAATGGATGCGTGAGACGACAGGTTCACTGAAGAAATTCCTGGAGTCCAACGAGGAGGAAAAAGGGGAGACGCTGGCAAAGGAGCTGTGGGAGGTGATGCTGGTCTCCAAGGACAACTATAAAGAGAAGTACCCCAGCGGGGGCCACAGTGTGACTGGTGACTCACATAAGAGCACCGGGAAGCAACCACAATCCCGGGTTGCGCCGAGGTCTACCAAAGAGTTGGAAAGACTGGGAGCACGCACATGGATTGAAGCGACCCGAAAAGGGAGATTCAAGTTCGCGGAGTTGGAGAACATCACCTACTACTGCACTGCGAGGGGCGACAACGCATATGAAGTGGCGAAGGGCCCCCCGGGGCCTTGTGGAGAATGTGGAGACAGCCACTGGATATGGGACTGCGAGAGTTGACTTCCCCCGGAAGGGGGGGGAGGGGGGGGCATGGCGGAGGACAGCCCAAACAGGTTCCTTTGGCATGAAGGAGAAGTGGAGGGGGAGAGCGAAGACGACGACATCCCCAGGGAATGGCCGGCATACCGACGGGCATATGCCGCATTGTGTCGAGCCCAGGCGGACAGCAAGGATGGGGTCCTGGACAGCAACTGGCAAGTCCTCGCAAACTCCTGTAGCACGATATCGCTGGGCACGTACAAGACAGGAATGCGACGACTCCGACAGACACATATGGCCCGGCCGGAGTGGGGACCATACAAGGTCGTGGAGCAAGGCGTGTGTGATGCCATTCGAGAGGGAAAAGGCAGCAGTTCGGTCAAAACAATCCTCAATGCGGCGGCAATGGCATACACCATGGGGGTGGTCAGCGAGCCGGTCCCAAAACGACTGTGGAAGGCATTCAAGGCAGCGTAGCGGCTCGAAGAGAAGTCAACACAGGAGTGGGGCAGTTTTGAGGCACTGCAGATCATGGCACACCAAGCGGATTCAGAGCTGGAGTGGTGTGTGGTGGGACTCGCGATACTTTCAACGCTGCTGGGCCTCAGAGTCGGCGAGGCGGCCAGCATCAGCTTCCACAGGCTGGGGGTTCTGGCAGGGACGGCGGAGTTCTATGACCGCAAAGTCCACAGGGCTTGGATTACCCGTACGGTTTCAGGAGTGGCCCTCAAATGGTTGCAGTTCTGCGCCTGGATTGCACAAAGATGCTGGAACCTCGACAAGTTCCAGCGACTGGTCTCTGAGGACAAACTGCAGCGTGTCATGGCGACCCTTTTGCGTGGATCAAAGTGGAAGGACCTCAGGTGGCATGCATGGAGGCGCCTGGGCCCAGCTACCATGTACAAGGCTGGGGGCAAGATCCCTAGCATCAAGGCGTGGTTCAGGTGGAGGAGCACAAGAACGGCAATGGCCTACATCAACTGCCCGCACCCAGGGCGCATCCGGCACCCATTCACAACGCCTACCCCCCCCAGTTACCTCAAGGGGAGGCCATGGATTGCGGGAACGGCAACCAGACGGTGTACGGAATTCTCGGCCCCTGAGGCCTACGATACCCCTGAGGGGAGCACCCCAGAGAGCGACTCTGGAGATTCCACGTGCTCTGGATCATCCTCGGATAGCCCCTCACCTCGGAAGGCCGATGGCAGGAGGGGAAAGAGGAGACGCAGTGCGTGAGGAGGCGAATGGCCGGACGGCCTGTGGGGTAGGGGGGGGGGAGGTAGATCGAGACGGGCGTCACCCGACAACGAGGTGGGCAGGCAGCACAAGCCGCGTAGGTTAAAGTGCCTCATGGGAGTTGGAGGAGGAAGTACTGCAGGAGCGTGGGTCACATATAGGCGGGCGCGGGCGTGTGCGTGGTCGGCTTCGAGACGGATCGAGCGGGTCTCGAATATCCCGCGAAATGAGCACTTTCGGGCCGCACTTGCGGTAATCCTCCGAGCGCGGGAGCGCCTCAGAGATGTGGACGGTGGGCAGGCACACCTGGAAACGATCGTGCGCCACATGGGGGATCTGCATGAGCTCAACTGGGACCTGCTGGGCGCCAGTGAAAGAGCAAGCATCACTGTTGGTTTTGTGAACTGTGTATGTGTGAGCTGTACCTGTCAAGAGGTTAGGGGGGAATCCTCCAATCTACACCCCTCTCCCAACTCTAGGTGGCTCCACCACACGGCTCTAAGGTACGTGCGAAGGGCACAAAGTGGTGCATACATGTGGTGGAAGGGGCTAAACTCAGTCAAAACGGGCTCAAAACGGGCTAAAAACACTTGTTTGAGCATCCCAAATGGTCCGGGATCAGTTTCGGAAAAATGCGTTTTTGACCCATTTTTGACCCATTTTTGGTCCGAAAATGGCCCATATTCAAGGCATTTTGGGATTTTCCATGGGCCAAAACCCGTCGCCACGGGCTCAAAATGGGCTAAAACCACTTGTTTGAGCATCCCAAATGGTCCAGCATCACTTTTGGAAAAATGCGTTTTTGACCCATTTTTGACCCATTGTTTGTCCCAAAACGGCCCATTTTCAAGGCATTTTGGGATTTTCCATGGCCCAAAACGCGCCACCACGGGCTCAAAACGGCCTCAAAACACTTGTTTGAGCATCCCAAGTGGTCCGGGAACAACTTTGGAAAAAATCATTTTTTTCGCCCCGGGGACCCTGGTGGACCCACCGTTGGCCCTCACTGTGCGTGGGCTGGCCGGCCCTCCGGCTGCACCAAGTGACCACTGGTACGGGGGTCTATGTGTCTCGTTGGGCGATTCTCAGGCTTGGAAACCATAAAAAGTGGGGGGTTCCGGGTGGACTAGGTGCCCTCGGAACTCGGTTTTGAGCCACGTAGACCAAGATACGGCCCGTTCTTGGTTTCGGGGTGCTCGTGCACATTGCGCAGTTTTTGGGGCTTTTTGGCGCCTTTTTGGGCCGTTTCTCGGACATATCGTGGAGTTAGAGGGCACCAAAGGTCCCTTGGTCACGAGAAAGTGAATCCGCACATGCAGTGTAGCAGCCGTTTGCCTTCGTTTGGCTGTTTTCAACCCTTACTAGGGCTGTTTTGCGCGAAAAATGGCTGTTTTTGGCCCAAAACTGCGCAGATTTGGGAGGGCACCTCCCGACTTGGCACCACCGCCCCGGGCCGCCACCGGTGAGTTTTTGGCTCAAAACTTGGATTTGGCAAGGGCACCACCTAGGCTCTAGGATGGCTACATGGGGAAAAGATCCGAAGCGTTGGGACGGAGCAATGGCCAAAACGGCAAGGAGACGTGTTGTTGTTGCTTGTTGCTTGTTGTTAGCTAAATTTAAGGGGAGAGGGGTGTAGTAATATATATATATATATATATATATATATATATATACATATATATATATATATATATATATATATATATATATATATATATATATATATATATATTACTACACCCCTCTCCCCTTAAATTTAGCTAGCAACAACAACAACAACAACAACAACACGTCACCATTCCGTTTTGGCCACTGCACCTTCCCATCGCCTCGAGCTTGACTCTACTTTAGCCATCCTAAAGCCTAGGTGGTGGCCTTGCCAAATCCAAGTTTTGAGCCAAAAACTCACCGGTGGCGGCCCGGGGCGGGGGCGCCAAGTCGGTAGGTGCCCTCCCAAATCTGCGCAGTTTTGGGCCAAAAACAGCCATTTTTCGCCCAAAACGGCCCTATTAAGGGCTCAAAACAGCCAAACGAAGGCAAACGGCTGCTACACTCCACGTGCGGCTTGACTTTCTCGTGACCAAGGGACCTTTGGTGCCCTCTAACTCCGCGATATGTCCGAGAAACGGCCCAAAAAGGTGCCAAAAAGCCCCAAAAACTGCGCAATGTGCACCAGCACCCCGAAACCAAGAACGGGCCGTATCTTGGACTACGTGGCTCCAAACCGAGTTCCGAGGGCACCTAGTCCACCCGCAACCCCCCACTTTTTGTGGTTTCCAAGCCTCAGAATTGCCCAACGAGACACGTAGACCCCCGTACCAGTGGTCACTTGGTGCAGCCGGAGGGCTGGCCAGCCCACGCACAGTGGGGGCCAACGGTGGGTCCACCGGGGTCCCCGGGGCGAAAAATTTGATTTTTTCCAAAGTTGTTGCTGGACCACTTTGGATGCTCAAACAAGTGTTTTTAGGCCGTTTTGAGCCCGTGGTGGCGCGTTTTGGGCCATGGAAAATCCCAAAATGCCTTGAATATGGGCCGTTTTGGGACCAACAATGAGTCAAAAATGGGTCAAAATCGTGTTTTTACGAAAATGATCGTGGACCGTTTGGGATGCTCAAACAAGTGTTTTTAGCCCGTTTTGAGCCCGTTTTGACCGAGTTTAGCCCCTTCCACCACATGTATGCACCACTTTGTGCCCTTCGCCCGTACCTTAGAGCCGTGTGGTGGAGCCACGTAGAGTTGGGAGAGGGGTGTAGATTGGAGGATATATATATGTATATATATATATATATATATATATATATATATATATATATATATATATATATATATATATATATATATATATATATATATATATATATATATATATATATATATATATGCAGCCATCGTTTCCCTTCGTTTGCGCGTTTCGCCCGGGTTTGGGGGCTATTTTGGGCGAAAAATGGCTGTTGTTGGCCCAAAACTGCGCAGATTTGGGAGATGGGGGATTTGGGGCACCTACCTACTTGGCGCCCACGCCCCGGGCCGCCACCGGTGAGTTTTTGGCTCAAAACTTGGATTTGGCAAGGCCACCACCTAGGCTCTAGGATGGCTAAAGTAGAGTCAAGCCCGAGGCGATGGGAAGGTGCAGTGGCCAAAACGGAATGGTGACATGTTGTTGTTGTTGTTGTTGTTGCTTGTTGCTTGTTAGCTAAATTTAAGGGGAGAGGGGTGTAGTAATATATCTCCTCCCAACTCTAGGTTGCTCCACCACACGGCTCTAAGGTACGGGCGAAGGGCACAAAGTGGTGCATACATGTGGTGGAAGGGGCTAAACTCGGTCAAAACGGGCTCAAAACGGGCTAAAAACACTTGTTTGAGCACCCCAAATGGTCCGGGATCACTTTTGGAAAAACGCGTTTTTGACCCATTTTTGACCCATTTTTGGTCCCAAAATGGCCCATTTTCAAGGCATTTTGGGATTTTCCATGGCCCAAAACGCGCCACCACGGGCTCAAAACGGCCGAAAAACACTTGTTTGAGCATCCCAAGTGGTCTAGGAACAACTTTGGAAAAAATGATTTGTTTCGCCCTGGGGACCCTGGTGGACCCACCGCTGGCCCCCACTGTGCGTGGGCTAGCCGGCCCTCCGGCTGCACCAAGTGACCACTAGTACGGGGGTCTAGGCGTCTCGTTGGGCGATTCTGAGGCTTGGACACCATAAAAAGTGGGGGGTTGCGGGTGGACTAGGTGCCCTCGGAATTCGTTTTTGAGCCACGTAGCCCAAGATACGGCCCGTTCTTGGTTTCGGGGTGCTGGTGCATTTCGCAGATTTTGGGGCTTTTTGGCGCCTTTTTGGGCCATTTCTCGGAAATATCGTGGAGTTAGAGGGCACCAAAGGTCCCTTGGTCACGAGAAAGGCAAGCCGCACGTGGAGTGTAGCAGCCGTTTGCCTTCGTTTGGCTGTTTTGAGCCCTTACTAGGGCCGGCTTACTTGGGCGAAAAATAGCTGCTTTTTGGCTCAAAACTGCGCAGATTTGGGAGGGCACCTACCGACTTGGCGCCCCCGCCCCGGGCCGCCACCGGTGAGTTTTTGGCTCAAAACTTGGATTTGGCAAGGCCACCACCTAGGCTCTAGGATGGCTAAAGTGGAGGCAAGCCCCAGGCGATGGGAAGGTGCAGTGGCCAAAACGGAATGGTGACGTGTTGTTGTTGTTGTTGCTTGTTGCTTGTTAGCTAAATTTAAGGGGAGAGGGGTGTAGTAATATATATATATATATATATATGTGTGTGTATATATGTATATATATGTGTATATATATATATATGGCATAAGGTGTGAAGCCCCCCCCCCCCCACCCCCGTGACTTGGGGACGATTGGAGGGCAAGTAAGGGCCACACCCCCTATTTTAAGGGTGGGGAACACAAATAAACACCTTTGAGAAGGTTTTTGGATAGTTGGGGTGGAGCATTTGGGCGCACAAAGGTGTGGGTAGGGCTAAAAAAAGGGTACGACATCACCAAAAATAGGGTCCTAACCAGTGAACTAAAAATAGCAAAATATGCAAGGTTGGCTCAAAAATTGGTACGCTGGGGTGTAGGTGCCCCTTCCCCTGCCCCTAGTGGGGCAAAAGGGTGATGAATGGATCCAACGGAAGGCATTGACGGCAATGGTGTGGGGTGTTGGTGGGTTTTGTGATGTAGAGAGGGCTATTTTTAGGATTTTGAGGCTATTTTTGGGATGATGTCACTCGGTAAGAAATACCTATTTTTAGCAACTTTGAAGGGTCATAGCGGCCCACCACCGTCTCCAATCCCTCTAATTCCTCTTTTTTTGAATTTCTCGACCCAAAAATAGGGGGAGGAGGTCCTTGGCCCCAACCCAACCGCGGCCAGTGGGTCCGTGGAGGGGGGGGGGGGGGGCTTCACACCTTGTGCCATATATATATATATATATATATCCTCCAATCTATATACATATATATACATATATATATATATATATATATATATATATATATATATATATATAT
Source organism: Eutreptiella sp. 'Long Island Sound 2002' (assembly GCA_964036045.1). Taxonomy (NCBI): domain Eukaryota; phylum Euglenozoa; class Euglenophyceae; order Eutreptiales; family Eutreptiaceae; genus Eutreptiella; species Eutreptiella sp. 'Long Island Sound 2002'. Next base: position 26,829,083 of record OZ038382.1, read on the forward strand.
ATATATATATATATATATATATATATATATATATATATATAGCGGAGTCCCCCCCGGCGAATCCGAGGTTCTTCCTCGAAGGGGCCCACGGGCCCAGGGGACGCCACCGGGTTTTTTCGGCCAAGCCGGACGGAGCTCCCACCGGCGACCCCCCCCCCTCCACTACCGGCAGGGGCCCCAGGCCTTGCTCCTCCCTCTCGCCCCCCTGCACCGGCCCAGTGCGGCCTCATATAGCATGAGTCATCCTCCTCCCCTCCGTGCACCGCCTCCCCCCCTGCCCCCACCCCAGCCCCTGCCTCGTTCACAGGAGACGTTCAGGGGGGACCACAGGTCCCTGGGAGGGGACCTCAGAACCCTGGGCGGGGGCCCACGCCTCTCGCTTCCTGCCCCCACGCGCCGGGGCCGCACCAGCTGTGCTGTGCCGGCCCCACGGGAAGCGGACAGCACGCCAGGGCCGCACCAGCTGTGCTGTGCAGGCCCCACAGGAACCCCCACACGCCAGGGCCGCACCAGCTGTGCTGTGCAGGCCCCACAAGAACCCCCGCACGTCAGGGCCGCACCAGCTGTGCTGTGCAAGCCCCACAGGAACCCCCGCACGCCAGGGCCGCACCAGCTGTGCTGTGCAAGCCCCACAGGAACCCCCGCACGCCAGGGCCGCACCAGCTGTGTTGTGCAGGCCCCACAGGAACCCCCACACGCCAGGGCCGCACCAGCTGTGCTGTGCAGGCCCCAAAGGAACCCCCGCACGCCAGGGCCGCACCAGCCGTGCTGTGCAGGCCCCACAGGAATCGGGCAGCGCCCCTCCACACCCGCGCTCGTGCGGTTCAGGGGCACGCAGGCAGATTGCCCCCTCCCCTGTCGTGGGGGAGCGGCGGCCGGAAGCAAGGGGAATCGGGGCCCCGCAGGTCCCCGAACAGGTGGTCCCTCCAGCCAGCCCCCCCACCCCGCCTCCGTCTCGCACAGGTCGGGTCACCCTCCCCCCCCGCATATATATATATATATATATATATATATATATATATATATATATATATATATATATATATATATATATATATATATATATATATATATATATATATATATATATATATATATATATATATATATATATATATATATATATATATATATATATATATATATATATATATATATATATATATATATATATATATATATATATATATATATATATATATATATATATATATATATATATATATATATATATATATATATATATATATAGAAACTCACCGGTGGCGGCCCGGGGCGGTGGCGCCAAGCCGGGAGGTGCCCTCCCAAATCTGCGCAGTTTTGGGCCAAAAACAGCCATTTTTCGCCCAAAACAGCCCTAGTAAGGGGTCAAAACAGCTAGACGAAGGCAAACGGCTGCTACACTCCACGTGGGGCTTGACTTTCTCGTGACCAAGGGACCTTTGGTGCCCTCTAACTCCACGATATGTTCGAGAAACGGCCCAAAAAGGCGCCAAAAAGCCCCCAAAGCTGCGCAACGTGCACGAGCACCCCGAAACCAAGAACGGGCCGTATCTTGGTCTACGTGGCTCAAAAACGAATTCCGAGGGCACCAAGTGCACCCGCAACCCCCCACTTTTTATGGTTTCCAAGCCTCAGAATCACTAAGAGACACGTAGACCCCCGTACCACTGGTCACTTGGTGCAGAGCCGGAGGGCCGGCCAGCCCACGCACAATGGGGGCCAACGGCAGCTATGTGTATAGCGACCTAGCGTATCAGACATCAGACATCAGACTTTTATGGACCATCACCCCCCCCCCCCCCCCACCCCAACACCCTTTCTACCCCCCCCCCCCCCGTGTCCCCCCCAATATCAGACTTGTCCCATTGTCACCACACCCTTGAGGTGTAGAATTTCTAATTTCTAATTTAAAGTGGGTTGTGGTCTCGACCCTAGCGTCTGAAACCCAACCAGTGCTTGCAACTCCTTCAATGATGGTACGTGCCCCCCCCCCCCCCCACCCCACCCCACCCCACCCCATCTCTCTGACTCAAACCGATCGGGGGGCTCATATGTGACTGAAGACAAGTGGGAACAGAATCCTGATGTCTGGCCCAAGCAACCTCACCTGAGCTAATCGGGTCAGTTTTGCTGGTGGGGTGGGTGGGTGGGGGTTCATTGGGTTGGGCCGGAACTGTGGAGAGGGGGGGTAGTGGGTTTCGAGCACGGCACAGCACAGCACACCACAGCACAACACATCACAGCACATCATAGCACACCGCAGCACAGCACAACATACAGCATAGCACAGCATATTACATCACAACACAACACAACACAGCCCCTACGGCCGCCCAAGAGAGCCTCCCTCCCTCCCTCCCTCCCTCCCTCCCCTCCCTCCCTCCCTCCCACCCTGTCATTTCCCTGCTTGTATGGTTGAGGTTAGGGAGGGTATGCCTGTTTTTCTTTTTCAGGTTTTTTTTTTCTAGTTGGTTGGCGTATGTGTTTGGGTTGGTGGGACCCTCTATGACGATTGACACTGCATGTTCATCCTCGTTGGTGGCAACGGATGCTGCATGCAAGGCCATGTATGCGCATGACTGTGAGGTGGCCGTGGCGGTGGGAGTAAACCTGCTCTTCAATTTCGAGGTGTTCATCAGCTTTCGTGCAGCCGGGATGCTATCCAGGAAAGGCCGATGTGCGACATTCTCGGATGATGCGGATGGGTATTTGCGCGAAGAGGGGTGTGGTGCGGTGTTGCTAAAGCCACTATCGAGTGCTTTGGGGGTGTAGACCCCCCAAATATTTGACGGACATACATCCGTCAAATATTTTGGGGGTCTACACCCCCCAGATAACTGACGCATGGGCATGTGTCAAATATGTGAGGGACATACATCCGTCAAATATTTTGGGGGTGTAGACCCCCCAAATATTTGACGGAACCCCATCCGTCAAATATTTTGGGGGTGTAGACCCCCCAGATAACTGACGCATGGGCATGCGTCAAATATTTGACGGACATACATCCGTCAAATGTTTTGGGGGTGTAGACCCCCCAAATATTTGACGGACACACAGTCCTTCAATCTTTCCGAAAATTTTGTGGGAGACAGTGGGGCACAGGCGCTTGCAGCACTGAAGGATGCCGCCTCACTGCATACCCTGTCCCTCGATCTTCGTGGAAATTCCGTGGGAGACAGTGGGGCACAAGCGCTTGCAGCGCTTAAGGATGTCGCCTCACTGCATACCCTGTCCCTCAATCTTCGTAGAAATTCCGTGGGAGACAGTGGGGCACAGGCGCTTGCAGCGCTAAAGGATGCCGCCTCACTGCATACCCTGTCCCTCAATCTTTGTGGAAATTCTGTGGGAGAGAGTGAGGCACAGGCGCTTGCAGCGGTGAAGGATACATCCGTCAAATATTTCGGGGGTCTACACCCCCCAGATAACTGACGCATGGGTATGCGTCAAATATTTGACGGACATGCATCCGTCAAATAGTTTGGGGGTGTGGACCCCCCAAATATTTGACGGACACACAGCCGTCAAATATTTGGGGGGTCTACACCCCCCAGGTAACTGACGCATGGGCATGCGTCAAATAGTTGACGGACATACATCCGTCAAATATTTTGGGGGTGTAGACCCCCCAAATATTTGACGGAACCCCATCCGTGAAATATTTGGGGGTTGTAGACCCCCCAAGTATTTGACGGAACCCCATCCGTCAAATATTTTGCGGGTGTACAGCCCCCAAATATTTGACGGAACCCCATCCGTGAAATATTTTGGGGGTGTAGACCCCCCAAATATTTGACGGAACCCCATCCGTCAAATATTTGGGGGCTGTAGACCCCCCAAATATTTCACGGAACCCCATCCGTGAAATATTTGGGGGGCTGCAGACCCCCCAAATATTTGACGGAACCCCATCCGTCAAATATTTTGGGGTTGTAGACCCCCCAAATATTTGACGGATGTGGTTCCGTGAAATACTTTGGGGCTGTAGACCCCCAAAATATTTGACGGATGGGGTTCCGTGAAATATTTGGGGGCTGTAGACCCCCCAAATATTTGACGGAACCCCATCCGTGAAATATTTGGGGGCTGTAGACCCCCAAAATATTTCACGGATGGGGTTCCGTGAAATATTTGGGGGCTGTAGACCCCCAAAATATTTGACGGATGGGGCTCCGTGAAATATTTGGGGGCTGTAGACCCCCCAAATATTTCACGGAACCCCATCCGTGAAATATTTGGGGGCTGTAGACCCCCCAAATATTTGACGGAACCCCATCCGTGAAATATTTGGGGTTGTAGACCCCCCAAATATTTGACGGAACCCCATCCGTCAAATATTTTGGGGGTGTACAGCCCCCAAATATTTGACGGAACCCCATCCGTGAAATATTTGGGGGCTGCAAACCCCCCAAATATTTGACGGAACCCCCTTCCGTCAAATATTTTGGGGTTGTAGACCCCCCAAATATTTGACGGATGTGGTTCCGTGAAATATTTGGGGGCTGTAGACCCCCAAAATATTTGACGGATGGGGTTCCGTGAAATATTTGGGGGCTGTAGACCCCCCAAATATTTGACGGAAGCCCATCCGTGAAATATTTGGGGGGTGTCCAGCCCCCAAATATTTCACGGAACCCCATCCGTGAAATATTTTGGGGGTCTACACCCCCAAAATATTTCACGGATGTGGTTCCGTGAAATATTTGGGGGCTGCAGACCCCCCAAATATTTGACGGAACCACATCCGTCAAATATTTTGGGGTTGTAGACCCCCCAAATATTTGACGGATGTGGTTCCGTGAACTATTTGGGGGCTGTAGACCCCCAAAATATTTGACGGATGGGGTTCCGTGAAATATTTGGGGGCTGTAGACCCCCCAAATATTTGACGGAACCCCATCCGTCAAATATTTTGGGGGTGTACAGCCCTCAAATATTTGACAGAACCCCATCCGTGAAATATTTGGGGGCTGTAGACCCCCCAAATATTTGACGGAACCCCATCCGTCAAATATTTTGGGGGTGTACAGCCCCCAAATATTTGACGGAACCCCATCCGTGAAATATTTTGGGGGTCTACACCCCCAAAATGTTTCACGGATGTGGTTCCGTGAAATATTTGGGGGCTGTAGACCCCCCAAATATTTGACGGAACCCCATCCGTCAAATATTTTGGGGGTCTACACCCCCAAAATATTTCACGGATGTGGTTCCGTGAAATATTTGGGGGCTGTAGACCCCCAAAATATTTGACCGATGGGGTTCCGTGAAATATTTGGGGGCTGTAGACCCCCCAAATATTTCACGGAACCCCATCCGTGAAATATTTGGGGGCTGTAGACCCCCCAAATATTTGACGGAACCCCATCCGTGAAATATTTGGGGGCTGTAGACCCCCAAAATGTTTCACGGATGTGGTTCCGTCAAATATTTGGGGGCTGTAGACCCCCAAAATGTTTGACGGAACCCCATCCGTCAAATATTTTGGGGGTCTACACCCCCAAAATATTTCACGGATGTGGTTCCGTGAAATATTTGGGGGCTGTAGACCCCCAAAATATTTGACGGAATGGGTTCCGTGAAATATTTGGGGGCTGTAGACCCCCCAAATATTTCACGGAACCCCATCCGTGAAATATTTGGGGGCTGTAGACCCCCCAAATATTTGACGGAACCCCATCCGTGAAATATTTGGGGGCTGTAGACCCCCCAAATATTTGACGGAACCCCATCCGTCAAATATTTTGGGGGTGTACAGCCCCCAAATATTTGACGGAACCCCATCCGTGAAATATTTTGGGGGTGTAGACCCCCCAAATATTTGACGGAACCCCATCCGTCAAATATTTTGGGGGTGTACAGCCCCCAAATATTTGACGGAACCCCATCCGTGAAATATTTTGGGGGTCTACACCCCCAAAATTTTTCACAGATGTGGTTCCGTGAAATATTTGGGGGCTGTAGACCCCCAAAATATTTGACGGATGGGGTTCCGTGAAATATTTGGGGGCTGTAGACCCCCCAAATATTTCACGGAACCCCATCCGTGAAATATTTGGGGGCTGTAGACCCCCCAAATATTTGACGGAACCCCATCCGTGAAATATTTTGGGGTTGTAGACCCCCCAAATATTTGACGGATGTGGTTCCGTGAAATTTTTGGGGGCCGTAGACCTCCAAAATATTTGACGGATGGGGTTCCGTGAAATATTTGGGGGCTGTAGACCCCCCAAATATTTCACGGAACCCCATCCGTCAAATATTTGGGGGCTGTAGACCCCCCAAATATTTGACGGAACCCCATCCGTGAAATATTTTGGGGTTGTAGACCCCCCAAATATTTGACGGATGTGGTTCCGTGAAATATTTGGGGGATGTAGACCCCCAAAATATTTGACGGATGGGGTTCCGTGAAATATTTGGGGGCTGTAGACCCCCCAAATATTTGGCGGAACCCCATCCGTGAAATATTTGGGGGCTGTAGACCCCCCAAATATTTGACGGAACCCCATCCGTCAAATATTTTGGGGGTGTGCAGCCCCCAAATATTTCACGGAACCCCATCCGTGAAATATTTTGGGGTTGTAGACCCCCCAAATATTTGACGGATGTGGTTCCGTGAAATATTTGGGGGCTGTAGACCCCCAAAATATTTGACGGATGGGGTTCCGTCAAATATTTGGGGGCTGTACACCCCCAAAATATTTGACGGATGGGGTTCCGTCAAATATTTGGGGGGTCTACAGCCCCCAAATATTTCACGGATGGGGTTCCGTGAAATATTTGGGGCGTCTACAGCCCCCAAATATTTCACGGAACCCCATCCGTCAAATATTTTGGGGGTCTATAGCCCCCACATATTTCACGGAACCACATCCGTGAAATTTTTTGGGGGTGTAGACCCCCCAAATATTTCACGGAACCCCATGCGTGAAATATTTGGGGGCTGTAGACCCCCCAAATATTTGACGGAACCCCATCCGTCAAATATTTTGGGGGTGTATATCGCCCAAATATTTGACGGAACCCCATCCGTGAAATATTTTGGGGTTGTAGACCCCCCAAATATTTGACGGATGTGGTTCCGTGAAATATTTGGGGGCTGTAGACCCCCAAAATATTCGACGGATGGGGTTCCGTGAAATATTTGGGGGCTGTAGACCCCCCAAATATTTCACCGAACCCCATCCGTGAAATATTTGGGGGATGTAGACCCCCCAAATATTTGACGGAACCCCATCCGTCAAATATTTTGGGGTTGTAGCCCCCCCAAATATTTGACGGATGTGGTTCCGTGAAATATTTGGGGGCTGTAGACCCCCAAAATATTTGACGGATGGGGTTCCGTGAAATATTTGGGGGCTGTAGACCCCCCAAATATTTGACGGAACCGCATCCGTCAAATATTTGGGGGCTGTAGACCCCCCAAATATTTGACGGAACCCCATCCGTCAAATATTTTGGGGGTGTACAGCCCCCAAGTCTGTGACGGAACCCCATCCGTGCAATATTTTGGGGGTGTAGACCCCCCAAATATTTGACGGAACCCCATCCGTCAAATATTTTGGGGCTGTAGACCCCCCAAATATTTGACGGAACCCCATCCGTGAAATATTTGGGGGCTGTAGACCCCCCAAATATTTCACGTAACCCCATCCGTCAAATATTTTGGGGGTGTACAGCCCCCAAATATTTGACAGAACCCCATCCGTGAAATATTTTCGGGGTCTACACCCCCAAAATGTTTCACGGATGTGGTTCCGTGAAATATTTGGGGGCTGTAGACCCCCCAAATATTTGACGGAACCCCATCCGTCAAATATTTTGGGGGTGTACAGCCCCCAAATATTTGACGGAACCCCATCCGTGAAATCTTTTGGGGGTGTAGACCCCCCAAATATTTGACGGAACCCCATCCGTCAAATATTTTGGGGGTGTACAGCCCCCAAATATTTGACGGAACCCCATCCCTGAAATATTTCGGGGGTCTACACCCCCCAAATATTTCACGGATGTGGTTCCGTGAAATATTTCGGGGCTGTAGACCCCCAAAATATTTGACGGATGGGGTTTCGTGAAATATTTAGGGGCTGTAGACCTCCCAAATATTTGACGGAACCCCATCGGTGAAATATTTGGGGGCTGTAGACCCCCCAAATATTTGACGGAACCCCATCCGTGAAATATTTGGGGGCTGTAGACCCCCCAAATATTTGACGGAACCCCATCCGTGAAATATTTGGGGGCTGTAGACCCCCCAAATATTTGACGGCACCCCATCCGTCAAATATTTTGGGGGTGTACAGCCCCCAAGTATTTGACGGAACCCCATCCGTGAAATATTTGGGGGTCTACACCCCCAAAATGTTTCACGGATGTGGTTCCGTGAAACATTTGGGTGCTGTAGACCCCCCAATCATTTGACGGAACCCCATCCGTCAAATATTTTGGGGGTGTACAGCCCCCAAATATTTGACGGAACCCCATCCGTGAAATATTTTGGGGGTCTACACCCCCAAAATATTTCACGGATGTGGTTCCGTGAAATATCTGGGGGCTGTAGACCCCCAAAATATTTGACGGATCGGGTTCCGTGAAATATTTGGGGGCTGTAGACCCCCCAAATATTTCACGGAACCCCATCCGTCAAATATTTTGGGGGTGTACAGCCCCCAAATATTTGACGGAACCCCATCCGTGAAATATTTTGGGGGTCTACACCCCCAAAATATTTGACGGATGTGGTTCCGTGATTTTTTTCGCGGCTGTAGACCCCCAAAATATTCGACGGATGGGGTTTCGTGAAATATTTGGGGGCTGTAAACCCCCCAAATATTTGACGGAACCCCATCCGTCAAATATTTGGGGGGTGTACAGCCCCCAAATATTTGACGGAACCCCATCCGTGAAATATTTGGGGGGTCTACACCCCCAAAATATTTCACGGATGTGGTTCCGTCAAATATTTGGGGGCTGTAGACCCCCCAAATATTTGACGGAACCCCATCCGTCAAATATTTTGGGGGTGTAGACCCCCCAAACATTTGACGGACATACATCCGTCAAATATTTTTGGGGGTCTACACCCCCCAGGTAACCGACGCATGGGCATGCGTCAAATATGTGACGGAACCCCATCCGTCAAATATTTTGGGGTCGTAGACCCCCCAAATATTGTGGGGGCCTATGGGGGCCTGTGGGGACCTATGGGGACCTATGGGGGCCTATGGGGCTCTATGGGGACCTATGGGGGTCTATGGGGGCCTATGGGGACCTATGGGGACCTATGGGGACCTATGGGGGTCTATGGGGGTCTATGGGGACCCATGGTGGCCTATGGGGCTCTATGGGGACCTATGGGGGCCTACGGGGACTTATGGGGACCTATGGGGGCCTATGGGGACCTATGGGGACCTTTAGGGGCCTATAGGGGCCTATGGGGACCTTTGGGGGCCTATGGGGGCCTATGGGGGCCTATGGGGGCCTATTGGCACCTTTGGGGACCCGTGGGGGCCTATGGGGCCCTATGGGGCCTATGGGGGCCTATGGGGGCCTATGGGGGCCTATGGGGACCTATGGGGGCCTATGGGGGTCTATGGGGACCTATGGGCACCTATTGTGGCCTATGGGGGCCTATGGGGGCCTATGGGGACCTATGGGGGCCTATGGGCGCCTATGGGGGCCTATGGGGGTCTATGGGGACCTATGGGGGCCTATTGGCACCTTTGGGGACCTATGGGGACCTATGGGGGCCAATGGGTGCCTATGGGGGCCTATTGGCACCTTTGGGGACCTATGGGGCTCTATGGGGGCCTATGGGGGCCTATGGGGGCCTACGGGGCTCTATGGGGACCTATGGGGGCCTATGGAGACCTTAGGGGGCCTACGGGGGCCTATGAGGGCACGTGGGGACCTATGGGGACCTATGGCGGCCTATGGGGCCTATGGGGGTCTATGGGGACATATGGGGGCCTATGGGGGTCTATGGGGACCTATGGGGGCCTATTGGCACCTTTGGGGACCTATGGGGACCTATGGGGGCCAATGGGGGCCTATGGGGGCCTATTGGCACCTTTGGGGACCTATGGGGCTCTATGGGGGCCTATGGGGGTCTATGGGGACCTATGGGGGCCTATGGGGGTCTATGGGGACCTTTGGGGGCCTATGGGCGCCTATGGGGGCCTATGAGGGCACGTGGGGGCCTACGGGGGCCTATTGGCACCTTTGGGGACCTATGGGCATCTTTGGGCACCTTTGGGGGTCTATGGGGACCTTTGGGCACCTTTGGGGACCTATGGGGGTCTATTGGGACCTACGGGGACCTATGGGGGTCTATGGGGACCTATGGGGGCCTATGGGGGTCTTCGGCCACCTTTGGGGACCTATGGGGACCTTTGGGCACCTTTGGGGACCTATGGGCACCTATGGGGATGGGGATCTATGGGCACCTATGGGGATGGGGGCCGATGGGCGACTCATCGGCATCTAGGGGGGCCTATGGGGGCCTATGGGGGCCTATGGGGACCTTTGGGGGTCTATGGGGACCTATTGGGGCCTATGGGGGCCTATGGGCACCTTTGGGGGTCTATGGGGGCCTATTGGGGCCTATGGGGGCCTATGGGGACCTATGGGGACCTATGGGGGCCTATGGGGACCTATGGGGGCCTATGGGGGCCTATGGGGGCCTATGGGGGCCTATGGGCACCTTTGGGGACCTTTGGGGACCTTTGGGGGCGTATGGGGTCCTTTAGGGACCTTTGGGGACCTATGGGGGCATATGGGGGCCCATGGGGGTCTACGGGGACCTTTAGGGACCTATGGGGACCTTTGGGCACCTTTGGGGACCTATGGGCACCTTTGGGGACCTATGGGCACCTATGGGGATGGGGGCCGATGGGCGACTCATCGGCATCTAGGGGGGCCTATGGGGGCCTATGGGGGCCTATGGGGACCTTTGGGGGTCTATGGGGACCTATTGGGGCCTATGGGGGCCTATGGGCACCTTTGGGGGTCTATGGGGGCCTATTGGGGCCTATGGGGGCCTATGGGGACCTATGGGGACCTATGGGGGCCTATGGGGACCTATGGGGGCCTATGGGGGCCTATGGGGGCCTATGGGGGCCTATGGGCACCTTTGGGGACCTTTGGGGACCTTTGGGGGCGTATGGGGTCCTTTAGGGACCTTTGGGGACCTATGGGGGTCTATGGGGACCTATGGGGGTCTATGGGGGTCGATGGGGACCTATGGGGGTCTATGGGGACCTATGGGGACCTATGGGGGCATATGGGGGCCCATGGGGGTCTACGGGGACCTTTAGGGACCTATGGGGACCTTTGGGCACCTTTGGGGACCTATGGGCACCTTTGGGGACCTATGGGCACCTATGGGGATGGGGGCCGATGGGGACTCATCGGCATCTAAGGGGGACCTATGGGGGCCTATGGGGGCCTGTGGCGGCCTATGGGGGCCTATGGGGACCTTTGGGGGTCTATGGGGACCTATTGGGGCCTATGGGGGCCTATGGGCACCTTTGGGGGCCTATGGGGGCCTATTGGGGCCTATGGGGGCCCATGGGGGTCTATGGGGACCGATGGGGGCCTATTGGCACCATTGGGGACCTATGGGGGCCTATGGGGACCTTTGGGGGCCTATGGGCGCCTATGGGGGCCTATGAGGGCCTATGGGGGCCTACGGGGGCCTATTGGCACCTTTGGGGACCTATGGGCATCTTTGGGCACCTTTGGGGGTCTATGGGGACCTTTGGGGACCTATGGGGACCTTTGGGCACCTTTGGGGACCTATGGGGGTCTATGGGGACCTACGGGGACGTATGGGGGTCTATGGGGACCTATGGGGACCTATGGGGGCCTATGGGGGTCTACGGGGACCTTTGGGGACCTATGGGGACCTTTGGGCACCTTTGGGGACCTATGGGCACCTATGGGGATGGGGACCTATGGGCACCTATGGGGATGGGGGCCGATGGGCGACTCATCGGCATCTAGGGGGACGTATGGGGGCCTATGGGGGCCTATGGGGGCCCATGGGGACCTTTGGGGGTCTATGGGGACCTATTGGCGCCTATGGGGGCCTATGGGCACCTTTGGGGGTCTATGGGGGCCTATTGGGGCCTATGGGGACCTATGGGGACCTATGGGGGCTTGTGGAGGCCCATGGGGGCCTGTGGGGACCTACATGGACCTATGGGCACCTTTGGGGACCTATGGGGACCTATGGGGGCCGATGGGGACTCATTGGCATCTAGGGGGACCTTTGGGGACCTATGGGCACCTCTGGGGACCCATGGGCACCTTTGGGGGCCTATGGGGGCCTATGGGGACCTATTGGCACCTTTGGGGACCTATGGGCACCTTTGGGGGCCCATGGGGGCCTATGGGGGCCTATTGGCACCTTTTTGTTTGCCACTATCCTTGCTCACACATTTTCCCCATTTTCCCATTTTGGTGTTCAAAGTCTTTTTTACTTTTGTACTGCCATGTTTCTGATTGTCCAAGGTGGTTCCCCAATGATTTTTCAATTGTGTCCTCCCTTTTTGTTTTTTTCATTTGGGGGGGGGGTTGATTTAGATTTAGGCATAGTTTCTCCCAATTTCCTCTGGGCATTAGACCCCTAGACCCACCTCCAGTAGATAAGAATATCAGACATCTTCTTGGACAGACCGCACACACAACATCCCTTATCAGACATCAGACAACAGACTTTATACACATAGCTGGCCAACGGTGGGTCCACCAGGGTCCCTAGGGCGAAAAAAAGATTTTTTCCAAAGTTGTTCCTAGACCACTTGGGATGCTCAAACAAGTGTTTTTAGGCCGTTTTGACCCCATGGTGGCGCGTTTTGGGCCATGGAACATTCCAAAATGCCTTGAAAATGGGCCGTTTGGGGACCAACGATGGGTCGAAAATGGGTCAAAAACGCGTTTTTGCAAAAATGATCCAGGACCATTTATGATGCTCAAACAAGTGGTTTTAGCGCATAGGGAATGCTCGGATGCAGACTTGCGGCAAATAATTGAAACACACCAAGGGGCCAAGCAGCTGCGATGGAGATGGATCCCAAGCCACAGGGTGATCAAACGGTGCCACGCAGAAAAGAAGAAAGATATCAAGCACAATGATGTCGTGGATAGGCTGCCGAAGTTGGCGGCAAAACTACCCTTGCCGGAGGCACCACTGGCAGGGCACGAGTGGGCTGTAGCCATATTGCACGCATATGCGATTAATGCCAGCCGCAAAGGGCGCCCTAGGGATGGGAATGAGTCTGGTACTGACGGCAACACGGCACACAAAAGACGGAAGATATAGCAGGACAGTGTGTCGTGAGGGAGAGGAGAAAAAAGCACACAGTGGACCAAACTGGAGGGTCAAAGGATGGAGCACCTTGGAAGGTAGGATGACTGACTGTATGGGTCTCGACATCACAGGAGAATACGTGAGCTTCACCAACAACATAAGGCCGTTAGGCGTGGCACTGTGTAGTGCATCTGCAAGGGGTAGACCAAGCAGGTAGTGAACAGAGACAGTTCCCCAGGTAAAGCTGGAACACATGACAAATGTGGAACTCTCGTTTGTACTATATCCCCTACTTCTTGACCCAGGCTGTTGCCTAAGAGCTCACATTATACTCATCGAACTTGTTGAGCCTGAACGAAAAATATAAAAAAAGGAATTCCATGGCTCAAGGGTAAACGTGAGGGTACAAAGGGAACCAGCCGCTGGCCTAGTCATACCAAGCTGGGGACCATTAGAGCTAACCATACCAAGCTGGGGACCTTGAGGGCTAATCATACCAAGCTGGTGCCGCTGGGGCTAACTCTACTGAGCTGCGACTGTTAGCTCGGACCGTTCGGGCTAATCATACCAAGCGGGTGCGTTAGGGCTACTCATACCACGTTGAGACATCTAGGCGGACGGGGATGCACGGGGTGGTGTTTGGTGTTGAATCTTCATATTCTTTCGTATTAGGGGCTCCAGGGGGGGGGGGGGGGGGCTCTGGTGTGTGGTTTTGTAACCGCCAGAACCTGCTCGACGACCGCTTGTCCAACCGCCAGTAACCGCTTTTGCTGCCGTTTAGGAAACACCCCGCCGGCCTCTCTCCCCCTCAAGCGCATTCCCGGGGAGAGTCAACTAGAACGGGGGCGCTCCGCCACTTGGCGTCGGAGTTCACGCTTCTGGCTAGGCTGCAGTGCCTCCATCAGGCTCTCCGGGATCTGCAATTTACTGATACGTTGCTTGTCCTCTGGAGTAGCCTTATTGTACCAATCCTCCATTTGGGTGGCCCAGTCCCCCCAGCTATTCGTCCACACCTTTCTAAACTCTGGTTCCCACACCGGACAGTTGCCAACAGTTTTTGAATGTACTGTCGAACCTCGTCCTTTACCCTCCGGTAAGTGCATTCCATTTTCTTTTTTGTAGACTGGTTCCACAGTCGCCTCGCCTGCTCTTCCCACGCATCCCATGCCGGTTGCGCTGACATCACATTTGGGGTATTGTAGTGCCGCATTTGTACCTACCCCTGTCTATACCATTTGCGGAACCTGCACTATTCCTTTGGATTCTTGATGGTACATCTTCTTTTTCTGTTGCTTGTAGTAATCTCTCCATTTTAGGGTGTACTGCATCCACCTGGCCATGTTGTGCATGGCGACCCCTACCTTGTAACGCATAGCTAAGGCGGTTTTGGCATCCGTCTCTGCCCCTTCTATGGTGGTCTTGGTGATCTTATATCCTCCTATCGGCATGTGGTTTCCTGGCCCATACAATATGGACCACCGCGGCTGTCATATTTGACATATGTGCACGCGCAGATCGTTTGCCCCTGTGGTCTGCATTATGGGGGACCCCAGTATGTCCAGCAGTTGCCTTTTCTTTTTCCTTGTCAAATCTCCTGCCGCATATACCTTTACTTTGTTGTGCACCTGACGCAGTGGGGCTGTGGCGTCCTTACATTGTTTGTCCGTCTTGACTACCCGGGTTGTGCGCTTTTGCGGCCGATAGTGCACTTGCTCTTTGAGGTTCTTCTCCGTCACATTGGGGCTCACCTTTCGTGCCCGAAGCGCCCCATACCATGCCGATTCTGCGTTTCCTTCCTCCCACGCCGGGTCCTTTGGTAGCATGGGTAGTGTGCCCCTGAGCTGTGTCCTCCCTATCGTTGCCAGGTATTGGTGGGCACTGGATGAGCGGATTATGCACTGTGGTTCCATGTGTGCACCCGCACAGGGGGCATTTTTCCTTGCATGGCTCCCATGGTGCACCTGTCCCTTGCCAGCAGACGATACCCCACAGCCATGTGATCCATGTCATTCTTCTTGTTCCCCTTATTGGCAGCCAGCTCGTCCAATGGGTCCCTACCCATTTCACCTCCTTTCGATATTCTATAATCCACTTCTTGGTAGGTGTACGTGTGACTCCATTACATATGGTGATGCTGTCCACCGTCCCCAGTTCCCGTCATGTTGTGACAAGAAAACCCGCTTGAAAGCGGGCCGCAAAGTGGTCCGGACATACAATTTGTGGAACTCCACTTCCCTCCCACGACACACACCTCAAACTGATCAACCCATCGTCGGGAGGTCGGGGGGTCGAGGGGTTTGTGTTGGGGTACCCTTGGTCTGAGCAGTGCGCCCCCGAAACTGTTGGTGTTCACTTTTTGGGGGGGGCTCCGAGCGTTGGTCCATCCCCAAAAGCGGTTGCGCTGCTACCCCCCCCCCCCCCCAAGGCCCTTGATGGGCCCGGGCGCTGGCTCAGCAAGGGCCTCAGTGTCAGCCACGGGCGGCAGCGGCGTTGCAACCACACGCGGACCGTCGCATGAACCACGGGCCGCGCGCGCCGCACCAGCGTGCGCGCTTTGCTCCGGAGAGGGGGGGGGTACGCTGAGGGCCTCCCCACAGCTTCAGTCCAAGGACGCACAACTCTGGCAGCAGGGCTGAGCGGCGTGTGCGTGACGGGCCGGGCCCAGGGGGTGCAATGGTCCAGGTTGCTGATGAGGACAGGGAGAGTACTTCAGCGCGCTGGGCACGGGCCGGGCAAAGGTTTCCCAAGCTTTGGGCTGGCCCCTCGAGTTGGGGTGAAGGACTCCCACTCTTCGGTGTGGAGCCTCAAGTTGGGGTGAAGGACTCCCACTCTTTGGTGTGGCCCCTCGAGTTGGGGTGAAGGACTCCCACTCTTCGGTGTGGCCACTTGGGTGGTCCGTCACGCACAAGAGGGGGATTCTTTGATTTTGAGGTGGGTGGCCATGATGGGGCCCACAAGGGGAGGGTGCATGCGATCGTCCCATTTGTTGGGCGAGAAAATGGGAAGTTATTTTTATTGCCAACAGTCATACAATGTGCTTGTGCTTCGGGTTCCTGGGCTAGAGGAGGGAGTGATGTTTGGGGGTAAAGCATTGTGATCGATGGCCAGAACATTTATTTGGATGCGGGGTACGCAGGGCATACGCCGGGCAAACGTACCCTCCGGGGTGAGTAGAGCTGCCGCTGAGCCCAAGTGCTACGCCCCGGCGCCCCTTGGCTCAGAGGGAGACGCACGCGCAGTGCACACGGTGTGTGCGTCTTCGACGGCTGCGGACAGCATTTTCTTTCCCCCTGTGCCTGTTTCTGCACCTGACCACCATCCTCCCCTCCCCCGCGGTGAGCCCGTGTGCCGTGGCTGTGGGGTGGGGAGCCAGGGGAGGTTGCGATGGCTGTCGCGGTGGTGGACAATTGCCTGGGATGTGGGGACAAATGTGCGTAGGGCCCGCCGCCCGATGGACTGCGTCGTCGAGAATTTTGAGCTCGTGTTACGAAAACAAAACAGAATTGGAACGGTTGTTTCAAATGGGCCCATTACCCAAACATTTTCCTCGCATTTTCCCCCGTTGGCCTTTCATATTTCGCACATTTTCCCTCACGCGTTTGCGATGATCTTCCGTTTTGCGCCATTTTGCCCGGTTTCCCCCCATTTTCCCGCGAGGGCTGCTCTCCAAAACAAGACCAGAGAACACGAAAGCCGGGGACTTGGCAGGCATGCGAACGGGACGGCGCAGGCGGCCCGAAGCCCCCCCCCCCCCCCCCCCGCCTCCGCCATCCCGACACAGCGCCTGTCCGACCCCACCGCCCCCGCCCACAGGCTTCGCGGCGGGCGGCGGCGACGAAATCTGGTGGATCGGACTGGTCCTGGGGATGGTGATCCCGGCGACCTTCGCGGCCGCGGGCCTTGCCTGGTGGGTGTTGCGGCGGCGCGCCGCCGCAATCACCCTCCAATTTGCGGCGTACAAAGACGACGGCACCAGGGTGACGCACGCGGTGACACCCACCGCCATGAACGTTATTGAACCCAAGCACACGCCCCTGACGCAAGACGAGGCGGGGTATACGCGGGTTCAACCGGAGCTGCCGGAACCGACCGCAGTCGCGCTGGGCGGTGCGGCCGTGACGGGGGCCCTGTACGCCCCGGACAGCGTGGTCACGCAAGACGAGGCGGGGTATACGCGGGTTCAACCGGAGCTGCCGGAACCGACCGCAGTCGCGCTGGGCGGTGCGGCCGTGACGGGGGCCCTGTACGCCCCGGACAGCGTGGTCATGGTGGACGACCTGGAATACGACTGGTGAATGCAGCCATTGGCGCCTGCGTGCCCCTGCATTTGTTGAGGAGGGAGCGGGCAGCGGCATAACAACTGAAGACACCTCGGACGACAAAGCAAAGGCCATGAGATAGTCGGACCGCCTGCCCCTGGCGCGGAGAGAAACAAGCGTGTGTGTATCAGGATGCACCGCGCCTGGGTCGCCCAGGGTCAATGGTGTCCTGCAGCCTCGAGTCCAACGCAGGGGAGCCTGCAATGCCCTGCAAGGTCCGCTGAGGTGGTAGAGGGGCCATCCCATCCCATCCCCCCCTTGTCCATCCCCCCCCCCCCCCCCCCCCCCAAGTGCTGTGCAAAGACAAAGCCTCATGCGCACTACAAACCCAGATTTGTGGGGTCACGCAAAGTACTGGATGCACTGGCAGGGCCCAATTCATTCAGGGCCCAGGTCACAGACCCGAATCAGTGGATCTCTACAGGGAGTTACATACTGTATTGCATGTCGTGCATCCCTTTTGTTTTGCAAGAATTTTGAAGAAATATATCGAACTTGTTGTCGTGCTTGTTGGATGCTGATCCCTCCATTTGAGGTCGAAACGGTACTAAAATGATGAGATGTTTTAGTACAGCCACCTGTCATGTCATCATCAGTCTGTTTGTCTTGGACCGCTCGGGGTGCTCATACTGAGTTGGGACCGCTCGGGGTGCTCATACTGAGTTGGGACCGCTCGGGGTGCTCATACCACCCCCCCACCCCATGCCAATGGACCTCCCATGCCAATGGCCCTCCCCTGAAGAAACATGGCCCCCCTTGCTAATGCCCCCCCCCATCTTGAAAGAAGAAACATGCCCCCCCCCCTGAGTTTTTTTCACCAAATTGCACACAAATTGCCCTTTTTTTGCCTAGTTTCTTGAGTGTGCAATGGCATGTGATGGGCACCATCCTTGGTGTCATGTGTTTGGTTTTCAATACAGATTTTCATTTCTCGAAATGTTCCAAGTCCCGTATGGAGGTTGTCTGGTAGGTCATGACTGCATTTTGTAAAGCCGAGTACTTGGCCATGTTGGCAAGAGCCTATGTGCACAGTTGCATGTTTCAGGGGAACTCGAGTTTGAGGAAGGGACTACATGATTCCAGCTGGAGCAAATGTCTCACTCCTACCCCCCAGCCCCGCTTTCTTTTGTTGCCTTTCACACCCATGCCTGACGGTGTGATGCACCAACTGCACCCCTTTCGAACTAATGGCTGAAAGTGTCTATGGCAGGGATATTCAGTCTATCAGAGCGGACCATTGATCCCCCCAGGACCATTGATCCCCCAGTAAGTACATGTGTAGACAGACAAGCAGTGTGTTCTGGTTGCTGAGTGGGGACCTTCTTTTCAGACGTCCAGCCATGTTGTTACTGCGC